>JABXEQ010000015.1:4905891-5299933 GCA_012066045.3 Morus alba | reverse complement strand
CGAATTGAGTTCTTAATAAATGAATTAATGAGATTAATTTATTCATGCATAAATTAATATAATCTATAGAGTATCTCAAAGGTTTTATGAAAATTTTTGTTATACACGATCCGCCTTTCCGCTGCGCTTCTGCCGCCGCCGAATTCGATTTGGCAACCAACAGGGATCTGTTTTATTATTCCCTAATCAAGCTCCATGTCACCCACCCTGGTTGGGGGGCGTGACAGAGTGATATCAGAGCCAGGTTAAGAACCCCGGGATTGTACATACGTGTGTGACATCTGTTATCCACTGAACAGTCTAGTTTTATTTCAGTTGAAGGAAATGGTGCCTCACCATAGACTAGGCACCCAGCCGGAACAACCGAGTCAAGGGTTCTTGGATGCCATGTTTGCTGCCTTTCAAGGCATGACCACTAGAGCTCGGAATGAGCGACCGGCTGAGGATCAGAAACAAGGGTATTTTTGGGAATTCAGGCGAGCACCTATCCCCTCGTTTAACAGTGAGGGAGGACCCCAGGAAGTAGAGTTCTGGATTGACTCCATAGTCAAGCACTTGAGTACTATGGGAGTTCTAGATGAATACTGGGTGGAATTTGCGGTGTACAAGATGGAAGTGTTAGCAAACACTTGGTGGAAACAGGTCAAGAGGAGAATAGATGTCGTAGGGATGACCTGGGAGCAGTTTGAGACGCTGCTCAATGACCAGTACTTCCCTCAGAGTTATACGGAAGAAAAAGCACTAGAATTCATGTCGCTGCAGCAAGGTGACATGTCTGTGAGGCAATATGAGGTCAAGTTTAATGACCTATCCCGGTTTGCGCCATCTCTAGTGGAGTCTAAACACATGAGATGTCTTAAGTTTGAGAAGGGCCTCAAGAAGTCTGTGAGGAGATCCGTGGTGGCTCTAAGACTTCGGAACTTCCAGGATTTAGTAGCTACTGCTACAAGGGTGGAACAAGATAACTTGGCCTATCGCCAAAGCAAAGAAGAAGAGGCGGGTTGAGTCTCCGTCTCTGGTAGACCTTCTGTTTTAGGTGGACCACAACGGAGTGGTAGAAGAAACCGTAATCAAGGGCAGATGGTTGGGGAAATGGCAAGCGGTGGCAGTAGTTCGTCTGGGAGTGACAGAAGTGCTACTTACGGGCCAAGGTGTCACCATTGTGGGCAGGTGGGTCATATTAGGAGGAATTGTCCTAATCGGCCGCCGACTCAACAAGCCCAAAGTGACACTTCCTACAGCAAAGAAGGACCGCCACAGTACATGCCACCATATCAGCCGCAACAGATGCCATACCTTCCTGCACTGACGTACCAGCCGCCTTAGTATACACAGTTCCAGCCTCAAGCGCCTAGACCGGCACAACCGCCTCCACCACAATAGTATAGCCCTCCGGCTTAGCGGCCTAATGTTGGTGACAGAGGAAAGGGAAAAGTACAGGGACAAGCTTATACCTTGGCTGGAGGTAGCTCTGGAGGTCAGACCAGCAACGCGGTGGTTGAGGGTTTGATTCTAATCTCTCACTCTTTTGCTCACATGTTGTTTGATACAGGTGCCACACACTTATTTATATAAAGTTCTTTTGTTCGGGCTTTGAAACTGAAATATGAGAATTTAGAAGTCCTGATGACTTTGAACTCTCCACTGGGGTGTGTAGAGGTAATGAGTGTGTGTAGATCGTGTGAAGTCACGATTAGGGGTGAGCGATTGAGAGCGGATTTGATTATCCTTCCGATGAGCCTGTTTGATGTGGTACTCGGAATGGATTGGTTGTCAGAATACGGGGCAGTTGTTGATTGCTACCGTAGGAGAGTGACCCTGATGACTAAGTCTGGAGCAGTGATTGTGTATCAGGAAGATATGAACCCAGTCCTAGAAGAACGACTGTTGAAGTACAATGTTGGGGGACGGAGGAATCTGGCCTGCTTTTCTTCCCCTTTTGCTTTGGAGGGTGAACCTGAGGTAATCGAGGGTAATGCGGGAATTTCGGTAGTGGATGAGTTTGCAGATGTATTTCCTGAGGATCTACCTGGTTTACCGCCGGATCGGGAGATTGAATTCTGTATTGATTTGGTTCCAGGAACGACACCTATCTCCATTCCTCCCTACCGGATGGCTCTGGCGGAGATGAAGGAATTAAGAACGCAGCTTGCAAAGCTGGTAGAAAAGGGATATATCCGGAATAGTACTTCTCCTTAGGGTGCACCAGTTCTATTTGTGAAGAAGCACGATGGATCTCTTCGGTTGTATATCGATTACCGTCAATTGAACAGGGTGACTATGAAGAACAAGTACCCACTGCCGAGGATCGATGAATTGTTCGATCAGTTGGGTGGATCACAGTTCTACTCTAAGATTGATTTGAGATCTGGGTACCTGATGACGAGTATTTTTACCAACAAATCAAGTACTTTTAAGCTTGAATATTTGTAAGTTTTCAAGCATTTTTGTGAGTTTAATGTCTTTTGTGTGTTTTTTTATAGGAATTATAAATAAATGCCAACTTGGATGATTTTGCATGAAGAAAAGAAGAATATTTGCCTAACTTGTGAATCAATGGCAAGAGGAGGTGAAAGAGAATTTTAAGGCACAAAAGAGGAGGTTTTCGAATGTAAGAAAGCGGGCTGCAGTGCACCTTCATAGGCTACAGCGCGCAAAGGAAAGCAAAGAAGACCAGAGAGCAGGGGAAGCGCAGGCAGCACCGTACACAACAGGCCATGTTGTTCAAGGTAAAGCCCCAGGCCACAACAAGACCAAGTGGGATTGCAGCGCCGCCAGTCAGGTTCAAAGTCAAGAAAATGCGCGGTACGCAAGCCGCAAAAGCGGCTCGCCTCCAGATGCTACATGCAGCGTGCCCAAAACCGTGCCTAACACCAAAAACGCGCACTAGCGCGCATAATTGAGGAGCAGGCAAACGCCTGCCCACAACAGCGGTATCCTCTTCCAAAATGCGTACAAGTAGTCACAAGTCCTTTCAGGCTGGGGCCATAGGCCCGAAACCCTAGCTCCAAATGTTTCAAAGATAAAAAGGAAAGAGATGCCATTTTGGAAGAGAGCCCTGAAAAGTGAAGAAAACATCAAAAGGAGGCCGAAATCCTTCATCTTGGAGGTCCCAGCTCTTCAATGGATATTGGGTTTTATCTTCTTTCATCTATTTTTCCATGTTGAGCTAGACATTAAATCTAGGACTTGATGTAGTTTTATTTGAACTATGTTTTGAATATTTTGTTGATTGTTAATTTAATTTCATTTTCAATTCATTTATGTTTCTCTATGCTTAATGCTTTTAATTTATTTGGCCAATGAGTTAGATGATTTTTAGATTGCGAATTTGATGCTCAGGAGAGATTGAATTCTTATCTAGATTTGAGAAGCATAGTCTAGGTTGTTGTGAGACCGGGAGGAGATCAACGCTTAGATAATCAAATTAGGATTTAGGTTGTTGTGAGGCCGGGAGGCGATCGATATTCCTATTTTCTAATTCTAAAGGCGAAGCTTAATTTGTGTTTAAATGTTCATTTCAAATAGGGATATTGTTTTGGGTATTTAAATACAATTTCTTGTGAGGCACTCGGGACAGGTTGCGAGATGATATTAGAACCATGATTAATGAATTGAATGGAATTGATTAGCAATTACATAATAGGATGAACATAGGAATAATAAAGCAAAATCAAGTCCCTAGACCATTTGTGTATAGATACTTTATTTTGTTATTTTCATATTTATTTTGTTTTATTTTCTTAATTGTCATTTTATTAGGTCGCCTAGATAAAGTTAAGTTACAATAATTGCGGTACTTAATGGCAATTCTAAACCCAATCCCTGTGGAGACGATACTCACTCACCTTATACTCAAAACTTGACACCGTACGCTTGCAGAAATTTATTATACAAAATTAATTCACATCAAGTTTTTGGCGCCGTTGTCGGGGATTGGCATTTTAAATTGTTGTTAATATTGTGAGTACATAACTTGATTTAATTTAGGCTTTTATTTTTCATTTTTAATCTTTTGTTTTATTTTTGTTTTCTCTTGTTTTACGAGGTACTTGGAGATGGTTGATCGACAAGTCCTCTCAAGATTTACTCAACGAGACTCCAAGCTATTTTTTAGCGCTTAGGAGAGATGCAAGGAGCTGCTCATTCAGTTTCCCCACCATGGTTTCCCGAGGGAGGTGCAACTACGAATCTTCCTCGACGGGTTAGATGCCGCAACAAGAATGTCGGTGGAAAGAGGAAATGGTACCACTTTTTTTCACCAACTATCCACGGATGAAGCTTATTGGTCGTTGGAAGACATGGCCGATGTTAACTATCGGTATTGGAGGTATTCAACAAACCACCACAGAACCATGGCTGCCATTCCCGTCGAAAGAAAGTCAAGAAGAAGCACGACCAGCGAACCTTATGGCAATATCTCACTCCGGGCCAACGCGTCCTGCTTTTCAACCCTCAATTGAAGCTCTCCCCCGAAAAAGTGGAGTCAAGATGGTCTGGACCATTTAAGATCAAGCGTGTGCCTTCATTCAGTACCATCGAGCTAGAACCAGGAGGATGAAGTCGTGTTCATGTCCAGCTAGGGACGTTAAATCAAGCACTTCTTGGGAGGCAACCCAAGTTTCTATCCCTTTATTTGTTTTTGATTTTAGTTTAATTTTGTTTGACTTGTTTAACATTGAGTTATTTTGTTGATGTTTGGGTGTTATTAGGTTTTTTCTAGTACAATTTTATAGCAAGTGTTGTTAAAAATATATATTTGTGGTTGATTGCAGGTCATTGGAGGTTAGAATAATTCCAGAGACAGATTTCCAGGGGCAAGTGTTGATTCAGACCTGTGTCAAGATGGAACATGACCAGCGCGCCTAAGCCCACTCATTCATGCGCTGCAGCGCGTGTCATCTAAAAAAAAAACCCGAGAAAGAAAAAGACGCAGGCTGCAGCGCGTATTCATGCGCTGCAGTGCGCATCTCTCATTTCCAAGATGCGCGCTGCAGCGTGAAAAGTACAGCGCCCAAGTGCGCATTCGCTAGAAGATCCATTTTTTGCGCGCTGAAGCGCGAAGAATAGTGCGCTGCAGTGCATGTCCGCGCTGCAGCTGACTTAGCAATTTCCCATCGAAAGCCCTAGCCTCCATTTCCACCTCCTAAAAATTTTCAGCCAACACCCAACTTTTCTTAGCCAAAATCGTCTCAAATTCTCTCAAATCCTCCCAAGCTCTCACTCTTCATCTTAAATCACCCAATACATTCACTTTGGCAGCGAATCTAGTAAAGATCTTAATGTTTTTTGACTGAATCGTTCCCAATTCTTCAAGGCATCAAGTAAGTGCTTTTTCTGCGTTTTTCCTCAGATTTGGATTTGTTTGGGCCTCGAATTCTCTAGGGAGTTCGAGCACTTGTGAAACATACATTTCTGAGCACGGAAAACACTAGATTTTAGGGGAAACTTTGCTGAATTTTTTTGGAGCTTGGGCATTCAAGTTAAAAAAAGGGGGAAGAATCGGAATTTCGAGTGAAACCTGAGGGGGTGTTTGTTTAGTGAACTTTGGGCTGCCGGTAAAAAAAAAAAATGCCGCGGAAGACAACTACAAACCGAATTAAGTTTGGGGCGAGCTCCAGCAACCGCCCACCCGCCCCTGCCACTTTAGAATCCCCTGCCCCAGCAGTGCCTCCTCCCGAGTATGATATTGTTCGGTTTGTGTCAAAGGACGCGGAGAAACAATATGAACGGCACAATAAGACCCGTGCCTGCATTCGAGAAAGGGGTTTCAACATAAGAAATGGCGAATTGCTGCTGGGCATCATGAATGTTATTAGGGACAGGGGCTAGGAAAAATTTTGTTCTGAGCCTGCAGCGGGGTCCACAACTCTCGTACGCGAATTTTTTGCGAACGCGAGAAAGTGTACCAGGAACAGGACCAAAGTGAGGGGGTGTGTGATTAAATTTGATGCCGAGACGATTAAGAATCACTTTGGCATCCCGACCCTCAGTTCTGATCAGTAACAAGACTTGCTGGACCGAGATCCGCTGGAAATCTTGGAAGCCCTTTGCGACGAGCCTGCGAGGTGGACGATAAAGCAAAACACCGAATCCGCCTTTGAGGCTCGATATTTGGTGAACTACACCAAGGTGTGGTTCCATTTTGTATGCACAAGGCTTATTCCTTCGACTCACATCTCGGAGGTTACAAAAGATAGGGCCTTGGTCCTACTGGCAATCGAGAGGGGAGAGCCTTTGAATGTGGGGGCCATCATCAACAGCGGTATTCACCATGCCCTAAGGAAAAATAGCATTAGCCTCTTTTGGATTATATCCCTTGAATGTCCCTGGTTACGCCCAAACGTGTACAAAAACAAGCGGTCAATTGTAGTACAATTTGAACGGTCGATCCCACGAGGAAGTGTTAAATTGAACAAGATATGATTAGCAAATAAAAAGCGTTAGGAAAGTAAGCAATCAAACAAAGAAAAATGAATGAGTGTTTTTGATATTTTTTTGAACAATTTAAAATAAAGAAAATTCAATAAATAAAAGTGGTAAGGCTTTGAGAATCCTCCATATCCTTTGTTCACCTATTTGGATTTTGATTCATAAATTAACTCAATTGAAAGTTTCACATCCCAAACAATCAATCGGAAAATACACATTTGAAGAACATATGAATTAAAAATGTATTCGAGTAAATAAAATTCTAACGTTTAAAATTAGAAAAAATTATCTTATGAGAAATCCAAGAGCGACAATATACCGTTAGCAATAATGCAGTAAAAGACTACTAAATCTAAGAGCGACAATATACCGTTGGCAATAATGCAGTAAAAGACTACTCATAAAATAATACCGATCAATATATAATATAATGCAACAATCACATAAAAAGAGCATGACTAGATTTATATGAGAGTTGACAAATAAATATATTGATAAGAAGAAGAAATATGATAAAAGAAAATTATTTACTCAAATGTATAAAACTTACAAACCATTGGAGAATCGAAAATCCAAATAAATTCACTACACATATAGGATCATCTCAAGCCTCACCTAAATATGTGATAATTTAGGCTCTAAAAAAAATATCCCCTAATCACCTTCACAATGATCCTATTTATACAGTTTTGGGTGTGTTAAGAGTGTAAAAACCGGATGCTTAATCGTGGAGAAAAAATCATCATGTTCTGAAAGTGGGACACGGTCGGCCAAGTTGACGGCGTGGTGGGAGAGAAGGGGCCGCATGAGGAGGACTGACGAGGTGGGACACGCGGTTGCCAAAATGATTCGTGACGCGGAGAAGAAATGGTGCATACCGACCACGGTGAGAGCCGGACGCATGAGGAGAGAAACTCAGCGGAGAGGGATTCGTGGCACGCAACGCGGCGCTTTGCCTGGCGTGGGGAAGTCATCGCGCATGGGACACGTGAAGCGACGCGGTTGGAGAGCTTTCCGGACATGGGACCCACGCAGAGAGATGAAAGACCGTCGACGGCGCTGCGGAGGAGACTCGCGTGAGGTGAAGTAGCGGCAGGCGCTAAGCGCGCGTACCGGGAGCAGTTGGACTTACCTGACGCGTGGCGCCTGTGGTTGGAAGCGAAGTTGGGCCCACGGGTTCCGGGCGCGATGCTGCTGACATCGCAGTCGGTTAAGCTGGCTCATGCTCAGCTCGGCTTCGCGGCTTGTCGGCTCAGCTCGGGGAGTTGATGGGCTGATGGGCTTTGGGCTGAATTGGGCTTTTCTTGGGCTCAACTTTTGGGTTTTGCTTGGTAAACTAGCCCAAATCCAATTGTTTTCTTTAAAAACCTGAAAAATAAAATAAATCCAATTAAAATTAAATCCTCTAAATTTAGGAATATTTGAAATTAAAATCACAAATTTGATAAAATATTTTGACAATTATGAACATTAAAAGTGCAAATTCGTGCACTTATCAGTCCCCTTTGAGCCTTAGCCTGATTTTTGCTTTACCCACATTTATACAACACTCACCTACTATAATAAATATAATTTTCCCTTCCCCTTGACTCTAGGCATATTTAGTTGGAACCCTGGCCATTGGAGGGCACATTTAGGTAATGCTGCTGTGGAAAAAGAGCTTTGTGTACGCCCTTTGAGATAGCTTGCTAGGTTAATAGTCTAGTAAGTTAACTTGAGTTTTGGTCTACATTTGAGCTGAAGGAGCACGGAGCTTCCTCATGTGCTACAAACCTGAGGGGGTGATTTTGCTTAGGTGGAAAACTGTGTAAATGTATTCATTTTTTTTTGTTTGCTTAAGAAAAAGAAAAAAAAATAAAAAAAAAACGAAAAAAAAGAAAAAAAATTTTTTATTTTGTTTCTATTAAGTTCTTTGTTTTGGTGCTTGTACATGAGTGGTTATTGTGAGAATAATTCAAGTGTGGGGGTGTTGGGAACTCCAATTCTGAGCTTGAGGTCGAAAAGCTATATGCCTAGGGTTTTTGAGCCAAAAAGTCCATTTCTCAACCACCTTTAGCCCTAGCCGAACATTACAAACTTGCAAAGTCCTTTTGATCTCCAAGACTCGTTTAGCCTACATTAGTGGAGAGCGGAAATGAGTTGGGAATCCTATGCTGTGAGTTACTTAATCATGTAGTTGAATAAGTGAATCCGGGTTCCGAATGGTTAAGTGTGAGGCGGGAGACTTGAGTGTTTTTGTGTTCATCCAACATGTTGAAATTCTTGAACATCACAAGGGATCGCCTTGCAAAAAAACTCAAGATTTTAAGGGATGTTGAGGACCAAAGAATGATCATCGGGATATGTGGAACACTCACTCTTTATTTGTGTTTTGTTTTGTTTATTTTATTTTGTGTTAGGTTTAGATTTGTTAGCATAGCCTTTTGTGTTTTAGTTATTTTCGTTCTTTTGTTTACATTGTTTTGCTCGGGACTAGCAAAAGCTTAAGTGTGGGGGTATTTGATAAGTTGATTTTTCATCAATTTATCCCCGTCATATATTGTAGTTTTTGAGCATATTTCAGTTAATTTGTCACTAGTTTTACGTTTGCGTTAATCTATTTTGTAGGATTTGCAAAGTGTAGAAAATCAAGTGAAAAAGATAAAGAAGTCCGCGAAAATCTCCAATTTATGCGCACTGCAGCGCATGAGAAGCAAGCTACAGCCTGTAACCTGAGAACATTCCAGGGAGCAGTTGAGCTCCAGGCTGCAACGCACCAACGTGCGCTGCAGCACACCTGCCAGCAGCCGCGCGCGCTTAGGCGCAGTTCAATGCGCGCTTAGGCGCGCATCCAAGAGTTAATGAGACAGCGTGCGCCTGGAAACCCTACCTCCTCGCGTGATGCGCGCTGCAGCATACACCCATGGGCTGCAGCGCGCCTTTCTCGAATTTGGAGAGTTATGCATCATATAAAAGGAAAAGAAAGCTGCTGAGAGAGGAAGAAAAAAGAAGAGACACGGAGATTGAAGCAGAGGGACGGAGATTGAAGCAGAGACACAGTAAGAAAGGAAAGCAGCTGGAACCAAAGACTTTTCTAGAGATTTTCAAGGAGATTCAAGGCAGTTTGAAGGCTTCAGAGGAGATCATCCAACAGGAGTTTTTCATTACTTTCTCCCTTTGTATTTCTTGAATTGTTATTTAATTTTCTGCTTGAACTATGGATCTTTGGTATTTTGTAATTGCGTATTTGATTTTGAGCATGGATAGCTAAACTCCTCACGCTAGGGGGGGTTTGATCTAATTTAATGAAAGCTGTATTTTAAGAATCTGTTTGCTTATTGAATGTTTTATACTCTAATCTTTTGTATCTCTTGTGCTTAATTTCTAATTTAATTACCCATTAGATTAGAGACCTTAGATGTATGAAATTAGGCTCGACAGAGTTAATTACATACGTTGAGAATTAAGAGACGCAACCTAAGGAGATATTGAGTCGGGAGGCTAGTATAGCCTTAGGAGATCGAATATGGGCTAAACTTAATGAATGCATAATTGGTTAAATTAATAGGGATATTAGTTTAATTAATTTAGCAAATTATTTCACTTAGCACTCGGGAGAGGGAGTGAGATTATCTTAGTACCCATGATTTAAGATTGGATGTAACACATCAATAAGTGACAGATTTAGATAAATATAGCATAATTAGGTGAAGTCAAATCCCTTCCTAGCTCATTTTATCACAGAGATCCCTTCAATCCAATTTATTTTGGCATCTGTTGTTTGGATATTTTAGTTAGTTAAGTTGTTCAATTTAGTTTTAATTCTCGTATTCTATATTGTCTAGATAAAATTGATTTAGATTAATAGCAATACTTTGCGCTTTCCTAGTTAACAATCCCAGAGGACGATACTCGATCTTCGGATCATTATTACTTCGTGATTCGTATACTTGCGAGCACATACACTATTCTAAGCAAAGTTTATAATATTTTTCGCGTATCAGTAGTATCAGCTGAAAATCAAGGAGGAAGACATTCCCAAGACTGCTTTCAGGACTCAGTATGGGCACTTCGAGTTTTTGGTAATGCCATTTGGGTTGACGAATGCCCCAGCTGCATTCATGGATCTAATAAACTGCGTTTTCCGGTCGTAGTTGGATTGGTTCGTGATCGTCTTCATTGACGACATATTGGTTTACTCGAATACTGGGGAAGAACATGCGCAACATTTGAGAATGGTTCTTCAGACTCATCGAGAACACCAGTTGTATGCTAAGAAGGAGAAGTGCAACTTCTGGCTGACAGAAGTGAAGTTCCTTGGGCATGTGATTTCTGGACAGGGAATTTCTGTAGATCCTTCTAAGATCAAGACTGTGCTACAGTGGGAAAGGCCGAAGAATGTAGTGGAGATTCGCAGTTTTCTCAGACTGGCAGGTTATTACCGGTGTTTTGTGAAGGACTTCTCGAGTATCGCTGCACCGATGACTCGGTTGACGAGGAAGGAAGTCAGATTTGAATGGGACGCCAAATGTGAAAATGCTTTTCAAGAATTGAAGGTCAGACTGACAAGTGTACCAGTCTTGACTATTCCTGACAGTGAAAAACTATATGAGGTATATACTGACACCTCGGAGAGTGGGCTAGGCTGTGTGTTGATGCAGGGTGGACGCGTTGTAGCTTACGCATCCTGACAACTAAAGCCACATGAATAGAATTACCCCATTCATGATTTGGAGCTGGCAGCAGTGATATTTGCTCTGAAAATATGGAGATGTTATCTCTATGGAGCAAAGTTTCAGGTCTTTTCTGACCATAAAAGTCTAAAGTACTTGTTTACTCAGAAAGACTTGAATCTCAAGCAAAGGAGATGGGTGGAGTACATGGAAGATTATGACTTCACTCTCCAGTATCATCATGGAAAAGCTAATGTGGTGGCTGATGCCCTTAGCAGGAAGCCGACGGGGACTCTGGCATCATTAGCTTTTGAAGATTGGAAAAGGACTGAAGTGGTGAGTGAGTATGATCTTCAGTTCTACGAAGATTATAACCAGGCTATGGTGTATAATCTGGTCTCTATACCGGACATTGTGCAACAAGTTAAGCAGAATCAATGGCAGGATCCACACCTCTAAGGGATTTGGATTCGGATCCAGAATGGAGAACAATTTGAGGATTGGAGAATCTGAGAGGATGGAGCCTTGTATTTCTGCAACCGCCTTGCTGTTCCTAAGGCGGGTGAGGTAAAGAAGAAGATTCTGCAAAAGGCACACAAATCGAGGTATGCTATTCATCCGGGGAGTTCAAAGATGTACCAGGACCTGAAGAGACAGTACTGGTGGAGAGGCATGAAAAGAGACATTCATGAGTATGTCTCAGAATGTGTGACTTGCCTCCAGATTAAAGCTGAGCACCAGAAGCCAACGGGAGTGTTGCAACCTCTTCCTGTCCCTGGATGGAAATGGGAGCACATCACCATGGATTTTTTGATGGGGGCTACCGAGAGCTGAGCTGAAGCACGATGCCATCTGGGTGGTGGTGGACAGGTTGACAAAGTCTGCGCACTTCATACCGTTTCGTGCAACGTATTCTTGAAAGATTCTATTAGAATTGTACCTGGAGCACATCGTGAGACTACACAGAGTGCCACTGTCTATCACGTCTGATCTGATACCCGTTTCAATGCACGATATTAGAGGAGTTTCTAGGAAGCCATGGGAACAGATTTGAATTTTAGCACCGCATTTCATCCTCAGACGGATGGACAATCTGAAAGAGTTATTCAGATTCTGGAGGATATGCTTCGTGCTTTTATTCTGGAATTTGGTGGAAAGTGGAAGAAATACCTGCACCTAGCTGAGTTTGCTTACAACAATAGCTATCAGGCCAGTATTGGAATGGCACCGTTTGAAGCTCTGTATGGTTGTCCTTGCAGGTCACCTGTGTGTTGGTTGGAACCAAAGGATCGACTGAGCACTGGATCGGAAGTCATTCAAGAGAATAACGAGAAGATAGCTGTGATTCGAGAATGACTGTTAACAGCTCAAAGTCGTCAGAAAAGTTATGCTGCAGAAGGCGTAGGCCTTTGGAATTCCAAGAAGGCAACTTTGTCTTGCTGAAGGTTTCCCCACGTAAGGGAGTTGTTCGGTTCGGTGTGAAAGGAAAACTCGCACCAAGGTATGTGGGACCATTCCCGATCGTGCAACGAGTCGGAGTGGTGGCGTACCGGTTGGCTTTACCGCATGAGTTATCTCACGTGCATGATGTGTTTCATGTCTCCATGCTTCAGAAATGTCAACCTGAGCCAGCAGCTGTAGTGCAGTGGTTTGACATTCTGATACAGTATGACGCGTCATACAAGGAGGCACCAGTTCAAATTCTTGACCGGAAAATAAAGAATCTGCGTCATCGTGAGATCCCATTAGTGAAAGTGTTATGGCAGCACCATGGAGTTGAGGAAGTGACATGGGAGCTTGAAATGACAATGCAGGAGCAGTATCCGCATCTGTTTACACTCTGAGGTAGGCTTTAATTTCGGGGACGAAATTTCCTAAGGGGGGTGGAGCTGTAACACCCTGAAGAATTAATTGAGATTAATTAAGGTCATTGAGATTATTAGTGTGCCTAATCTGATTTAATTAATTAATTTTTAATTCATAAATGTTTCTGAAATGATAGTTTAAATAATTCCAAGGTATAAAAATTATTCACAGTAATTTATTTTAATCCAGAAGTGTGTATGGGTGCATTTCTGGACTGTTATATTTTACACATGTCATTTTCTTTTATTTTTATTTTTCTTTTCTTTTTCTTTTTCCTTTCTTTTCTTTCCCTCTTTTTCCTTTTCCCGTGCATCTCCTCTCTCTGCCTCTCTTCACTCCCGCTCACTCTCTCTCTCTCTCTCCGGTTTCTGTGTCCCAAATCAAACGGATTTTGAGCCAAAGACGAGTTTCAAAGTATTTTCAACATCAAGAGAAGGATTCGAGGTAAGATTACTGAAAGAACCTCTCTTGAATCTCAAGTTTTCGAATTTCAAACCTTATTTTGGTTCCAAAACGGATTTTTGATGATTTTGAGTAAAACTACAGTAGAAATTGGAGATCTTGGGTTCTTTGGACTTGTTTTAGGACCTAGAACTTGGATCTAGTGTTTTCCCTTTGAAATATTGGATTTGGGACTGGATTTGCAAGTTTTTGGACTGATTTCCGCGAGCTTCTCTCGCGCAGTCGATTCCACCGGTCGACTTGTGCGGTCGACCGGTGTGCACACTACTGGTCGACCGGTAGTGTTGCACTGCACTGTCACCAGCCGACCGGTGCACACGGGTTTGACCCTGTTTGGCCTGAAAAGTGGAGAACCCAAATTAGTTTCATTTGGGGTCTTGGGATGAAAGGATTAGCATCTTTAATCCCTGATTTAATATTTAAAACCCTTGGAATGGAATTTGAAACATGGAAATGGATTAGGGCAGTTCGTGGGGTCATATGAACGATTTCATAATGTTAAATGAATGATTTCTTAAGATAAGAGATCTTATGAATTGGTAATAGAGTCTATTGCTGTAAGCCTAGATAGGATGCAGAGACTGCATCCTCGGGGGCAGAACCCAAAACTGGTCCGGGTAGGCGAGGCACTTGGTGAGGAGAGTAATTTGTACTAATTACTCGCTGAAGCCTGTAATATGGATTATTTTCTGTTATATTTCCTTTGAGAAAAAGGATGTGAGGTTTCGGCTGTTCTGTCGGGACTGACTGTCTTGTTTATTTATTTGTTTATTTATTTATTCGTTTACTTTAATCGTTTCAAATTATATCCTACTAGGCCTTTCGCTCACGTTTTATGTTTTAAATGTTAAACCCCTCCCAGGAGATTCGAGGAGCGGTGCATCGTAGTTGAGTCATGCTACGGATCGATCAAGTGAGGATCGCGTTCATCCTCTGTTATAAAATGTAAGGAATTGAGAAAAGTTATGTAAACTTATTTAATATTTGGATTTACTAGACTTTGGTCGATGTCTGTTGTAATGATTTACATGAACATGTACGTACGATACTGTATATCCTGCGGGGTGGAGCCCTGTGTGTCAGAGGCTCCTGGATTATGTAATTTATTTATATTTTAATGCAGCTAAGTGTGGGACCCGGTTGAGGGTTTGCTTTATTAATCCATAATCGAGCTCCACGTCATCCACCCCGGTTGGGGGGCGTGACAGGTCCGGTAGGCGAGGCACTTGGTGAGGTGAGTAATTTGTACTAATTACGTGCTGAAGCTTTTAATATGGTTATTTTCTGTTATATTTCCTTTGAGAAAAAGGATGTGAGGTTCCGGCTGTTCTGTCGGGACTAAATGTCTTATTTTATTTATTTATTCATTTACGCATTCATTTATTTTAAGTATTTTAAATTATATCCTACTGGGCCTTTCGCTCACGTTTTATGTTTTAAATGTTAAACCCCTCCCAGGAGACTCGAGGAGCGGTACATCGTAGCTGAGTCGTGCTACGGATTGATCAAGTGAGGATCATGTTCATCCTCTGATATAAAATGTAAGGAATTGAGAAAAGTTATGTAAACTTATTTAATATTTGGATTCACTAGACTGTGGTTGATGTCTGTTGTAATGATTATTTACATGAACATGTATGTACGATACTGTATGTCCTGTGGGGTGGAGCCCTGTGTGTCAGAGGCTCCTGGATTATGTTGTTTATTTATATTTTAATGCAGCTAAGTGTGGGACCCGGTTGGGAATCTGCTTTATTAATCCCAAATCGAGTTCCACGTCACCCACCCCGGTTAGGGTGCGTGACAGTTTCAGATCCCATAGACTTAACTCCAGATTGCTACCTTTGGGTAGTCAATTCGAAAATACATCCTGAAATCCGATCTCTAGGAAGCCAACCTTGTTATTGATCCGGCAAGAACACTCTCCTTTAGGAGGGTGATTCAATGTTGCCGCAAAGCCCCTCTCCGGATCTCACGGTGTTGTGCTAACGGTGGAGACCAGTGGGTCATATGTCGTACAACCCTCTCCCACTCATTATTTTGCAAATATGTATTTTATTTGAAAATCATCTCATGTTTTTTCAATCCCGATAAATAAACAATTTATTTTTCGGATATGTGAAATCCTAAAATTTAACTCTTAAATTCAATTTCACATATAACATTATTTGGCAAATCAATTTTGCAACTTAAATCAATTTAATCATATTAAATCGATTTTAGCGCATGGTTCTTATTTTTTATTTTATCCTTTTAAAACTCTTTTAAATAAATAAAATAAATAATAATAAATGCGCATATATGCATGGCATGTTATAAAATATATGAGTATGCACACTATATCTATATGGCATGTTATATGCATGGACATATAAAATATAATTATCAACATAAAATATAAATATATGCAATCAGCAATTGAGATGAATTTGGCCGGGTCCTATGGAAATTATAAATCACAACCAAATCGAATAAATAATAATTACAACAATTATTTTCTTCCGTTACATCAACAGGTCTTCGATTCTTGAACTCTTCATTCTTTTGCTTCGTTCTTTGTCTTCGGGTCGGATTTCACCTTCCTCAGGGTTTGAAACTCTTCCGGGTTTGTCAGCACGCATTACGCGGGTTTTGGAAACCCTCGGGCGGTGTCTTGCCAAGACGACAGACTGTCTCTTATTGGCTGGTCGCGTCTTTGCGTCTTGGGGGGGGGGGGGGGGGAGGGCCACTGGGGCACGCCTGGCCTTCTTTCTGGGTGATTTTTTGGAAAAATTTCTTGGTAGACTTGGGGCTGTTTCTCGGCATCTTCAAAGCTTCAAACTTGATCTTCCATGCCTCTTTTTGATTCAAAATCAAAACCTTAATTCTACCCAAAACCTAGAATTATAATAATTCTAATCCTGAATTAAATTATAATTAATTTAATTTGAACGAATTTAATGCGATCCATGGAACCATATAATTAACGACCAAATCCATCATCCATACATTCATCATCATGAATCAAATATAAACATGCATAAATGCAAGTGCCTACCTATCACATACATACATAATTAAATATAACATATTTAATATTGATTATCAAATAATTGGAGCATAAATTAATTTAGTCTATGGACCGCTCTGATACCAATTGTTGGTCTCCGAATCGAATTTGGTTGCGGAAGCGTGGCAGGGAGGCGGATCGTGTATAACAAATATTTTCACAAAATCATTGAGATACTCTATAGATTATATTAATTTATGTACGAATAAATTAATCTCATTAATTCATATATTAAGAACTCAATTAGGAAAAATACCTGAAGGCCGACTCGGTTGATAACTTGAGTTCTTTGACCTCGACCAATCCTTGCTCCAAAGTTTTGTGTTTAGAAAACCAATATCTTTCACGTGAATGTTTGGAATGGTGTCCTAGAAGCATAAGATGTAATAGAATATTTATTATTTGTTTAATAAAAAAGTTTATTCATCAATTTTATGTGTATATATTTGTGAATATTTTATGAATATCAATGAAAATTTCATGATTATTTATGTAACCTTAAACATTGTATATAAGTGTTATATACGAGAGGATAATGTTTAAGGATAATAATCAAAAAGCAATGTTCATAATGAATTTAATTAAAGTTCAGAATCTTTAATTAAAACATTATTAATACATGTCATTCCGATTTAGAATGGAACGGTGTTATCTGCACTGTTAATATGGTGAGATATTGAATGAGTGTATTTTGCATAATGAGATTATGTGGAACAAGGACACAAACACAATATGAATTTCTAATAATTTTTGTTAAGTATAGAAATTCTAATTGAGTCTACCAATGATCATATATAGAATGATCCTAATCCTGAGTTCTTAAGAAACTCCTATTTATGGATTTGTTTCTTTTGATTTACTGAGTACGGATTCCGAGACCCTGAATCCTATTCCTTGTATTTTGGAGACATGACGAAGTAGGTAACCGAGAATGTTATTACATGAGATGGAATCCATTCCTTCTTAAGAAAGAAGTAGATAAATAATTCTCTTGAGGGTTGATTCGGTACTTGGACTAGTAGAAGCTCCTATTCATGAATGTGTTTTATGAATCACTGTCCATTAGAGAATCAATGGTACTCAAGGATAAAGATATAATTAGAGAGGTTAACGGATTTTACCTGGCTCTAATTATGAATTATTTATGGAGGATTGATCTATATGCAATGACTATATCAAATGGACACTTCACAGTTTAGAAGTAATTTATATCTATAATTTCGAGAGTGCAATTCCAAGTTTATAGTAGAGTAACTATTGGAATTAATAGAATTAGTTAATTAATTAAAGTGTTAATTGATTATTAATTTTTATATGAGCTCGGGATTATAGGTCCATTAGTCCTCGCGTCGTCCTAGTAATTCTGCCAGACACAAAGGGCAAAATGGGAATTTTAGAATTACAGAATTCTAAAATTAAACACTTGAAAATAATTAATTGAGAATTAATTATTATTTGAATAATGTGATTATTTAAATTTGAATTTGAACATATCTAGATTTATCCATTTAAACTTATTTGATAAGTTGTTCAATTTAGAATTCAAATTAATTTAAGTTTGACTTAAATTGGAATTTAAATTTGAGTCAAAATTGGACTATAGGATAAATGATGATTTTTCTCTTCCTTCCCTATCTGATATTGGGGCCTACACAGGGATAAAATCCCCCTAAGGTGACCGGCCATAATGGATAAGGATAAGAGGAGATTCTGTTTCAAATTCAAATAGGAGATAGAGATTTGATTCCTTTTTTTGAAGTTTGTCTTCTACTCTTTAAATATGAGAATGATAGAAAATTGTGAACACAATTGTTGAAATAATTTTTAGCTCTAATTGTTACGGCTGGCCGAAATTCTCCTTGTAGAGAGGAAGAAAAATTTTTTCTCCAGAAATTCTACATCGTGCATGCGTTGGTGTTTGTGGAAATTCGAGGCTTTATTGTAACCTATTTTGTCTCATGTGTGCCCACACATATGTCTTCGTAGATTTTAAGAATTGACATGGAAGACATTAGTTTTCTAAACACAAGGCTTTGTAGCAAGGATTGTTCGAGGTCAAAGAACTCAAGTTATCAACCGAGTCGGCCTCCAGGTATTTTTCCTGATTGAGTTCTTAATAAACGAATTAATGAGATTAATATATTGGTTCATAAATATGTATAATCTATAGAGTATCTCAAAGGTTTTATGAAAATTTTTGTTATTCACGATCCGCCTCCCCGCCACGCTTCCGCAACCGAATTCGATTTGGCAACCAACACTCAATTCCTAGAATCCACAAAGACGTGTGTGTGTGTGCACACACGAGACAAAACAGATTACAATAAACACTCGAATTTTCACAAACACCAACACATGCACGATGTGGAATTTTTGGAGAAAAATTCTCTCTCTTGAGAATTTCGACCAGCCTTAACTTTTAGGGCAGAAAAATTATTTTAAAAATTGTGTTCACAACTTCTATCATTTTCATATTTAAAGAGTAGTAGTCAAACTTCAAAAAGGAAACAAATCTCTATCTTTATGATAAAGCTTTATAATTATCTCCTATTTGAATTTGGAACAAAATCTCCTCTTATCCTTATCAATTGTGGCCGGTCACCTTAAGGGATCTTATCTTCATCCCTGTGTGGTGCCAATTTGCAGATAGGGAAGGAAGAGAAAATCATCCTTTATCCTGTAGTCTAATTTTGACTCAAATTCAAATTCTAATTTAAGTCAAACTTAAATTAATTTGAATTCTAAATTAAACAACTTATCAAATAAGTTTAAGTGGATAAATCTAGATGTGTTCAAATTTAAATTTAAATAATCACATTATTTAAATAATAATTAATTCTCAATTAATTATTTTTGAGTGTTTAATTTTAGAATTCTATAATTCTAAAATTCCCATTTTGTCCTTTGTGTCTGGCAGAATTATTAGGACAACGCGAGGAGTAATGGACCTATGATCCCGAGATCCAATAAAATTAATAATCAATTAAACACTTTAATTAATTAATTCTATAAATTCTAATAGTTACTCCACTATAAACTTGGAATTGCACTTAAAATTATAGATATAAATTACTTCTAAACTGTGAATTGTCCATTTGATATAGTCATTGCATATAGATCAATCCTCCATAAATAATTCATAATTAGAGCTAGGTAAAATCCGTTAACCTCTCTAATTATATCTTTATCTTTGAGTACCATTGATTCTCTAATGGACATTGATTCATAAAACACATTCATGAATAGGAGGTGGTACTTGTCCAAGTACCGAATCAACCCTCAAGAGAATTATTTATCTACTTCTTTCTTAAGAAGGAATGGATTTCATCTCGTGTAATAACATTCTCGGCTACCTACTGTTGGAAATGTGTCCATAAAGTGGGATGTAATTTGTTATTTGTGACATGACAAATGTCAGACATTATGTTTTTTGCTGATTTTATAAAATAAAATAAAGTTATGTTTTGACACATACTCAAGAGTGTTAGTGATATTGCTTAGTCCATAGACTGTTATCAACGAAAGAAGAGTCAGGGAAACCCTGCCAGACAAACTCTTCTGATATAGTTTAAAATAGATATTCGTAGTCTTAGGATTGATTGGGCAATCGAATCCGATTATGACAGTTAGATCGAACCATATGATGCTGGTCTCGGGGCATGGGAGTTGGACTCTATGGTTGATCTACACATGTTCGAAACATGTTAAATAGACCATGTGACTGATTAGGTTAGAATAAAAAACCATTTACAGAACTCTAAACCTAATTGTCACAACTTAAGTATATTTGTATAATTATCTTAATCCTGAAGTGAATGCATAACTCGACTTAATATCTCATGATCTTTGATTCACAAATGAGATTAGCTCACAATTTTTGAACAACATCTTGGCTATTGGGATCATGACATAAATAATAAAAAAAAAGATTCTAAATGGGACTAGGTTTTTGACCATTCCACAACTCTAGGGGTGTCTTAGGTATAGATTTAGATGAAACTAGATTTAGAATATACATAGCGCTTTTTAGGGCATAACCCCAAAAAGAAGTAGGCAGTGAAGAATAACTCAACATTGATCTTATCATGTCGAACAAAGTCTGATTTCTCGTTTCGGCCACACCATTCTGCTGTGGTGTACCGGGTGCAGTCAATTGGGATACCACACCTTCCTCAATCAAGAAATCCCGGAACTCTTGGTCCAGGTATTCACCCCTTCGGTCTGATCGAAGTGTCTTGATTGGTTTACCTAATTGTTTTTCAACTTCTGCTCGGAATTCTCTAAACTTTCCAAAAGTTTCGGATTTCCGTTGCATCAGGTAAACATAACAATATCTCGAATAGTCGTCAATAAAGGTGACGTAATATTCGTAACCTCCTCTAGCTTGGACGTTTAACGGTCCACATACATTTGAATGTATCATTTGTAGGGGTTCTGTAGCTCTTACTCCTTTTGCTGTAAAAGGTCTCTTGGTCATTTTACCTTCCAAACAAGATTCACAGACTAGAAGCTCGCCAACTTTTAGCTCACGCAAAGGACCATCCTTTACCAGTCTTTCAATCCTATTTAGGTTAATGTGACCAAGTCTAAGGTGCCACAGATATGTGTTATTTTTGTGAGAAATCTTTTGCTTTTTATTCTTAGGTTCGACAACTCTGAACATTTTAGTGTTAAGCAGTGAGTTAGGTATTGGTTTTATACAATATAAACCATCATCCAGACGTCTAGAACAAATATTTAAACCATTTCGAGAAATATGAACAAATTCATTATCAAAATAAACTTTAAATAATTGTTCAAATAGTTTAGCCACAAAAATCAAATTTCTACGAATGTCTGGAATAAAATAAACATTGTTCAAAACTAAAAATTTATTTTCCCTAAATCGAAGTCTAACTTCTCCCACTGCTTTTGCCGAAAGTCTTGCACCATTGCCTACTTTCATCGTGTAGTCCCCATCGGCTAGTTCGGTGTAAGAACTAAGAATCTGCAAAGAGAAACAAACATAATTAGTCGCTCCTGAATCAATTATCCAGGCTGAGGTATCACCCTCTACTAAACATGTTTCAAGGACTAGTAAATCTGATTTACCTTGTTCCTTTTTCTTTTTCGACTCCTCGAGATACTTGTTCTGTTTCTCTTCCGGTGCCCTTCGCCATTGTAGTGGAAACACTTTCCTTTGGGTTTCTGGATGGGGCCCTTTGCTTTCTTGGGTCTCTTGTTCTTTCCCTTCTTCGCTTTTCCACGGTTCGGTTCTTTCTTTTGTTTTTACCGAACTTCTCGCAACTTCTAACATTTGCTTCTCCTCCCTTCTTTTGTTGGTGGATTCGAAGTTTTGCAGGTTATTCATGAGTTCAGTGAGATTGCACATCTTTTTGTTCATAACAAAGTTGTTCACAAACTCATGAAAGTCAGGGGACAGGCTTTCCAAGATGATGCCAACTTGGGTGGCTTCATCGATTCTGGCACCATTGAGCTCCGCATCGTGGAGGTGATCAATCATGTTCAAAACATGTGCCTTGACTGAAGAACCTTTCTTCATCTTGTCGTTCATGAAAGCCCTTACGGCATCCAAACGAGCCTTTTCAGAAGGAGTGCTGAACATGGCTTCTAGAGACTCCATTATCTCATAAGCAGTGTCCATCTCCTCATGCTTCTTGCGAAGCACATCGCTCATGATGTCCAGCATAAAGCACTTTGCTTTATTGTTGGCCTTGATCCAGCGATCAAAAGGCTCCCTTACGGTTTTGGATGCATTAGCCGTGGGTTCAGGAGGACATTCCTCCGCTAGGACAAACTTATAGTCTTCGCAGACCAATAGTATGTTCATGTTACTTTTCCACTTAGCATAATTATCACCGTCTAATTTTTCAGTCGCTAGTAGTGTGATAATGGGATTCGACATATTGCTAGAAATAAATTGAATATTCATCTAATCAATTTATGTGCATGAATATCAAGGCATGTTAATTTAGGCACAATTAAATATGATGCATGATGCACATGAAAAATACATAAATCATGTTTTCATTTTGGGTGCCAACGATAATTCAATTTACCACGAATATAGTGCCACCGTAGGGTAGGTCAAAATATCGTAAATTGAACCGAGACCTTCTCAATTAATAAATATAATCAAAATATCTCATATTTTCATATTTATCAACTACCGTTATTTTTGGTCAAAATATAATCAACAATTTGATTATATCTCCATGAGTGTAACCCATCATTTTGATTCTACAGACTTAACTCCGAGTGAGTGCCGCCGTAGGGTAGGTCAAACCGGAAATATATCCTTGAATCCTATCGCTAGGAAGTCAACCTTGTTATTGATCCGAAAGAACACTTTCCGTAGGGAGTGCAGAATCGGTGCCACCGCGAAGCCCCTTTCGAATCTCACGGTGTTGAGCTAATGATGGAGACCAGTGGGTCGTATTGTCATATAATCCTCTCCCACTCATTATTTTGCAAATATGTATTTTGTTTGAAAAACATCTCATGATTTTCAAATTGAAAAATAAACAATTTATTTTTCAGATATGTGAAATTCCAAAATTTAACTCTTAAATTTAATTTCACATGTAACATTATTTTGCAAATCAATTTTGCAACTTAAAATCAATTTAATCGTATTAAATCGATTTTCAGCGCATGGTTCTTATTTTATTTTATTTTTCTAAAACACTTTTATAATAAATAAAATAAACAACAACGAATGCGCGTGTATGCATGGCATGTTATAAAAACATATGAGCAGGCACATTATATCTATATGGCATGTTATATGCATGAACATATATAATATATAATTATCAACATAAAATATAAATATATGCAATTAACTATTGAGATGGATTTGACCGGGTCCCATGGAAAAATAAATTACAACTCAATCGAATCGAATAAGTAAATAATTACAATAATTATGTTCTTCCGTTACATCAACGGGTCTTCGATTCTTGAATTCTTTATTCTTCGGCTTCATTCTTTGTCTCTGGGATGGATTTCACCTTCCTTGGGATCCGGAACTTTTCCGGGCCCGTCGGCACGCTTTACGAGGGTTTTGGAAACCTTCGGGCCGTCACGGATCAAATTCGAACTTGGGCCGCCAGCGTTGGGTGCTTGCACTGGGCCGCGGCCCGGGCCACGGCTTTGGCCGCGTTTGGGTCGTGGCCTTGCCGCGAAGACTGGGGGCGCCCCTGGGGCGCCGCCCTGGGGCGTGTTTGGGTCGCAACTGGGCGCGGCTGGGCGCGCCCTAGGCGCTCATCTGGGCGCGTCTGGGCGCGTCTGGGCCACTTTTTTGGAATTTTCTGGGCGGTTATCGGGCTTCTTTGAAGGCTTCAAACATGATCTTCAAGTCCTCCTTTTTGATTCAAAATCAAAAACCCTAATTCTACCCAAATCCTAGAATTACAATAATTCTAATCCCGAATTAAATTACAAATAATTTATTAACGAATGAATATAACCGATCCATGGAACCATATAATTAACGACCAAATCCATCATCCATACATTCATCATCATGAATAAAAAATAAATATCCATAAATGCAAGCGCCTACTCATCACATACATACATAATTAAATATCACATATTTAATATTGATTATGATTATCAAATAATCGAAGCATAAATTAATATCGTCTATAGACCCCTCTGATACCAATTGTTCGTTGCCGAATCGAATTCGACGGTGGAAACCCAGCGAAAAGGCGGATCGTGTATAACCAAAAATTTCATAAAACTTTTGAGATACTCTATAGATTATATTAATTTATGCACCAATAAATTAATCTCATTAATTTATATCATTCAAGGATCAACCGAAAAAATACCTGGTAGCCGACTCGGATGATAACTTGAATTTCTTTGATCACGAATAGTCCTACCTCCAAGCTTTGTGTTTAGAACACCAAAGTCTTCCACGTCAATTCCTTGATTCCACGTAGACGTGTGTGTGGGCACACGCGAGACAAAACAGGATTCTTAAACACTCAAATTTCCACAAACACCAACGCATGCACGATGTGGAATTTTTGGAGAAAAATATTTTTCACTCTTTTCCTCTATGAGAATTTCGGCCACCACAAAAAACTAGGGCTGAAAAGTGTTTCAAAATTGTTACCACAATTTTCTATCTATCTCATATTTAAAGAGTAGAAGTCAAACTTCAAAATAGAATCAAATCCTTATCTCCAATTTTGAATTTGCAGCAAAAAATCCCTTCTCTTTATCCTTAAGGTGGCCGGCCACACTCTAGGGTTTTATTCCTGTGTGTGGCGCCAATTATAGATAGGGAAGGAAGAGATTTTATCCTTTATCTAGTAGTCCAATTTTAATTCAGATTCAAATTCGAATTTAAGTCAAACTTAAATTAATTTGAATTCTAAATTAAACAACTTATCAAATAAGTTTAAATGGATAAATCTAGATATGTTCAAATTCAAATTTAAATAATCTCATTATTTAAATAATAATTAATTCTCAATTAATTATTCTTCGAGTGTTTAATTTTAGAATTCCGTAACTCCAAAATTCCCATTTTGCCCTTTGTGTCTGGTAGAATTACAAGGACAACGTGGGGACTAATGGACCTATAATTCTGAGCTCCAATAAAATTAATAATTAATTAAACACTTTAATTAATTAATTAATTCTATTAATTCCAATAGTTACTCCACTATAAACTTTGAATTGCAGTCTCGGAATTATAGACATTAATTACTTCTAAACTGTGAAGTGTCCAATCGATATAGTCATTACATATCGATCAATCCTCCATAAATAATTCGTAATTAGAGTCAGGTAGAATCCGTTAACCTCTCTAATTACATCTTTATCCTTGAGTACCATTGATTCTCTAATGGATAGTGATTCATAAAACACATTCATGAACCAGAGCGCTCTTACTAATCCAAGTACCGAATCAACACTCAAGAGAATTATTTATCTACTTCTCTCTCAAGAAGGAATGGATTCCATCTCGTATAATAACATTCCCAGCTACCTATTTCATTATGTCTCCAAAATACAAGGAATAGGATTCAGGGTCTCGGAATCCGTACCGAGTAAATCAAAAGACATAAATCCATAAATAGGAGTTTGTTAAGAACTCAGGATTAAGACCATCCTTTATATGACCATCGGTAGACTCAATTAGAATTTCTATGCTTAACGGAAATTATTAGAAATTCATATTGTGTCTGCGTCCATGTTCCACATAATCTCATTATGTGAAATACACTCATTCAATATCTCAGCTTATTAACAGTGCGGATAACACCGTTCCATTCTAAATGGGAATGACATGTATTAATAATGTTTTAATTAAAGATTCCGGACTTTAATTAAATTCATTATGAACAATAACTTTTGATTATTATCCTTAAACATTATCCTCTCGTATATAACACTTATATACCATGTTTAAGGTTACATAAATAATCAATGAATTTTATTTGATATTCATAAAATATCCATAAATATATGCACATAAAATGATGAATAAATTATTTTATTAAATAAATAATAAATATCCTTTTACATCTCATGCCTTCAGGACACTATTCCCAACAAGCAGCTGGAACCAAGGACTTTTCTGGAGATTTTCAAGGGGATTCAAGGCAGTTTGAAGGCTTCAGAGGAGATTATCCAACAGGAGTTTTTCATTACTTTCTGCCTTTGTATTTCTTGAATTGTTATTTAATTATCTGCTTGAGCTATGGATCTTTGGTATTTTGTAATTGTGAATTTGATTTTGAGCATGGATAGCTAAACTCCTCATGATAGGGGGGTTTGATCTAATTTAATGAAAGCTTTATTTTAAGAATCTGTTTGCTTATTGAATGTTTTATACTCTAATCTTTTGTATCTCTTGTGCTTAATTTCTAATTTAATTACCCATTAGATTAGAGACCTTTGATGTATGAAATTAGGCTCGGGAGAGTTAATTACATACGTTGAGAATTAAGAGACTTAACCAAAGGAGATATTGAGTCGGGAGGCTAGTATAACCTTAGGAGATCGAATATGGGCTAAACTTAATGAATGCATAATTCGTTAAATTAATGGGGATATTAGTTTAATTAATTTAGCATATTATTTCACTTAGCACTCGGGAGAGGGAGTGAGATTAATTTAGTACCCATGATTTAAGATTGGATGTAACACATCAATAAGTGACATATTTAGATAAATATAGCATAACTAGGTGAAGTCAAATCCCCTCCTAGCTCATTTTATCACAGAGATCCCTTCAATCCAATTCATTTTGGCATCCGTTGTTTGCATATTTTAGTTAGTAAAGTTGTTCAATTTAGTTTTAATTCTCTTATTCTATATTGTCTAGATAAAATTGATTTAGATTAATAGCAACACTTAGCTCTTTCCTAGTTAACAATCCCAGAGGACAATACTCGATCTTCGGATCATTATTAGTTCGCGATTCGTATACTTGCGAGCACATACGCTATTCTAAGCAAAGTTTACAATATTTTTTCGCGTATCACTGTCCATCCGTCTGGGGATCCAAAAATTGGAGGTAAATCGGCTGTCTCTGTCTGACACTATACTAACTAGTACTCCATGTAGCTTTACTACCTTAGCCACGTATAACTCAGCTAACTTCTCTAACGAGTAAGTGTGGCGTCCCGCACCCTCGCGGCGCGGTCGCTGTTCCTTATACTACTCTACTAATGGGCTAAGCTATAGTCTAATCCATTGTTCGTTGTTAGACTATTGTCTCTTTAATTTACGTTCATGTCCGGGTAAATTTTTTTTTTCTTTACTTTAACCATCGGGTTCTTAACATGTTATGTTGTTACACTAATAAAATATCTTGCTATTACTTTAAGGATTCGGATATCATACTAGTTCCCAAAAACTTGTCTTAACTTATTGCAGTCCGTTGTTCTTTACTAAGACAATGGTTGTAATATCTTCTTCTTAGAACTGAACATACATACTAGTATTCTATATTACATTACTTTGCAGTGGAATTTAATTTCTAAGTATTGCCTACAATTATGTTTATAGAATCTCGCAAGTGCACGAGTCAACAAGTAGTAAAATGATGAGATATCAAGTATCGTCCCACAGGGATTGTGTATTTTTGAGATCAAATTTCTAAGTCAATTCTATCCAAGTTTTTAAAAGGAAAACTAAAATTGATTTTTAAGATGTGAAAAACTAATAATGACTTGACTATAGACAAAAGAAAAACAGAGAATAAACTAATTACTAACAAAATGTGCAATTAAAATTGGCCAAATCTGTTTGTATGCGTGGCTTACGATTGCTAAAACTGTCTCCCTATCAATCTTCATGCGATCTTTGTAGCAACGGATGATAATGACTACTTCTGTTAACCGGATCTACTAAACCCGGTGATTTTCCAATCCTCTGTCTCCGATTTTAAAGTTAATCCTCACAAATTCCTTTGCAAATCTAGACTCTAAAATCAAAGAATGAAGCTCTAGATCGTTTGGTTATGCAAGACACAATATATTCCTATATCATGTGAATCAAGGATCTAAAACAAGATCTAAGAACCTGCACAATTCAAGTTAGGTCCACTCAACTAAATCTTCCCAGATCTAATCAAAGTTATACTCCTCTCTTATGATTTTCCAATCACAGTTAAGGCACGAATTTAGCTTACTTGAATAAACAAAAAAACAACCATTAAACCCATTCAACATCAATGAACATTTCAATAGTTAACATCTCAGCAAAGTCAACCAACAAAAATACTCTCATAAAGTTATAAATGGAATCACGTCAGATTTGTGAAGAAGAACATAAATATTCTTAGCAAGATACAAACAGAGTATTAAGAGTAAAAGGAAACTAGGTGATGAGGAGAGAATCCGAATCCCCCTTTTCCAAGGCTTCTTCTAGCTTCTTTTCTCTCAACAGTAGTCCTTTACGTTCAACACCACACCCTGCTGCGTCTCTTTCTTCTTCTTTCTCCCAGTACTGGAGCTGGTACTTGATCAGAGAAAATTGGAGGAGGTTTTCCTTTTCCAAGTGCAGCCGCCTCTCTCTTACAAAATATGACCAAGGACAATCTTTTCTCTTACAGCTGCAGGTATTTATTGTACCCTAATCACACGTGGCAGCCCCTGAGGAAGCCTCCAATCAGCAGCTGAATCAGTACCATTCATGTTTAAATCAGCACAATCTTCCAGCTCAGGTACAGTTGTCAGCACATGTGATTCTGGTCCAGCTGGCATTGCCGCAGCAATGTGCAGCAATGCACAGCAATGCTGACTGGCTTTTCTTTAAAATCTCAGAACGACAGGCAGTTGCTTTCCTCCAAAAACGACAATGCTTTCCCAAAGCTGCAAATAATCACCAAATGCACCCGGATTAGCTCTTTTTAAAGACAAAAACACGAGAGAGAGAGAGTTCAAGGAACCGAATTAACTAAACTAGAAACAAGGCAAAATAAAAGAAAAACCAAAACTAAATACTCTCTAAATAGTAATTTAAACCCCGGGAAATGCTTAATTAACTCTATTTTCATAGAGTTATCACACCCCCAAACTCAAGACTTTGCTTGTCCTCAAGCAAAACAAAAAGAAAAAGACTCAAAAACTAGTGTGATTTATGGATGAATTCTCATGAATAACTCCTCAAGGATTGAATTAGAAACATGGCTCGAAGAAAAACACAATTTTTAATCGACTTTTATTTTGAACTTCACAAGATTGCTTCTTCTCCAATTGGACCTTTCTTGTGTGTGTGATATAACCTTGCGCTATCTCAATATTGGAAATCCAAATGAGATCATGCAAACATGCTTATAGAATATAGAATTTAGAATTTAAGCACATGCATGCAAACTCCATAAGCTTACTTTTCAAAACCATCTCCACTAATGTAGACTAACACTTAATCAAGGATCAATAGGACTTTTAAAGCTTGTAACGATAGGCTAGGGATTAAGGTAGGATAAAGGTGATTTTATGGCTCAAATCACACCCTAAACACATTAGTTACTCTAAGACCATACAAGAGCTCATATAACTCTTCAAAGTACACCCCCAAACTTGATTTCCACTCTCTTTTGTCAACCACTTATTGAAGAAACCAAAAAAATTCATCATTCTTTTTGTTTGTTTTTATTTGTTTTTATTTTTTTTTTATTATTTTTTTTTTAAGATCTCCTATACCCCCAAACTCAAACTCAACATTGTCCTCAATGTTGCAAAATAAACACAAGAAGGTAAAGTAAACCTCACTATTTTTTTTTCAACTGCCCAGAATTGCTATCAAATGCTGCAGCATTTTTTTGTTTACAAAATTGCACACGTTTTTCACACCCACTGCATCATCTCACACCAACTCATATAAGGCAACAACACTCACAACACCACCCTTTCTTCCTTATCCAACATAGCTCAATATGTCCTCAAATAACTGATATGCTCATGTGTGAGGGGTAGAAAGTTGGAAACTTATTTAAAAGGCTAGGCTAAAGATGTGGGTAACAAAGAAAATGGTATATATAGGCTCGAAAAGGGTGACTAAGGATATCACATGTATAAGGTTGGCTTAGAAAGGCTCAATCGGTCCAAAGATGGCCTAAATCATGTCCTTAATCAAGTGCTTGCCTAGGATTTCGCCTCGACAATTCATCAAGTAAGTTCTAGAGTTTGTAAAAGCTAATGATATGATATATACACAATTTTTTTTTTTTTTTGCATCACATTCACATAATCTTTCTCTAGAAATCCAATGCATCCATAACACAAGGTAAAGTGCTCAAAGTTAAGAAAAAGTCACAATCTTTGAACAAAACAATCAAGTGAATTCCAAAACAAAAAGCTGAGAAAAGAATATTTTTCTAAAAACTATGCTCAATCCAATAATTATCATCATAGGTCCAAGAGAATTCACCACAAAACACACAAAACAACAAGGTAAACGCAAGACACAAGACACTTACTCCCCCCCAAACTTAAAGGGCAGCAGTGTCCTCACTGCACAAAAACGAAAATTGAATCATTCTAAACATAAAACATAGAAATAAAGTATATAGTAAAAGAAAACTCCCTCGTCGTGCATCATGAATGCCACTTCCAATTCATCGGGTTTCGCATGGAACGCCGCCTGGGTGGTGAATCTTCAACCACAGCTTTGCCCTTCTTCTTGCCACGTGACGAGGATGGCTCGGGGACATCTGCAACAACAGCAGCTGGTGGTTCTTCCTGCGGGACACCATCAGTGGTGTCCTCATCAACAACTTGCTCTGATGTCTCGGCATTGATATCGGAATCGTGAGACTGCAGAATCAGCGCCTCTGGGAAAACAGGGAAGGTGGCCATTGGCTTAGAAAAGTTCTGTTGAAGAGATCTCTTCAATGCCCTGTCCCTGTCATGAGAATACACCCAGAATTGGTGTAACTGCTCTTGCTACTTCTGCAGCATCTCAAACAGTTCATACTGTTGCACTTCAAACAAGCTCATCCGTTGTTCAAGCCAGGCCTGGCTTTGAGATGGAGCTGCAGATGGTGTAGTGTTCTCGGAGGGTCCTGTTGGCTCTTCCTCTTTTTCCTCTCCTTCACCGGCATTCTCACCTTGTGCCTTTTTGTCTGCTCGTCCGGAAGAGATCCGCGTAATAGCTACCAAATCCATTGGTCCGGTTTTCCTCAAACACGGCTCATTCTCGTCCCAAGGCACATTTGCCTGAATACACATCTCGGAAATAAGGGAGGGGAAATACAAACCTCCTTTATCTTTTTTCGCACATGTGTGTATCTGATCGATGATCAACCGTCCCACGTTGATCGGCTTCCCCACAATAAGGGCATAAAGCAAAATGGCTATGTTCCGGGATATTGTCTTCCCGTGAGTTGAAAGCAAGATCCGGGATGCCAAGAAATGGTACCAGACCTTGGCAACAGGCTGACGCTCATGCCTGTTGCATGTGTAAGCACCGGTGGTGGACAAAGTCCACTGTGCTCCAGGGACGGCAATTGTGCGCAAAACGTCATCAAGATGCTCCTCCGTTATCTCGGTCAATAGGTCCACGAATTCATCCTCTTGCTGGTGAATACCCAACACAGAATTTATGTGAATTGCAGTGAAGGGAATGCGTACCTGGCGGACAACAACCGAGGCTTGCCTCTGGGTTTTCAAATTTGCATAAAATTCCTTGACAAGCGGAATGACCGGATCGATGGGGTGTTGACAAAACACCTGCCATTGCCGTGGGATGATGACATCCGAGATGTACTCCGGCTGTCCCAAGGTGAGACTATCGTGAAGGAGGAAGCCTTTCTCCTTCACTAGATTCCGGGCGGAGATGTTCCCGGTGTACCTATTTTTGGCATCATCGTCAACGAACTTCGGGATCTCCGGGGTACGCCGGGTGGAAGGAGAAGGATCACTGGCGGCCTGGTTGTTGTTCACGGTGGAATCAGCATTTTTGGAAGAAAAGGGCCGCCTGGCTATGCTCTTCTTTCCCATTGGCTGACGGGAGTAAGGGTGGTTGGCTGACGGGAGTAAGTGTCTTTGGGTAATCCGGCGGAGAAACAGGGAAGTGGTGAGTATTCCCGCCTATCACGCGGGTAACCCGGGTTCAATCCCCGGCAACGGCGCCAAAAACTTGATACGCGATAAATTTTTATTGTAAACTTTGCTTAGAATAGCGTATGTGCTCGCAAGTGTACGAGTCGCGAAGTAATAATGATCCGAAGATCGAGTATCGTCCCCTGAGATTGTTAACTAGGAAAGAGCTAAGTATTGCTATTAATCTAAATCAATTTTATCTAGACAATATAGAATAAGGGAATTAAAACCAAATTTAACAACGTAACTAATTAAAATATGCAATCAACGGATGCCAAAATGAATTGGATTGAAGGGATCTCTGTGATAAAATGAGCTAGGGGGGAATTTGACTTCACCTAATTATGCTATATTTATCTAAATCTGTCACTTAGTGATGTGTTACTTCCAATCTTAAATCATGGGTACTAAAATAATCTCACTCCCTCTCCCGAGTGCTAAGTGAAATAATATGCTAAATTAATTAAACTAATATCCCTATTAATTTAACCAATTATACATTCATTAAGTTTTGCCCATATTCGATCTCCTAAGGTTATACTAGCCTCCCGACTCAATATCTCCTTACGTTGCGTCTATTAATTCTCAACGTATGTAATTAACTCTCCCGAGCCTAATTTCATACATCTAAGGTCTCTAATCTAATGGGTAATTAAATTAGAAATTAAGCACAAGAGATACAAAAGATTTGAGTATAACACATTCAATAAGCAAATAGATTCTTAAAATAAAGCTTTCATTAAATTAGATCAAAACCCCCCTAGCGTGAGGAGTTTAGCTATCCATGCTCAAAATCAAATACACAATTACAAAATACCAAAAATCCATAGTTAAAGCAGAAAATTAAATGATAATTCAAGAAATACAAAAGGGAGAAAGTAATGAAAAACTCCTTATGGATAATCTCCTCTGAAGCCTTCAAACTCCTTGAATCCCCTTGAAAATCTCGAGAAAAGTCCTTGATTCATTTGCTTTTTCTTTGGTTCTAGGGTTCTTGCCGTATACCTTTCAATCCTCTCTCTCTTCGTCCCCCTTAATTTACATTTCCTTTTTTCCTTTTATATGATGCACAACTCTCCAAATTAGAGAAAGGCGCTGCAGCCCATGGGTGTCTTATTTGCTTTGCACACGTCGGAGGTTAGGAGGTAGGGCTTCCGGTGGTGCGCCTAAAAAGCGCCACGGACGTCTTGCTTGGCAGCGCCTCAACGGATTTGGAATGCGCGCCTAAGCGCAAGATTGACTCTGGCGCTAAGCCGCGTCTCATTGGCTCTTGGATGCGCGCTTAAGCTGCTTTGCATTGAACCGCGCCCTAAGCGGCGTGGGTGGCAGGGGTCTTGGCTGCAGACTGTAGCTCACTTGCTCCCCGGATTGTTCTCCGGAGGACGCAGGTGTAGCTTGCTTCTCATGCTACCGCAACGCACAAATTGGAGATTTTCACGGACTTTTTATCTTTTTCACTTGATTTTCTCCACTTTGCAAATCCTACAAAATAGATTAACGCAAACGTAAAACTAGTGACAAATTAACTGAAATATGCTCAAAAACTACAATAAATGATGGGGATAAATTGATGAAAAATCAACTTATCACGGCAGTTCTAGGGCAGAAAGAGATTTGGGGAAATTTTGGGGAAAAACTCCTAGGGCAGAAAGATTAGCGGGGGGAAAGGCTGTTTAGAGGAAAAGGGAAAGTGGAAATAGAATGCAGATTTGGGCGTTTTTTTTTTTTTTTTTTTACATCAAAACGCCGCCGTTTCACTAATTGGTCATCTGCTCAAGATATTACCAAAGTGCCACCGCATTAGATGGCCAATATTTTGCTTTCCCCTTTCATCAAAACGACGCCATCCCATTTAAATCCTTCAGTACCCCAATCAGCTCTTCGCAAGGGGGAAACAATGATATACGATGCTGTGCGATGCTGCAGCAAAATTTTTTGTTCCCATTCTCCTCAGCCATGTAACTCCCGATGAATCACCAGCCACCTGTGATAAGAACTGTCCTGCCACTTACTAAAATAAGTCAACAATCTACTTGAAGCTCAAAATCAAAATAAAATGGAAAATGAAAAGGAAGAAAAATACTGCAACTAAAAAGAAAACATCAAAATGAAAGGAAATAAAGAGAAACAGAAACTTTGGGTTGCCTCCCAATAGCGCTTGTTTTAACGTCTTTAGCCTGACGTCTACCCTTCTTTCAGTTATCACTCAATGTGACAGAGGTCTTGGAACGTTCCATAGGTCCTCCCCAATAATGCTTGATTCTCTGTCCGTTCACCAAGAACTTCCTCCCTGATGTCTCTTCTTGTAACTCCACCGCTCCATGTGGAAAAACAGTAGCAACTGTGAAAGGCCCCGACCATCTTGACTTGAGTTTGCCTGGGAACAATTTCAGCCTTGAATTGTATAACAACACCTATTGTCCTGGCTCAAATACTCTTGGTTTTATTCTCATGTCATGCCATCTTTTAGTCTTCTCCTTGTACAGCTTTGCATTCTCATATGAGAACATCCGCATCTCTTCTAGCTCATCTAGCTGCAGCAACCTTGCTTGACCATAGGCTTGTAGATCCATGTTGAGCTTCCTCGTCGCCCAAAACGCCTTGTGTTCAAGTTCCAGCGGCAAATGACACGCCTTACCAAAGACGAGACGGTAAGGAGACATTCCCAAAGGTGTTTTGAACGCTGTCCTATAAGCCCAGAGAGAGTCATCCAATCGCAATGACCAATCCTTTCGGTTTGGATTCACGACCTTTTCCAGAATGCCCTTAATTTCTCTATTTGAAATCTCCGCTTGACCACTTGTTTGAGGATGGTAGGCTGTGGCGATCTTATGTTTGACTCCATATTTAGCAAGCACCCCCTCAAACTGCTTGCTTCCGAAATGAGTTCCTAAATCCGATTATGGCTCGCGGAGTTCAAAGCGAGTGAAAATGTTCTTATACAAGAACTTGATCACTACCTTGGAATCATTTGTGGGGAATGCCGATGCCTCAACCCATTTCAACACATAATCCATTGCTACCAATATGTAAAGATTGCCAAATGAAGGAGGGAAAGGTCCCATGAAATCAATTCCCCACACATCAAACAATTCAACCTCGAATATTTGTCAACGGCATTTCATGATTTGTTGTGAAATAATATGACAACTGTTTGACACCTATCACATGCCTTAACAAATTCATAAGCATCTTTGAAAAGTGTGGGCCAAAAATACCCAGATTGTAGTACCTTGGCCGCAGTTCTTGATCCCCCAAAGTGGCCTCCATATGGTGAAGCGTGGCAATGATGTAGAATCCTCGAGACTTCTTCTTGGGGCACACACCGCCTCCAAATTTGGTCTGCTCCCTGCTTGTAGAGAAAGGGTTCATCCCAATAGTAAGATCGCATCTCATGCAGAAATCGCTTCATTTGTTGTCTATTCAAATCCGGAGGTGCCTGGCCACTTGCTAGATAATTTGCCAAATTGGCATACCATGGCAAGGAAACTTGTTCCACTACGAGAAGCTGCTCATCAGGGAATCTCTCTTTAATGGGAATGTGCGACTCAGCCCCCTTTTCTTGCTCAATTCTGGAAAGGTGGTCTGCCACTTGATTTTCTGTTCCCTTCTTATCCTTAATCTCAAGATCAAATTCTTGAAGCAATAAGATCCACCGAATTAGTCTCGGCTTGGCATCTTTCTTTGAAATGAGATATTTAATGGCTGAATGGTCTGTAAAAACCATCACCTTTGTTCCCACGAGATATGATCGAAACTTATCAAAGGCAAATACCACAGCCAGCAGTTCTTTCTCAGTGGTGGTATAGTTCAGTTGGGCCTCCGTGAGTGTTCTACTAGCATAGTAGATAGGGTGAATCAGCTTCCCTCTCCGCTGGCCAAGAACTGCGCCTACTGCATGGTCACTGGCGTCGCACATAAGCTCAAATGGCAATGTCCAATCCGGTGCAATGATGACAGGAGTTGTGACAAGAGCTTTCTTCAATTCAGAGAACGCCCGTTGACAATCCTCATTGAAGTCGAATGACCTATTCTGCTCCAAAAGAGAACATAATGGCTTGGACACTTTAGAGAAATTCTTGATAAATCGTCTATAGAAACCAGCATGTCCCAAGAAACTCCGAATTCCCTTGACAGAGCTAGGAGGAGGTAGTTTCTTAATGATCTCTATCTTTGCTCTGTCCACTTCAATGCCTTTTTGTGAAACTTTGTGGCCCAAAACGATCCCTTCTGTAACCATAAAGTGGCACTTTTCCCAATTTAGAACCAAGTTTGTTTCCTCACACCTTTGAAGTACCTTAGCTAAATTTTTCAAGCAATCACCAAAAGAGTCACCAAAAATTGAGAAGTCATCCATGAATACCTCCAAAGTCTTTTCCACCATGTCAGTGAAGATTGCCATCATACATCTTTGGAATGTCATTTGGAGCATTGCACAAACCAAATGGCATTCTTCTAAAAGCGAAAGTTCCATAAGGACAAGTGAAGGTTGTTTTACCTTGATCCTCTGGTGCTACAGCAATCTGGTTATAGCCTGAGTATCCGTCCAAGAAACAATAAAACTCCTTCCCAGCAAGCCTATCCAGCATTTGATCAATAAATGGCAGCGGGAAATGATCCTTTCTAGTGGCGGCATTTAGCTTTCTATAGTTTACACATACCCTCCATCCAGTCACCGTTCTAGTGGGTATCAATTCATTGTTGTCATTGGCCACCACTGTCACTCCTCCTTTCTTGGGCACACCTCCAGCCACTTAATGATCTCCTTCTTCACTACATCCTTCATGATGGAATTCAATCTCCGCTGTTGCTCAACTTAATTACTGCAGCAATCTTCTAACAGGATTTTGTGCATGCATAGAGAAGGGCTAATTCATTTTATATCAGCTATGGACCACCCCATCGCCCTTTTATGCTTTTTGAGCACCTCCAGCAAATTATTCTCCTGTTCCTCATCCAATGTGGATGATATGATTACTGGCAAGGTGCTTCCTTCACCCAAGTAAGCATATTTCAAGTGACTTGGTAATGGCTTCAATTCCAGCACCGGTGGTTCTTCAATTGATGGTCTAGGTGGCTTCAAACTCCTCTCAGATAACTCCAATGACTCGAATGGTCTTCTTTGACAAATAGCAACTTGGTTGGTTTCGCCTTCTAATGCTTGAGACTCATCATAAACCTGTTCAACCTCCAATTCTGCCTTTGTAATATCCTCCTCTTCTATTTGCTCATATGCATCCTTAGTCAGCCCTGCCAACACAAGGTCGTCTAACACTCCCACAGCCGAGCATTCTTCAATCTCATCTGGGAAGCGTATAGCGTTGAGGACATCAAATGTGACCTGCTCATCATCAACTCGCATAGTGAGTTTACCTTTTTGCACGTCGATTAGTGTCTTCCTCGTAGCTAGAAAGGGTCTACCCAAAATGATAGGCACCTCCTTGTCTGCTTCATAATCCAAGACAACGAAATCCACTGGAAAAATGAATTTATCAACACGCACTAACACATCTTCAATTTTTCCTTCCGGATGAACAAATGATCTATCGGCAAGTTGAAGAGTGACGGTGGTCGGCCTAGCTTCACCAATCCCTAGTTGCTTGAAAACAGACATTGGTATTAAGTTAATGCTAGCACCCAAATCACACAAGGCCTTACCAACATAAGTATTACCAATTGAACATGGGATTGTGAAACTCCCTGGGTCCTTCAATTTCGGTGGTAGAGTACTCTGAGATATCAATCCACATTCCTTTGTAAGTGCCACCGTTTCAAACTCACCCAAACGCCTCCTCTTGGAAAGAATTTCCTTCATAAACTTTACATAATTTGGCATTTGCTCAAGAGCCTCCACCAATGGGATATTTATGTGAAGTTGTTTTAACACATCAAGAAATTTCCCAAATTGCTTGTCTTGTTGCTTCTTACGAAATCTACGAGGGAAGAGGCGGTGTTGGGTTGTTCGACACGTTCTTTGTTGCTTTGCTTTTGCTGCTGACAACATAGCGAGGACTTTTGCTTGTCATGAGAACTTAGAGTCCGATCTTTCTTTGGTGCAGGTTTTTTTGATCTTTGTTTTTTTCTTGCTGACAACACTAGGTTCTGCTTCATCTTGTGGTTGTGCAGGATTCATGCGAACGTCCTGCTTCTCTTTTGTTTGGATCGAAGAGGGCTCTTCATCCAGCTCCTTTTTCTCCTTTGGCTGCTCCAATGCTTTTCCACTTCTCAATATAATTGCATTACAATTATCCTTACCATCTTGCCTAGGATTTTCTGTGTTGCTTGGAAGAGTGCCCTGTGGCCGATTGTTTAGAGCATTTGCAAGTTGCCCAATTTGTGTTTCCAGCTTCTCAAGGTTGACTCATAACTTTGCATCTTAGCCTCATTCTTAGTTATATATTCCTTGAAGAAATTCTCCATGGAATTCGAACTTTCACCAGCTTGAATCCTCATTGGCTGCGATGGTTGTGCTAAACCCTAACTTGGGCTGGTCTATTGTATTGGGAAGCACCACTAGGACCTGCTCCTTGGTTATTCAAGAGAAATTAGGATGTTGTTTCCATCCTTGGTTGTGTTGATGGTTGTAAGCATTGTTGCGGTTGTAGTTACTCACATAACAAGCGAGCGGGGTTCAACGGACATTCCTCAAATAGGTGTCCCTTCCCACAATATACAGGAGGCTGCAAGAGCTGGACGGTTTCACTCGGTTGGAGTGTTCATATTTTATCATGTTAGTCAAATTTGACACTTGAGCCGAAAGAGCTGTGATTGCATCCACTTCAAGAACTCCCGGTGTTTTCCTTGTAGCTAGTCTCTCGGTTGGCCATTGATAATGGTTTGTAGCCATCCTCTCCAGAATCTCATTGGCCTCATTGTAAGATTTGGCCAAAAGAGCGCCATTAGCTGCGGCATCAACCATTACTCTAGTTGGTTCATTGAGACCATTGTAAAAAGTCTCCATTTGAATCCAATGGGGGATACCGTGTAATGGGCATCTTCGGACCAGCTCCTTAAACCTTTCCCAAGCTGCATAGACCGACTCTCCATCACCTTGATGAAAGGAGGTAATGTCATTTCTCAATTTAGCATTCTTTGTTGGAGGGAAATACTTCATAAGAAACTTTTCAGCCATATCACTCCATGTAGCAATGGAATCTGCAGGTAAACTGTTAAACCAAGTTCTAGCACGATCCCTCAAAGAGAAAGGGAAAAGTGTTAGCCTTAGTGTTCTGGAGGAACTCGGTAGCTTGAATATGTCGATGACCTCCATGAATGATCTCAAATGTTGATGAGGATCATCTGTCGCCATCATTGAATTGTCCAACGGTTTGTAACATTTGGAACATGACCGGTTTGAGTTCAAAGTGTGGGGCCTCAATGTTTGGCGAACAATTGCCAAATTTAGTCCATCAAGAGCTGGGGACTGCAAAATCTCGGATTGCTCGATCACGGTCATCAACCAAAAATGGTCAGGGGGCTGGTTCAAGAGCATTGCTGCGCCCCCTGATTTAGTAAAATCCACGAGCATCTCCTCGGCCATCTCTTGTATATGGGCTAATCCTCATTGTTCCCTTCTTCTTCTTCTCCTTTGTTCTTTCGATTTCGGGTCAAAGGGAATAATTCACGTTCTTGCATACAAGATGTTCCAAAGACCTGCGTGACAATTCAAAACTCTGATAAAAATGTACTAAGACAATACCTGAATAGTATATTACTTTAACAGTAAGATCCAAATAAAACAATCCCCGGCAACGGCGCCAAAAACTTATTGCCTACAATTATGTTTATACAATCTCGCAAGTGCACGAGTCAACAAGTAGTAAAATGATGAGATATCAAGTATCGTCCCACAGGGATTGTGTATTTTTGAGATCAAATTTCTAAGTCAATTCTATCCAAGTTTTTAAAAGGAAAACTAAAATTGATTTTTAAGATGTGAAAAACTAATAATGACTTGACTATAGACAAAGAAAAACAGAGAATAAACTAATTACTAACAAAATGTGCAATTAAAATTGGCCAAATCTTGTTTAAGGCGTGGTGACTTCACGATTGCTAAACTGTCTCCCTATCAATCTTTGTGACGATCTTTGTAGCAACGGATGATAATGACTACTTCCTGTTAACCGGATCTACTAAACCAGTGATTTTCCAATCCTCTGTCTACTGATTTTAAAGTTAATCCTCACAAATTCCTTTGCAAATCTAGACTCTAAAATCAGAGAATGAAGCTCTAGATCGTTTGGTTATGCAAGACACAATATATTCCTATATCATGTGAATCAAGGATCTAAAACAAGATCTAAGAACCTGCACAATTCAAGTTAGGTCCACTCAACTAAATCTTCCCAGATCTAATCAAAGTTATACTCCTCTCTTATGATTTTCCAATCACAGTTAAGGCACGAATTTAGCTTACTTGAATAAACAAAGAAACAACCATTAAACCCATTCAACATCAATGAACATTTCGATAGTTAACATCTCAGCAAAGTCAACCAACAAAAATACTCTCATAAAGTTATAAATGGAATCACGTCAGATTTTTGAAGAAGAACATAAATATTCTTAACAAGATACAAACAGAGTATTAAGAGTAAAAGGAAACTAGGTGATGAGGAGAGAATCCGAATCCCCCTTTTCCAAGGCTTCTTCTAGCTTCTTTTCTCTCAACAGTAGTCCTTACGTTCAACACCACACCCTGCTTTGCGTCTCTTTCTTCTTCTTTCTCCCAATCTTTGGAGCTGGTACTTGATCGAGAGAAAATTGGAGGAGGTTTTCCTTTTCAAGTGCAGCCGCCTCTCTCTTACAAAATATGACCAAGGACAATCTTTTCTCTTACAAGCTGCAGGTATTTATTGTACCCTAATCACACGTGGCAGCCCCCGAGGAAGCCTCAATCAGTGGTGAATCAGTACCATTCATGTTTAATCAAAGACAATCTTCCGGCTCGTGTGCAATTTGTCAAGACATGTGATTCGGTCCGGTGGCATTTGTCTTGACAATGTGCGCGACAATGCACAACAATCTTGACTGGCTTTTCTTTAAAATCTCGTAACGATGTGCGGTTGCTTTCCTCCAAAATGACAATGCTTTCCCAAAGCTGCAAATAATCACCAAATGCACCCGGATTAGCTCTTTTTAAAGACAAAAACACGAGAGAGAGAGAGAGTTCAAGGAACCGAATTAACTAAACTAGAAACAAGGCAAAATAAAAGAAAAACCAAAACTAAATACTCTCTAAATAGTAATTTAAACCCCGGGAAATGCTTAATTAACTCTATTTTCATAGAGTTATCACTAAGCAAGCGTAGTACAGACCACTCCCGTGCACCCATGACATTTCCGCCACCCTTGCCTCCGCATGTCCATCAAGCAAACCACTATATGACTGGCTGCTTACCTTTGTTACCTGCACACGAGTAAACTGATGAGCTAACACTCAGCAAGTATAAACATGCATACATCATAAACTAATAGAAATTACATTAAGAGTTATGATGCCAATATGCTCGTGTGAAACATGCTTTAAACTACTTTCTATCTTTCTGTTCTTACTTACGTGGGCTGGGCCCCCTTCTTGTCTGGTCTAGTCAGAATCTCTACTCTTTGAGATTTTTTCCTCCCTTGCGGAGGCCGGCGACCGTCGGTCTTTTTACTTTTCTTGGTCATTTCTTCTTTGTCTGGTCTAGTCGGAATCTCTACTCTGTGAGATTTTTCCTCCCCTGCGGAGGCCGGCGACCCGTCCCGATCTTTTACTTTCTTGGTCATTTCTTCTTTGGCTGGTCTAGTCGGAATCTCTCTGTGAGATTTTTCTCCCTTCATGGAGGCCGACGACCCGTCAAGATAACTATGCATAAGGGTAACCATATGTCGCCCTTACGAAATCTAGAGCATTAAGCCCTCCAAACACGTATAATCACATGTAATCACATAGACTTAGGAACATAAGTAAATTCATAGTTCTAAGTCTAACTACAGCTTTTACTCGAGTCCGAGACAAACATATATATCTATACTTACCGTAATCCATTTTGGGATTCCCTTTCGTTGAAGTTCTTTCTTGTTGCTTGGCTCCGTGCCAAAAACCTATTCCATGGAAATAGGTATTAACCACCTATTTCAAGCATCAAAATTTCTCACACTTGGATTCCTAAATCCAATTTCAAATCATTTTTGAACTTAACCCCTCTAGGCTGAATTCTAGCTCAAGAGGTAATTTACACATATTTGTGTATCTCGGTTTCTGAATCTTAATCTATTCATTTCCGAGCTTTAAAACTGTTACTCATTCTCGAGAATTGAATTCTTAATTCGATGCTTGCTAACTAGGTTTTTAGAAATTTCGGCAGAGTTTCGCCTTGTTTTTTCTAGTTTCCCGAGTTTTCAATAACTCGTTCTACTTCCGATTTCGGTACCTGTAGTCCAGATTCACATTCTTGAACACAATTTTCAACATAAAATGAACAACAACACTTTTTCTCCATTTCTAGGGTATTCCGGATTTTTTAGTGCAAATCCAAAAAAAATTGTTCAATCCTTTCAATTCTATTAAACTCCTATCGTAGTCCCCGACAAAACCTCGGTTTCGTTTTTCAGTTTTACGGATTTTTTCCGAGATGAGTTACTATTCATAAAAATGAAAAAGCAAGCAGTTTCTCATGAAAAATCTGAAATCTTACCTTGAAAAGTTGAGATTCTCCGCTAGAATGCCTCAAAGGTTATGTTTCTCTGGGATGAGCGGAAGAAATTTGGTAAAAGGTGATTCCTTGATTTTCCTTGATTTTCTCTCTTTTCTCTCTCTCTTTCTTCTTGGTCGGCCACTCTTTAGAAAATAGAACACTTTGTGTTCTAATGTGCTTCCGTAGGCCACTTTTAATGTAATAATGAATATTATATTAATATTTCTAAAAATATCTCACATTACTTTTTATAATTAAATTAGAGAACTAACTTTAATTCCCATAATTTAATTCTACTAATTCTAATTAAGTTTAACACTTAATTTAAGTGGTTCCGTGTTCCCCACATTTTTCTTGTCGAGACCAAACTTCCCGTTTTCAAAACGAATCTCTTTCCGACCGATAATTTCACACGATGCAGGGTTCTATATCTTGCTTTACGGACTGCCGAGCACCCTGGGTCAAATTTCTCATATTCAACCCACTTCTCTTGGGTATCTCAATATTCAATTTCTTTTTCGACATTCTCATTTTAAACGATCGAACTGCCCAAAACGCGTACCACCCTCGCTCTTTTTTTTTTTTTATAGTTTCCCACTTTAACCGACTCGGGAAAATTCGGTTTCAGGAACTTTTGCCATTTTCCTTACTTCTAATATTTCTACTCTTTTCTAACTGGTCATTTGGTCATTTACTAAATATTTAGGTCTTTCATAACTAAAATATACTGTTAAAATTTCTAACTTTTAACCGATATTTCACTATTCTGGCCCGATATTTCTGAATTTTCTCTCTCAGAAAAAAATATTCGTATTATAACTTTACACTTTTCGGGTGATTTTACCCCGTATATAAAGTTTCTACATAACACTTTCCTGATTACATCAATATTTCTTCTACTTTCTGTTCCGGGAATAATTACGGTCAAATACCGGACTGTCCGAATTTGACTTAATATTTTCCCGGTCATTACAGTAAGTTATCTTAATCGGAATGAAATGCGCTGATTTCATTTGCCGATCCACGACTACCCAAATGGCATCGTATCCCTCACTAGTTCTCAGAAGTTCGGTCACAAAGTCCATGGCTAAGAGTTCCCACTTCCATTCTGGGATCTCTAGTGGCTGTAGGCTTCCAGCTGGTCTCTGATGTTCTGCTTTGACCTTCTGGCATGTGAAGCAGCGACTAACATAGTCAACTATGTCGTTCTTCATTCGCCTCCACCAAAAATGTTTTTTCAAATCTTGATACATTTTGGTGGCACCTGGGTGTACGGAATATGAAGTACTGTGTGCTTCCGCTAGTAACTGCTTCTTGATCCCCTCTTGATCCGGTACACAAATTCTTCTTTGGTATAGGAGAATTCCGTCCTTTGATAGGCTGAAATTCGACCTTGCATTCTCTACTCTCTCCTTCTTGTATCCATCCATAATTGGATCACCTTTCTGAGCTTCTCGTATCTCGTCCTGTAGCATAGGTTGCAGCCTTAGAGAAGCTAACTTACTAGAGATTAATTCGAGGTCTAGGAGATTAATCTCTTGTTGAAGCTGCTTGGGCAACAATTTGGTCTCCACTGGAGTCAGTGGTGCTGGGTTTCTACTCAAAGCGTCTGCTACTCGATTGGCTTTACCTGGATGGTAAAGGATTTCACAATCGTAGTCCTTCACAAGTTCAAGCCATCGTCTTTGTCTCATATTAAGCTCCTTCTGCATGAAGAAGTACTTTATGCTGGAAATGTGTCCATAAAGTGGGATGTAATTTGTTATTTATGAAATGACAAATGCGAGACATTATGTTTTTGCTGATTTTATAAAATAAAATAAAGTTATGTTTTGACACATACTCAAGAGTGTTAGTGATATTGCTTAGTCCATAGACTGTTATCAACGAAAGAAGAGTCAGGGAAACACTGCCGGACAAACTCTTCTGATATAGTTTAAAATAGATATTCACAGTCTTAGGATCGATTGGGCAATCGAATCCGATTATGACTGTTAGATCGAACCATATGATGCTGGTCTCGGAGCATGGGAGTTGGACTCTGTGGTTGATCTAGACATGTTTGCAACATGTTGAATAGACCATGTGACTGATTAGGTTAGAGTAAAAACCGTTTACAGAACTCTAAACTTAATTGTCACAACTTAAGTATATTTGTATAATTAACTTAATCCTGAAGTGAATGCATGGCTTGACTTAATATATCATGATCTTTGATTCACCAATGAGATTAGTTCGTAGTTTTTGAACAACATCTCGGCTATTGGGATTGTGACATAATTGAGTTGGAGTCATGTGATTCACAGATATGGAATTCGTCAGAAATAATATCACCTCATGCTTTATTGACGGGTGTGTGAATAAATAAACCAGGCCTGGTATTCAATGATGGTATTCATTGATTAAGACATCGTGACATGTGCAAGACATCTTGAGAACATGTGCCTTTCTTATTCACAGTCATATAAAGGAGTTGAGGAAATAATGATTGGAATGGTAAAATGGTAATATTCTATACCATTCTGATCACTGATATTTACGAAGGATAATAATGCATTTACACTGTGGACCGGGTGATAAATTGTATCAACTGTTGGTTCCCGAATCGAATTCGGATGCGGAAGCGCAGCAGAAAGGCGGATCGTGTATAACAAAAATTTTCATAAAACCTTTGAGATACTCTATAGATTATATTAATTTATGCACGAATAAATTAATCTCATTAATTTATTTATTAAGAACTCAATTCGGAAAAATACCTGGAGGCCGACTCGGTTGATAACTTGAGTTCTTTGACCTCGAACAATCCTTGCTCCAAAGCTTTGTGTTTAGAAAACTATTGTCTTCCACGTCAATTCCTATAATCCACGAAGACGTGTGTGTGGGCACACATGAGACAAAACGGGTTACTATAAACACTCGAATTTCCACAAACACCAACGCATGCACGATGTGGAATTTTTTGGAGAAAAATTTTTCCTTCCTCTCTACTTGAGAAATTCGGCCAACCTTAACATTTAGGGCTGAAAAAATTGTTTCAAAATTTCTATAGAGAAATTTCGGCCACCTTTAAAATTAGGGCAAAAAACCATTCCGAAAATTGTCTCAAAAAAGTATTTAGAGAGTAGAAGTCAAACTTCTAAAAGGAATCTAATCTCTATCTCTAAGATAAAGCTTGTTAATTATCTCCTATTTGAATTTGGAACAAAAAATCCCCTCCCCTTATCCTTAAGGTGGCCGGCCACACTAGTAGGGTTTATCCCTATGTGTGGCGCCAATTATAGATAAGGAAGGAAGATATTTTATCCTTTATCTGGTAGTCCAATTTTAATTTTGATTCAAATTCGAATTTAAGTCAAACTTAAATTAATTTGAATTCTAAATTGAACAACTTATCAAATAAGTTTAAATGGATAAATCTAGATGTGTTCAAATTCAAATTTAAATAATCACATTATTTAAATAATAATTAATTCTCAATTAATTATTTAAGTGTTTAATTTTAGAATTCGTAATTCTAAAATTCCCATTTTGTCCTCTGTGTCTGGTAGAATTACTAGGACGATGCGGGGACTAATGGACCTATAATCCTGAGCTCCAATAGAATTAATAACCAATTAAACACTTTAATTAATTAATTAATTCTATTAATTCCAATAGTTACTCCACTATAAACTTGGAATTGCACTCTCGAAATTATAGATATAAATTACTTTTAAACTGTGAAGTGTCCATTTGATATAGTCATTGCATATAGATCAATCCTCCATAAATAATTCATAATTAGAGCCAGGTAGAATCCGTTAACCTTTCTAATTTTATCTTTATCCTTGAGTACCATTGATTTTCTAATGGACAGTGATTCAGAAAACACATTCTTGAATCGGAGCTCCTACTGGTCCAAGTACCAAATCAACCCTCAAGAGAATTATTTATCTACTTCTTTCTCAAGAAGGAATGGATTCCATCTTGTATAATAACATTCCCAGCTACCTACTTCATCATGTCTCCAAAATACAAGGAATAGGATTCAGGGTCTCGGAACCCGTACCGAGTAAATCAAAAGACACAAATCCATAAATAGGAGTCTGTTAAGAACTCAGGATTAAGATCATTCTATATATGACCATTGATAGACTCAATTAGAATTTCTATACTTAGCTGAAATTATTAGAAATTCATATTGTGTTTGTGTCCTTGTTCCACATAATCTCATTATGCGAAAAACACTCATTCAATATCTCACCATATTAACAGTGCGGATAACACTGTTCCATTCTAAATGGGAATGACATGTATTAGTAATGTTTTAATTAAAGATTCTGAACTTTAATTAAATTCGTTATGAACATTGCTTTTTGATTATTATCCTTAAACATTATCCTCTCGTATATAACACTTATATACAATGTTTAAGGTTACATAAATAATCATGAAATTTTCATTGATATTCATAAAATATTCATAGATATATGCACATAAAATAATGAATAAACTCTTTTATTAAATAAATAATAAATATCCTATTACATCTCATGCTTCTTGGACACCATTCCCAACAATCTCCCACTTGTCCTAAAGCAGGTAGGATATGTCTCAAATCCTGAAACTTTCTAGGTGTCTATGACTGATCTATGCTCGGAACAATTTCCAGATTAGTTAAGAATTTTCTAGGGTCAGGTTGCTTTCTTTTGCTGCTTCACAAGCTGCTACACATTAACTCTTAATGATAAAATTAGCAATCACACTTTGCCAACAACCTTTCTTGTCATGACTCCTTCACCTAGTGTGAACACAGACTTGGATGTTGACTCTCAAAATCCACGTATGACTCATAGTTAAAGTCTATGTATCCAGTGAGAGACAACTCTTTCACTGACTAAACTATCTTATAGTTTCTTTATTTTCCTTATATACTTAAGGATACACTACACGACCACTCAATGATTAGATCTTGAGTTCAACTGACAACGACTATCTACTCCCACTGAATATCATATATTCGGGCTTGTAAAGAATAAGAACATCTTCTTTTCTTTCATTTGAAACATCTTGGTTTTGATCAAATCCATAAGACTTAATAGCCTCATTGTTGGTTCCCGAATCGAATTTGGATGCGGAAGCGCAGCTAAAAGGTGGATCGTGTATAACAAAAATTTTCATAAAACCTTTGAGATACTCTACAGATTATATTAATTTATGCATGAATAAATTAATCTCATTAATTCATTTATTAAGAACTCAATTCGGAAAAATACCTGGAGGCCGACTCGGTTGATAACTTGAGTTCTTTGACCTCGAACAATCCTTGCTCCAAAGCTTTGTGTTTAGTAAACCATTGTCTTCCACGTCAATTCCTAGAATCTACGAAGACGTGTGTGTGGGCACACATGAGACAAAACGGGTTACAATAAACACTCGAATTTCCACAAAGACCAACGCATGCATGATGTGGAATTTTTGGAGAAAATTTTTTTCTTCCTTTTGCTCTTGAGAATTTCGGCCACCTAACTCTTAGGGCTGAAAAGTTGTTTCAAAAATTGTTATCACAATTTTCTATCATTCACATAGTTAAAGAGTAGAAGTCAAACTTCAAAAAGGAATCAAATCTCTATCTCTAAGATAAAGCTTGTTAATTATCTCCTATTTGAATTTGGAACAAAATCTCCTCTTATCCTTATCCATTATGGGCGGCCACCTTAGGGATTTTATCCCTGTGTAGGCGCCAATATCGATAGGGAAGGAAGAGAAAATCATCCTTTATCCTGTAGTCCAATTTCGAGTCAAATTCAAATTCCAATTTAAGTCAAACTTAAATTAATTTGAATTCTAAATTGAACAACTTATCAAATAAGTTTAAATGGATAAATCTAGATGTGTTCAAATTAAAATTTAAATAATCACATTATTTAAATAATAATTAATTCTCAATTAATTATTTTCGAGTGTTTAATTTTAGAATTCCGTAATTCTAAAATTCCATTTTGTCCTTTGTGTAATGCGGCGGGAATTACTAGGACGACGGGGACTAATGGACCTATAATTCGAGCTCCAATAAAATTAATAATTAATTAAACACTTTAATTAATTAATTAATTCTATTAATTCAATAGTTACTCCACTATAAACTTGGAATTGCACTCTCAAAATTATAGAAATTAATTACTTCTAAACTGCTGAAGTGTCCATTTGATATAGTCATTGCATATAGATCAATCCTCCATAAATAATTCATAATTAGAGCCAGGTAGAACCGTTAACCTCTCTAATTTTATCTTTATCCTTGAGTACCATTGATTCTCTAATGGACAGTGATTCATAAAACACATTCATGAATCGGAGCTCCTACTGGTCCAAGTACCGAATCAACCCTCAAGAGAATTATTTATCTACTTCTTTCTCAAGAAGGAATGGATTCCATCTTGTATAATAACATTCCCAGCTACCTACTTCATCATGTCTCCAAAATATAAGCAATAGGATTCAGGGTCTCGGAACCCGTACCGAGTAAATCAAAAGACACGAATCCATAAATAGGAGTCTGTTAAGAACTCAGGATTAAGATCATTCTATATATGACCATCTATAGACTCAATTAGAATTTCTATACTTAACGGAAATTATTAGAAATTCATATTGTGTCTGTGTCCTTGTTCCACATAATTTCATTATGCGAAATACACTCATTCAATATCTCACCATATTAACAGTGCGGATAACACCGTTCCATTCTAAATGGGAATGACATGTATTAATAATGTTTTAATTAAAGATTCTAAACTTTAATTAAATTCGTTATGAACATTGCTTTTTGATTATTATCCTTAAACATTATCCTCTCGTATATAACACTTATATACAATGTTTAAGGTTACATAAATAATCATGGATTTTTCATTGATATTCATAAAATATTCATAAATATATGCACATAAAATAATGAATAAACTCTTTTATTAAATAAATAATAAATGTCCTATTACATCTCATGCTTCTAGGACACCATTCCCAATAATATCCCACTTGTCCTAAAGCGGGTAGGATATGTCTCAGATCCTGAAACTTTCTAGGTGTCTTTGACTTATCTATGCTCGGAACAATTTCCAGATCAGTTAAGAATTTTCTAGAGTCAGGTTGCAGTCTTTTGCTGCTTCACAAGCTGCTACACATTAACTCTTAATGATAAAATTATCAATCACACTTTGCCAACAACCTTTCTTGTCATGACTCTTTCACCTAGTGTGAACACAGACTCGGATGTTGACTCTCAAAATCCACGTATGACTCATAGTTAAAGTCTATGTATCCAGTGAAAGACAACTCTTTCACTGACTAAACTATCTTATAGTTTCTTTATTTTCCTTATATACTTAAGGATACACTACACGACTACTCAATGATCAAATCTTGAATTAAACTGACAACGACTAACTACTCCCATTGAATATCATATATTCGGGCTTGTGAAGAATAAGAACATCTTCTTTTCTTTCATTTGAAACATCTTGGTTTTGATCAAATCCATAAGACTTTAATAGCCTCATCAAACCTGATATTTCATGATCTAGAAGTTTGCTTCAATCCGTAAATGGACCTCTACAGTTTGCAGACTTTCTGCTCTAGGCCTTTCTCTATGTAACCCTCTGACTGATCGATATAGATGGTTCCCTCAAGATAGCCATTCAGAAAAGCTGTCTTGACATCCATCTGCCATATCTCATATTCAAAATATGTTGTTATGACTAAGAGTATTCGGTTGGACTTAAGCGTGGCCTCCGGTGAGAGAGTTTCCTCATAGTCAACTCCCTCTTTATGGGTGTAACCCTTAACCACTAGCCTTGCTTTATAAGTCTCTACTTTTCCATCCGCATATCTTATTCTCTTGAAGATCCTCTTGCATCCAATGCATTTTACCCCTTCGGGTAGATCTACAAGTTGCCAGACTGAGTTAGAGTACATGGACTCTAGTTCGAGTTTCATCGATGCTTGCCACTTTTCCTTATCAAATAATTCATCGTAGCTTTAAAAATCAATGGATCCTCCTTACCGTCATCAGCAGTGACGATATGTGTTTCCTCAGTATACCGGTCAGGTAACTTGCTTACCCTCCCACTACAATGAGGTGCCACTAGAGTTTGATTAGGAATCGTGATCATTCTTAGCATTCTAACAACTCTTGTCAGTTGTGGTCCAATCTTATTGGAAAGTAACTTTTCCAGAACTTTGCTTCTAGGCTTGAAAACTATCATATAGTCATGCTCTAGAAACGTGGCATTTGCCGATATAATTACCTTTGATTCTTATGACTATATAAAATAATCATTCTTTTGTCCCCATTGCATATCCCATAAACATGCATATTTTCGATCTTGGTTCCAACTTCCCAGTCTGTAGTTTCATCCCATGAGCCGGACACCCCCTATGCGAATATGCTTCAAAACTAGCTTTCGACCATTCCACAACTTTAGGGGTGTCTTTGGTATAGACTTAGATGGTACTAGATTCAAAATATACATGGTGGTTCTTAGGGCATAATCCCGGAACGAAGCAGGAAGTGAAGAATAACTCAACATTGATCTTATCATGTCAAGCAAAGTTTGATTTCTCATTTCGGCTACACCATTCTGCTGTGGTGTACCGGGTGTAGTCAATTGGGATACCACACCTTCTTCAATCAAGAAATCCTGAAACTCTTAGTCCAAGTATTCATCCCCTCAATCTAATTGAAGTGTCTTGATTGTTTTACCTAACTGTTTTTCAACTTTTGCTCGGAATTCTCTAAACTTTCTAAAAGTTTCAGATTTCTGTTGCATTAAGTAAACATAACCATATCTCGAATAATCATCAATGAAAATGATGAAATATTCGTAACCTCCTTTATCTTGGACATTTAACGGTCCACATACATCCGAATGTATTAGCTGAAGAGGTTATGTGGCTCTTTCTCCTTTCGTCATGGAAGGCTCGTGGTCATTTTGCCTCCCAGACAAGATTCATTGGCTGGACGCTCACTAACTTTTAGTTCGCGTAAAGGACCATCCTTTACCAGTCTTTAAATCGTGTTTAGGCTAATATGACCAAGTCTAAGATGCCACATATATGTGTTATTGATCGTGAGAGATCCTTTGCTCATTATTCTTAAATTTGGCAACTTTTGAACTTTTGAATATTTTGCAGTGAGCCAGGCATCGGTTTAAACGGTATAAACCATTTTCCAAATATCCAGAACATATATCGGAACCATTCCGAAAGATGTGGACTAGATTTTTATTTAAAAGCAATTGTTCAAATAATTTGGAATTAGAAATCAATTTTTGTTTATGCTTGGAGGAAATAAACATTGTTCACAACAAGGTATTTCCAAAATTGAAGTCTAACTTCTCCCACTGCTTTTTGCCAATATCCTCGCGGTATTCCCACTTTCATCGCAGTAGTCCCGATGGCAAGTTCTTTGTAAGAACTAATATTTTGCAAAGAAAACCAAAACATGATTAGTTGCTCCAGAATCAACTATCCAGGACGAGGAATCACCCTCTACTAAAGATGTTTCTAGAATTAGTAAATCTTATTTACTTTGATTCATTTTCTTTGTTTTGGTGGAAACATTTTCCATTCAAGCGCTAAAACTTAGTAAAGAAAACAAACATGATTAGTTATTCCTAAATCAACTATTTAGGATAAGGAATCACCTCTTTTTACTAAACATGTTTTAAGAACTAGCAAATCATATTTGCTTGAGTTCCTTTCTTTATTTTAGTGGAAACGACTTTCCTTGTAAGAACTAAGACTTAATAAAGAAAACAAACATGTGTAGCAACTCCTGAATCTACTATCCAGGAATAAGGAATTACCCTTTTTACTAAACATGTTTTTAGAACTAGCAAATTGTATTTGCTTGATTCCTTTTCCTTTATTTTATTGGAAACGACTTTCCTTTTTCCTTTTACTCAGGCCCTTACAGTATTTAGCCAACCCTTTTGTTTTATGGATTTTCAGATACGGTATCTGATGACTGCATTATCTCATAAGCTGTCTCCATGCCTTCACACTTCTTGTGAATTACCACGCACAACCCTACCCAACAGTTAGCTACTGTATTTTCATTAAGGACAGGAGGACAATCCTCCATTTGGGACAAACTTATATTCATCACATGAATGTAAGTTGTTTATGTTACTTTACCCCTTCGCATAGTTTATCTCTAGTCAGTGTTTCAGTTTTGTATAGTGAGATTATAGGATTTGACATATTGCTGGAAATAAGCAGAATATTCATCTAATCATTTATGTGCATGAATATCAAAACATGTGAATTTAGGCACAATTAAATATGATGCATGATGCACATGAAAAATACATAAATCATGTTTTAATTTTAGGTGCCAACGATAATCCAATTTACCACGAATATAGTGCCGCCGTAGGGTAGGTCAAAATATCGTAAATTGAACCGAGACCTTCTCAATTAATAAATATAATCAAAATATCTCATATTTTCATATATATTAACTACCGTTATTTTGGTCAAAAACATAATCAACAATTTGATTATACTTTTATGAGTGTAACCCATCATTTTAGATTCTCTGAGACTTAACTCCGAGTGCCGCCGTAGGGTAGGTCAAACCGGAAATACATCCTTGAATCCTATCGCAAGGAAGTCAATCTTGTTATTGATCCGAAAGAACACTTTCCGTAGGGAGTGCGGAATCGGTGCCGCCGCGAAGCCCCTTTCGAATCTCACGGTGTTGAACTAATGATGGAGACCAGTGGGTCGTATTGTCATACAACCCTTTCCCACTCATTATTTTGCAAATATGTATTTTGTTTGAAAAACATCTCATCATTTTCAAATCGAAAAATAAACAATTTATTTTTCAGATATGTGAAATTCTAAAATTTAACTCTTAAATTTAATTTCACATATAACATTATTTTGCAAATCAATTTTGCAACTTAAATCAATTTAATCATATTAAATCGATTTTCAGCGCATGGCGCTTATTTTATTTTATTTTTCTAAAACACTTTTATAATAAATAAAATAAACAATAACGAATGCGCATGTATGCATGGCATGTTATAAAAACATATGAGTAGGCACATTATATCTATATGGCATGTTATTGTCACGCCCCCAACCGGGGTGGGTGACGTGGAGCTCGATTAGGGATTAATAAAGTAGATCCCCAACCGGGTCCCACACTTAGCTGCATTAAAATATAAATAAAGTACATAATCCAGGAGCCTCTGACACACACCCCACAGGACATACAGTATCGTACATACATGTTCATGTAAATAATCATTACAACAGACATCTACCACAGTCTAGTAAATCCAAATATTAATAAGTTTACATAACTTTTCTCAATTTTCCTTACATTTATAACAGAGGATGAACGCGATTCTCACTTGATCAATCCGTAGCACCGCTCAGCTGTTGGTTGCCGAATCGAATTCGGCGGCGGAAACGCAGCGGAATAGCGGATCGTGTATAACAAAAATTTTCATAAAACTTTTGAGATACTCTATAGATTATATTAATTTATGCACCAATAAATTAATCTCATTAATTTATAAGATTCAAGGATCAACCGAAAAAATACCTTGTAGCCGACTCGGATGATAACTTGATTTTCTTTGACCACGAACAGTCCTAGCTCCAAGCTTTTTGTGTTTAGAACACCAAAGTCTTCCACGTCAATTCCTTCATTCCACGTAGACGTGTGTGTGGGCACACGTGAGACAAAACGGTTTCTAAAACACTCAAATTTCCACAAACACCAACGCATGCATGATGTGGAATTTTTGGAGAGAAAAATTTTCACTCTCTTTTTTGCTATATGAGAATTCTGGCCACCTCTAGGGAAACTAGGGCTGAAAGTGTTTCAAAAATTGTCTCACAATTTTTCATTTATCTCATATTTAAAGAGAAGAAGTCAAACTTCAAAATAGGATCAAATCCTTATCTCCAATTTTGAATTTGGAACAAAAATCCTTCCCTTATCTCTTTGATGGCCGCCACCCTAGGGTTTTATCCCTTTGTGTGTGGCACCTAAATAAGATAAGGAAGGAAGATATTGTATCCATTATCCAGTAGTTCAATTTTAATTTGATTCAAATTTAATTTAAGTCAAACTTAAATTAATTTGAATTCTAAATTAAACAACTTATCAAATAAGTTTAAATGGATAAATCTAGATATGTTCAAATTCAAATTTAAATAATCTCATTATTTAAATAATAATTAATTCTCAATTAATTATTCTTGAGTATTTAATTTTAGAATTCCGTAATTCTAAAATTCCCATTTTGCCCTTTGTGTGCGGTAGAATTACAAGGACGACGGGGGACTAATGGACCTATAATTCGAGCTCCAATAAAATTAATAATTAATTAAACACTTTAATTAATTAATTAATTCTATTAATTCAAATAGTTACTCCACTATAAACTTGGAATTGCACTCTCGGAATTATAGACATTAATTACTTCTAAACCGTGAAGTGTCCATTTGATATAGTCATTGCATATAGATCGATCCTCCATAAATAATTCATAATTAGAGTCGTAGAATCCGTTAACCTCTCTAATTACATCTTTATCCTTGAGTACCATTGATTCTCTAATGGATAGTGATTCATAAAACACATTCATGAACCGAGCGCTCTTACTAATCCAAGTACCGAATCAACACTCAAGAGAATTATTTATCTGCTTCTCTCTCAAGAAGGAATGGATTCCATCTCGTATAATAACATTCCCAACTACCTATTTCATTATGTCTCCAAAATACAAGAAATAGGATTCAGGGTCTCGAATCCGCACCGAGTAAATCAAAAGACATAAATCCATAAATAGGAGTTTGTTAAGAACTCAAGATTAAGATCATTCTATATATGACCATCAAGAGACTCAATTAGAATTTCTATGCTTAACGGAAATTATTAGAAATTCATATTGTGTTCTGCGTCCATGTTCCACATAATCTCATTATGCGAAATACACTCATTCAATATCTCGCCATATTAACAGTGCGGATAACACCGTTCCATTCTAAATGGGAATGACATGTATTAATAATGTTTTAATTAAAGATTCTGAACTTTAATTAAATTCATTATGAACAGTTACTTTTGATTATTATCCCTAAACATTATCCTCTTGTATATAACACTTATATACAATGTTTAAGGTTACATAAATAATCAAGGAATTTTATTTGATATTCATAAAATATTCATAAATATATGCACATAAAATGATGAATAATCTATTTTATTAAATAAATAATAAATATCCTTTTACATCTCATGCTTTCAGGACACTATTCCCAACATCAGCTACGATGCACCACTCCTCGAATCTCATGGGAGGGGTTTAAACATTTGAAACATGAGCGAAAGGCCCAGTAGGATATAATTTGAAATAATTAAAATAAATGAATAAATAAACACGCGCGTAAATGAATTAAGTAAGACATTCAGCCCCGACGGAACAGCCGAAACCTCACATCCTTTTTCGCAAAGGAATATAACAGAAACTAACCATATTACAGGCTTCAGTAAGTAATTAGTGCAAATTACTTACCTCACCAAGTGCCTCACCCACCGGACCGGTTTTGGGTTCGCCCCGAGGATGCACTCCGCATCCTATCTAGGCTTCTGACAATAGACTCTATTACCAGTTCACAAGATCTCTTATCTTAAGAAATCATCCGTTTAACATTATGAAATCGTTCATATGACCCCACGAACTACTCAAGCCGCAGGCCCCATGACTGGACAAGCCATGAGGTTCCATGACTAGACAAGCTATGGATTCCATGGACAGGACAAGCCAAGGATTTCCATAAATTAACAAGCCATGGTTTTTAAAACATTTTTCTTTCGCAAGCCAATCCCTTTCTTTAAAACATTTTCAAGGCCAAAATCGTTTTTGAAAAACAGGCTCACAAAGAAGAGGGATAGAATTTCTACCTCGCACAATCAAACCTGGGACTAGTGTTGCCTTTTCCAGCTTCCGCTTCCTCAAGCCCCTTCAGTCTGAATCCACAGTGAGCGCTGATACAAAACACCACTTTAGGATCAATCCTCAGTCCTAAAGTAATCAAATCTCAATCATATTCCAAGATTTTCAATTAGTGTGCCCTAATCCATTTTCATGTTTCAAATTACATTCCAAGGGTTTTAAATATCAAATCAGGGATTAAGGATACTAATCCTTTCATCCCAAGTCCCCAAATGAAGCTAATTTGGGTTCTCCCCGAAAACAGGGGTCAAAACGACAATTTCAGGTCAAACAGGTCAAAACCCCGTGTACACCGGTCGACCGGAGAGAGGAGTGCATCACCACCGGTCGGCGGTGGTGTGCATCGATCGACGTCCGTCGGCCGGTGGCCTCAACAAAATCCGGTCAACCGATGCGGTCGACCGGTGGAGATCTCCAGTTCGCGAAAACTCGCGGAAATCAGTTCAAAAACCTGCAAATCCAGTCCCTATTCACAAAATCTCAAGGGACAACCACTAGATCCGGGTTCTAGGTCCTAAAACAAGTCCAAAGAACCCAAGATCTCCAATTTTTACCCTAGTTTTGCTCGAAATCCATCAAAATCCGTTTTGAACCAAAAGTAAGTTTTAAATCCGAAAATCTTGAAATCCAAGAGAGGTTCTTTCAGTAATCTTACCTTGAATCCTTCTCTTGATGTTGAAAACTCTTTGAAATCACTCTTGGTTCGAATCCAATTTTGATGTGAGACACAAATGGAAGAGAGAGAGGGAGAGAGACCACGGAAGTGAGAGAAAGAGAGAGAGAGGGAGAGTAAATGCACGGGAAGGAAGAGAAAAGGAAAGAAAAGAAAAAGAAAAGAAAAAGAAAAATAAAAGAAAGTGACATATGTAAAAATATAACAGTCCAGAAATGCACCCATACACACTTCTGGATTAAAATAAATTACTGTAAATAATTTAAATACCTTGGAATCATTTAAACTCAATTAATTACATCAGATTGGGCACACTAATAATCTTAATTACCTTAATTAATCTCAATTAATTCTTCAGGGTGTTACAGTTATGTGCATGGACATATATAATATATAATTATCAACATAAAATATAAATATATGCAATCAACTATTGAGATGGATTTGACCGGGTCCCATGGAAAATATAAATTACAACTAAAATTAAATAAACAAAATAACTACAATAATTATTTTCTTCCGTTACATCAACGGGTCTTCGATTCTTGAACTCTTCATTCTTTGGCTTCGTTCTTTGTCATTGGGTGGTTCACCTTCTTGAGGTCCAGAACTCTTCGGGTCTGTCAACGCGCGTTACGATTTGAAACCCTTGGGCCCGTTTTGGGGGCCCATTGACCAGATCTGGGCGCCCAGCCATGCGCCTGGGGCGCGATGGGCGCGGATGGACTCATGGCTGGCAGCGCGGGGCTTTTGTCTTGGCGCGGACTATCCAGCGCTGCCCGGCGCGGCGCGGCTGGGGCCACCGGACTATCCACCGCGCCCGGCTGCGATGGGGCGCATGGACTATCCGTCGCTGATCGCGCGCCGGACGCCCGCGCTGGTAAATCTCTTGGCGCGTCTTTGGGCGCTGCGTTGGCCGTGTGTCTGGGGGCGGCGCCCTGGCCTTCGCGTTGGGCGGCTGCTGTTGGCGCGCGCGGCCGGCCTTTGGCTGCCTCATGGGGGGGGCGCTACGGCCTTCTTTTTGTGCGATTTTTCGGGGCACGGGCATCTTCAAAGGCTTGATACTTGATCTTCAAGACCTCCTTTTGATTCAAAATCAAAACCCTAATTCTACCTAAAACCTAGAATTACAATAATTCTAATCCCGAATTAAATTACAAATAATTTAATTTGAACGAATTTAATGCGATCCATGGAACCATATAATTGACGACCAAATCCATCATCCATACATTCATCATCATGAATCAAATATAAACGTCCATAAATGCAAGTGCCTACCCATCACATACTTACATAATTAAATATCACATATTTAACATTGATTATCAAATAATCGAAGCATAAATTAATATAGTCTATAGACCGCTCTGATACCAATTGTTGGTTCCCGAATCGAATTTGGATGCGGAAGCGCAGCGAAAAGGCGGATCGTGTATAACAAAAATTTTCATAAAACCTTTGAGATACTCTATAGATTATATTAATTTATGCACGAATAAATTAATCTCATTAATTCATTTATTAAGAACTCAATTTAGAAAAATACCTGGAGGCCGACTCGGTTGATAACTTGAGTTCTTTGACCTCGAACAATCCTTGCTCCAAAGCTTTGTGTTTGGAAAACCATTGTCTTCCACGTCAATTCCTAGAATCCATGAAGACGTGTGTGTGGGTACACATGAGACAAAACGGGTTACAATGAACACTCGAATTTCCACAAACACCAACGCATGCATGATGTGGAATTTTTGGAGAAAAATTTTTTCTTCCTTTTGCTCTTGAGAATTTCGGCCACCTAACTCTTAGGGCTGAAAAGTTGTTTCAAAAATTGTTATCACAATTTTCTATCATTCTTATAGTTAAAGAGTAGAAGTCAAACTTCAAAAAGGAATCAAATCTCTATCTCTAAGATAAAGCTTGTTAATTATCTCCTATTTGAATTTAGAACAAAATCTCCTCTTATCCTTATCCATTATGGCCGGCCACGTTAGGGGATTTTATCCCTGTGTAGGCGCCAATATCAGATAGGGAAGGAAGAGAAAAATCATCCTTTATCCTGTAGTCCAATTTTGAGTCAAATTCAAATTCCAATTTAAGTCAAACTTAAATTAATTTGAATTCTAAATTGAACAACTTATCAAATAAGTTTAAATGGATGAATCTAGATGTGCTCAAATTCAAATTTAAATAATCACATTATTTTAATAATAATTAATTCTCAATTAATTATTTTCGAGTGTTTAATTTTAAAATTCCGTAAATCTAAAATTCCATTTTGTCCTTTGTGTTTGGCAGAATTACTAGGACGACGCGGGGACTAATGGACCTATAATTCCGAGCTCCAATAAAATTAATAATTAATTAAACACTTTAATTAATTAATTAATTCTATTAATTCCAATAGTTACTCCACTATAAACTTGGAATTGCACTCTCAAAATTATAGACATTAATTACTTCTAAACTGCGAAGTGTCCATTTGATATAGTCATTGCATATAGATCAATCCTCCATAAATAATGCATAATTAGAGTCAGGTAGAATCCGTTAACCTCTCTAATTATATCTTTATCCTTGAGTAACATTGATTCTCTAATGAATAGTGATTCATAAAACACATTCATGAATCGGAGCTCCTACTGGTCCAAGTACCGAATCAACCCTCAAGAGAATTATTTATCTACTTCTTTCTCAAGAAGGAATGGATTCCATCTTGTATAATAACATTCCCAGCTACCTACTTCATCATATCTCCAAAATACAACGAATAGGATTCAGGGTCTCGGAATCCGTACCGAGTAAATCAAAAGACACAAATCCATAAATAGGAGTCTGTTAAGAACTCAAGATTAAGATCATTCTATATATGACCAACGATAGACTCAATTAGAATTTCTACACTTAACGAAAATTATTAGAAATTCATATTGTGTCTGTGTCCTTGTTCCATATAATCTCATTATGCGAAATACACTCATTCAATATCTCACCATATTAACAGTGCGGATAACACCATTCCATTCTAAATGGGAATGACATGTATTAATAATGTTTTAATTAAAGATTCCGAACTTTAATTGAATTCATTATGAACATTGCTTTTTGATTATTATCCTTAAGCATTATCCTCTCGTATATAACACTTGTATACAATGTTTAAGGTTACATAAATAATCATTGAATTTTCATTGATATTCATAAAATATTCATAAATATATGCACATAAAATAATGAATAAACTCTTTTATTAAATAAATAATAAATGTCCTATTACATATCATGCTTCTATGACACCATTCCCAACACTCATCAAACCTGATATTCCATGATCTAGAAGTTTGCTTCAATCCATAAATGGATCTCTACAGTTTAGCAGACTTTCTGCTCTAGGTCTTTCTCTATGTAACCCTCTGGCTGATCGATATAGATGGTTCCCTCAAGATAGCCATTCAGAAAAGCTGTCTTGACATCCATCTGCCATATCTCATATTCAAAATATGTTGTTATGGCTAAGAGTATTCGGATGGACTTAAGCATGGCCTCCGGTGAGAGAGTTTCCTCATAGTCAACTCCCTCTTTATGGGTGTAACCCTTAACCACTAGCCTTGCTTTTATAAGTCTCTACTTTTCCATCCAGTCATCTTATTTTCTTAAAGATCTACTTGCATACAATGCGTTTTACCCCTTCGGATAGATCTACAAGTTGCCAGACTAATTTAGAGTACATGGACTCTAGTTCGAGTTTCATAGATGCTTGCCACCTTTCCTTATCAAATCATCCATCGTAGCTTTAAAAGTCAACGGATCCTCCTTACCATCATCAGCAGTGATGATATGTGTTTCCTCAGTATACCGGTCAGGTAACTTGCTTACCCTCCCACTACGACGAGGTGCCACTAGAGTTTGATTAGGAATTGTGATCATTCTTAGCGTTCCAACAACTCTTGTCAGTTGTGGTCCAATCTTATTGGAAAGTAACTTTTCCCGGACTTTGCTTCTAGGCATGAAAACTATCATATAGTCATGCTCTAGAAACGTGGCATTTGTCATACAATTACCTTTGATTCTTATGACTATATAAAAGAATCATTCTTTTGTCCCAATTGCATTTCCCACAAACATGCATATTTACGATCTTGGTTCCAACTTCCCAGTCTATTGTTTCATCACATGAGCCAGACACCCCTTATGCGAATATGCTTCCAAACTAGCTTTCGACCATTCCACAACTCTAGGGGTGTCTTTGGTATAGACTTAGATGGTACTAGATTCAAAATATACATGGTGGTTCTTAGGACATAATCCCGAATGAAGCAGAAGTGAAGAATAACTCAACATTGATCTTATCATGTCGAGCAAAGTCCGATTTCTCATTTCGGCTACACCATTCTCATTGTGGTGTACCGGTGTAGTCAATTGGGATACCACACCTTCTTCAATCAAGGAATCACGAAACTCTTAGTCCAGGTATTCATCCCCTCAATCTAATTGAAGTGTCTTGATTGTTTTACCTAACTGTTTTTCAACTTTTGCTCGGAATTCTCTAAACTTTCTAAAAGTTTCAGATTTCCATTGCATTAGGTAAACATAACCATATCTCGAATAATCATCAATGAAAATGATGAAATATTCGTAACCTCCTTTGTCTTGGACGTTTAACAGTCCACATACATCCGAATGTATTAGCTGACGAGGTTATGTGGCTCTTTCTCCTTTCGTCATGGAAAGCTCATGGTCATTTTGCCTCCCAGACAAGATTCATTCGCTGGACGCTCACTAACTTTTAGTTCGCATAAAGGACCATCCTTTACCAGTCTTTAAGTCGTGTTTAGGCTAATATAACCAAGTCTAAGATGCCACATATATGTGTTATCTATCATGAGAGATCCTTTGCTCATTATTCTTAAGTTTGGCAACTTTTGAACTTTTCAATATTTTACAGTGAGACAGGCATCGGTTTAAACGGTATAAACCATTTTCCAAATATCCAGAACATATATCGGAACCATTCCGAAAGATGTGGACTAGATTTTTATTTAAAAAACAATTGTTCAAATAATTTGGAATTAGAAATCAAATTTCTGTTTATGCTTGGAGGGAAATAAACATTGTTCACAACAAGATATTTCCAAAATTGAAGTCTAACTTCTCCCACTGCTTTTTACCAATATCCTCGCAGTATTCCCACTTTCATCGCATAGTCCCTGATGGCAAGTTCTTTGTAAGAACTAATATTTTACAAAGAAAACCAAAACATGATTAGTTGCTCCCGAATAAACTATCCAGGACGAGGAATCACCCTCTACTAAAGATGTTTCTAGAATTAGTAAATCTTATTTACTTTGATTCGTTTTCTTTGTTTAGGTGGAAACAATTTCTATTTAAGCACTAAAACTTAATAAAGAAAACAAACATGATTAGTTATTCCTGAATCAACTATTTAGGATAAGGAATCATCCTTTTTACTAAACATGTTTTAAGAACTAGCAAATCATATTTGCTTGAGTTCCTTTCTTTATTTCCGTGAAACAATTTCTTTGTAAGAACTAAGACTTAATAAAGAAAACAAACATGAGTAGCAATTCCCTAATCTACTATCCAGAATAAGGAATTACCTTTTTACTAAACATGTTTTTAGAACTAGCAAATCATATTTGCTTGAGTTCCTTTCTTTTTATTTCGGTGGAAAGGACTTTCCTTTTGTCTTTTACTTAGGCCCTTACAGTATTTAGCCAACCCTTTTGTTTTATGGATTTTCAGATACGGTATCTGATGACTGCATTATCTCGTAAGCTGTCTCCATGCCCTCATACTTCTTGTGAATTACCACGCACAATCTTATCTAACAGTTAGCTACTGTGTTTTCGCTAAGGACAGGAAGACAATCCTCCATTTGGGACAAACTTATATTCATCACATGAATGTAAGTTGTTTACGTTACTTTACCACTCGCATAGTTTATCTCTAGTCAGTGTTTCAGTTTTGTATAGTGAGATTATAGGATTTGACATATTGCTGGAAATAAGTAGAATATTCATCTAATCAATTTATGTGCATGAATATCAAAACATGTGAATTTAAAGACAATTAAATACGATGCATGATGCACATGAAAAATACATAAATCATGTTTTAATTTTAGGTGCCAACGATAACCCAATTTACCACAAATAAAGTGTACCTCTGGGTAGTCAAATTATTTGTAAATTGAACCAAGACCCCTCTCAGTTAATAAATATAGTCAAAATATCTCATATTTTCATATTTATTAACTACCGTTATTTTAGTCAAAATATAACCAACAAACATTGATTATATCTTTATGAGTGTAAACCACCATTTCAGATCCCATAGACTTAACTCCGGATTGCTACCTTTGGGTAGTCAATTCGAAAATACATCCTGAAATCCTATCTCTAGGAAGCCAACCTTGTTATTGATCCGGCATGAACACTCTCCTTTAGGAGGGCGATTCAATGTCGCCGCAAACCCCTCTCTGGATCTCACGGTGTTGCGCTAACGGTGGAGACTAGTGGGTCGTATTGTCATACAACCCTCTCCCACTCATTATGTTGCAAATATGTATTTTATTTGAAAATCATCTCATGTTTTTCCAATCCCGATAAATAAACAATTTATTTTTCGGATATGTGAAATTCTAAAATTTAACTCTTAAATTCAATTTCACATGTATCATTATTTTGCAAATTAATTTTGCAACTTTTTTTTAGTGCATGGTTCTTATTTTTATTTTATCCTTTTAAAACTCTTTTAAATAAATAAATAAATAATAATAAATGCGCATATATGCATGGCATGTTATAAAACATATGAGTAGGCACACTATATCTATATGGCATATTATATGCATGGACATATAATATATAATTATCAACATAACTATATGCAATCGGCTATTGAGATGGATTTGACCGGGTCCCATGGAAAATATAAATTACAACCAAAATTGAATAAATAAATAATTACAATAATTATTTTCTTCCGTTGCATCAACGGGTCTTCGATTCTTGAATTCTTTATTCTTCGGCTTCATTCTTTGTCTCCGGGTTGGTTTTAACCTTCCTTGGGATTCGGAACTTTTCCGGGCCCGTCAGCACGCTTTAAGAGGGTTTCGGAAACCTTTGGGCCCATTCGGCATCAAATCCCGAACCTGGCCGCGCGCTGGGGCGCGCTGGGTCGCGGCCTGGGCCGCGTCCTGGAATTTTCTGGGCAGTTTCTGGGCATCTTCAAAAGCTTCAAACTTGATCTTCAAAGCCTCCTTTTGATTCAAAATCAAAACCCTAATTCTACCCAAAACCAAGAATTACAATAATTCTAATCCCGAATTAAATTACAAATAATTTATCAACGAATGAATATAACCGATCCATGGAACCATATAATTAACGACCAAATCCATCATCCATTCATTCATCATCATGAATCAAATATAAATATCCATAAATGCAAGTGCCTACCAATCACATACATACATAATTAAATATCACATATTTAATATTGATTATCAAATAATCGGAGCATAAATTAATATAGTCTATAGACTGCTCTGATACCAATTGTTGGTTCCCTAATCGAATTCGGATGCGGAAGCGTAGCGGAAAGGCGGATCGTGTATAACAAAAATTTTCATAAAACCTTTGAGATACTCTATAGATTATATTAATTTATGCACGAATAAATTAATCTCATTAATTTATTTATTAAGAACTCAATTCGGAAAAATACCTAGAGGCCGACTCGGTTGATAACTTGAGTTCTTTGACCTCGAACAATCCTTGCTCCAAAGCTTTGTGTTTAGAAAACCATTGTCTTCCACGTCAATTCCTAGAATCCACGAAGACGTGTGTGTGGGTGCACATGAGACAAAACGGGTTACTATAAACACTCGAATTTCCACAAACACCAATGCATGCACGATGTGGAACTTTTTGGAGACAAATTTTTCCTTCCTCTCTACTTGAGAAATTCGGCCAGCCTTAACATTTAGGGCTGAAAAAATTGTTTCAAAATTTCTATAGAGAAATTTCGGCCACCTCTAAAATTAGGGCAAAAAACCATTCCAAAAATTGTCTCAAAAAAGTATTCAGAGAGTAGAAGTCAAACTTCTAAAAGGAATCCAATCTCTATCTCTAAGATAAAGCTTGTTAATTATCTCCTATTTGAATTTGGAACAAAAAATCCCTTCCCCTTATCCTTAAGGTGGCCGGCCACACTAGTAGGGTTTATCCTTATGTGTGGCGCCTATTATAGATAAGGAAGGATGATATTTTATCCTTTATCCAGTAGTCCAATTTTAATTTTGAATCAAATTCGAATTTAAGTCAAACTTAAATTAATTTGAATTCTAAATTGAACAACTTATCAAATAAGTTTAAATGGATAAATGTAGATGTTTTCAAATTCAAATTTAAATAATCACATTATTTAAATAATAATTAATTCTCAATTAATTATTTCCGAGTGTTTAATTTTAGAATTCCGTAATTCTAAAATTCCTATTTTGTCCTCTGTATCTGGTATAATTACTAGGACGACGTGGGGACTAATGGACCTATAATCCCGAGCTCCAATAGAATTAAAAATCAATTAAACACTTTAATTAATTAATTAATTCTATTAATTCCAATAGTTACTCCACTATAAACTTGGAATTGCACTCTCGAAATTATAGATATAATTTACTTCTAAACTGTGAAGTGTCCATTTGATATAGTCATTTCATATAGATCAATCCTCCATAAATAATTCATAATTAGAGCCAGGTAGAATCCGTTAACCTCTCTAATTATATCTTTATCCTTGAGTACCATTGATTCTCTAATGGACAGTGATTCATAAGCATGGCTACTGGCGAGAAAGTTTCCTCATAGTCAACTCCCTCCTTTTAGGTATAACCCTTAGCCACTAGCCTTGCTTTAAAAGTCTCGACTTTTCCATTCGCTCCTCTCTTTCTCTTGAAGATCCACTTGCATCCAATGGGTTTTACCCCTTCGGGTAGATCTACAAGTTGCCAGACTGAGTTAGAGTGCATAGACTCCATCTCGAGTTTCATAGCTGCTTGCCATTCTTCCTTATCAGAATCATCCATCGCATCCCTAAAGGTCGATGGATCCTCCTTACCGTCATCAGCAGTGACGATTTGGGCGTCTCCGGTATAACGGTTGGGTAACTTGCTTACCCTCCCACTACGACGAGGTGCCGTAGGAGTCTGATCAGGAACTATGATCTTTTCTCTGAGTGGTCCGACAACTCTTGTCGAATGTGGTCCGATCTCATCGGAAAGTAACTCTTCTAAAACACATTCATGAATCGGAGCTCTTACTGGTCCAAGTACCGAATCAACCCTCAAGAGAATTATTTATCTACTTCTTTCTCAAGAAGGAATGGATTCCATCTTGTATAATAACATTCCCAGCTACCTACTTCATCATGTCTCCAAAATACAAGGAATAGGATTCAGGGTCTCGAAACCCGTACCGAGTAAATCAAAAGGCACAAATCCATAAATAGGAGTCTGTTAAGAACTCAGGATTAAGATCATTCTATATATGACCATCGATAGACTCAATTAGAATTTCTATACTTAACGGAAATTATTAGAAATTCATATTGTGTCTGTGTCCTTGTTCCACATAATCTCATTATGCGAAAAACACTCATTCAATATCTCACCATATTAACAGTCTGGATAACACGGTTCCATTCTAAATGGGAATGACATGTACTAATAATGTTTTAATTAAAGATTCCGAACTTTAATTAAATTCATTATGAACATTGCTTTTTGATTATTATCCTTAAAAATTATCCTCTCGTATATAACACTTATATACAATGTTTAAGGTTACATAAATATTCATGGAATTTTCATTGATATTCGTAAAATATTCATAGATATATGCACATAAAATAATGAATAAACTCTTTTATTAAATAAATAATAAATATCCTATTACATCTCATGCTTCTTGGACACCATTCCCAACATCAACACCATCAGAAAAATAGTGCACCTGAATCGAGAGATTATTCGGCATCGAACTTTTAGTGGAGTCGTACGATGTCAGAATTAAATATGTTGATAACTTATCGGGATAAGTTAGTCGAATATTGTAATTCCATAGCTTTGTTCATGTGGGTCCATTCGGTCTCAAGGCTAGCTCTAATAAGTGGGAAAATAGAAACTGATATTTTGTTATATAATTATGTTTAAAAATTCATTATGTTATTTTTCATTTATTTGATAATTGAAAAATAAAAGGAATGAATTTGAATTTTGAAATTAATAGTGATTAATTTAAAATTCAAAATAAAATTTAAACATGATTTTATTTGGCAACTAAAGGAGAGAGAAAGTTGATATTATTTTGGGAAAATTGGAAAATCCCTTGCTTCCATTCTAAATGGGAATGACATGTATTAATAATGTTTTAATTAAAGATTCTGAACTTTAATTAAATTCATTATGAACAATTACTTTTGATTATTATCCTTAAACATTATCCTCTCGTATATAACACTTATATACCATGTTTAAGGTTTCATAAATAAGTGATGCAAATTTATTTTTGTATAATAAATTTCCGCAAGCGTACGGTGTCAAGTTTTGAGTATAAGGTGAGTGAGTATCGTCTCCACAGGGATTGGGTTAAGAATTGCCATTAAGTACCGCAATTATTGTAACTTAACTTTATCTACGCAACCTAATAAAATGACAATTAAGAAAATAAAACAAAATAAATATGAAAATAAGAAAATAAAGTATCTATACACAAATGGTCTAGGGACTTGATTTCGCTTTATTATTCCTATGTTCATCCTATTATGTAATCGCTAATCAATTCCATTCAATTCATTAATCAAGGCTCTAATATCATCTTGCAACCTCTCCCGAGTGCCTCACAAGAAATTATATTTAAATACCCAAAACAATATCCCTATTCGAAATGAACATTTAAACACAAATTAAGCTTCGCCTTTGTGATTAGAAAATAGGAATGTCGATCACCTCCCGGCCTCAAAACAACCTAAATCCTAATTTGATTATCTAAGCGTTGATCTCCTCCCGGTCTCACAACAACCTAGACTATGCTTCTCGAATCTAGATAAAGAATTCAATCTCTCCCGAGCATCAAATTCGCAATCTAAAAATCATCTAACTCATTGGCCAAATAAATTAAAAGCACTAAGCATAGAGAAACATAATTGAATTGAAAAATGAAATTAAATTAACAATCCACAAAATATTCAAAACATAGTTCAAATAAAACTACATCAAGTCCTTGTTGGGAATAGTGTCCTGAAAGCATGAGATGTAAAAGGATATTTATTATTTATTTAATAAAATAGTTTATTCATCATTTTATGTGCATATATTTATGAATATTTTATGAATATCAAATAAAATTCCTTGATTATTTATGTAACCTTAAACATTGTATATAAGTGTTATATACAAGAGGATAATGTTTAAGGATAATAATCAAAAGTAATCGTTTCATAATGAATTTAATTAAAGTTCAGAATCTTTAATTAAAACATTATTAATACATGTCATTCCATTTAGAATGGAGCGGTGTTATCCGTCTTTGTTAATATGGCGAGATATTGAATGAGTGTATTTCGCATAATGAGATTATGTGGAACATGGACGCAGACACAATATGAATTTCTAATAATTTCCGTTAAGCATAGAAATTCTAATTGAGTCTACCGATGGTCATATATAGAATGATCTTAATCCTGAGTTCTTAACAAACTCCTATTTATGGATTTATGTCTTTTGATTTACTCGGTACGGATTCCGAGACCCTGAATCCTATTCCTTGTATTTTGGAGACATAATGAAATAGGTAGCTGGGAATGTTATTATACGAGATGGAATCCATTCCTTCTTGAGAAAAAGAAGATAAATAATTCTCTTGAGTGTTGATTCGGTACTTGGATTAGTAAGAGCGCCCGGTTCATGAATGTGTTTTATGAATCACTATCCATTAGAGAATCAATGGTACTCAAGGATAAAGATGTAATTAGAGAGGTTAACGGATTCTACCCGACTCTAATTATGAATTATTTATGGAGGATCGATCTATATGCAATGACTATATCAAATGGACACTTCACGGTTTAGAAGTAATTAATGTCTATAATTCCGAGAGTGCAATTCCAAGTTTATAGTGGAGTAACTATTGGAATTAATAGAATTAATTAATTAATTAAAGTGTTTAATTAATTATTAATTTTATTGGAGCTTAGAATTATAGGTCCATTAGTCCCCGCGTCGTCCTTGTAATTCTACCAGACACAAAGGGCAAAATGGGAATTTTAGAATTACGGAATTCTAAAATTAAATACTCGAACAATAATTAATTCTGAATTAATTATTATTTAAATAATGAGATTATTTAAATTTGAATTTAAACATATCTAGATTTATCCATTTAAACTTATTTGAGAAGTTGTTTAATTTAGAATTCAAATTAATTTAAGTTTGACTTAAATTGAATTTGAATCTGAATTAAAATTGACCTTGGATAAAGGATAAAATATCTTCTCCTTCCCTATCTTATCTAGGCGCCACACACACAGGGATAAAACCCTAGTGTGTGGCCGGCCACCTAAGGGATAAGGGGAAGGGATTTTTTGTTCCAAATTCAAAATTGGAGATAAGGATTTGATCCTATTTTGAAGTTTGACTTCTTCTCTTTAAATATGAGATAAATGAAAAATTGTGAGACAATTTTTGAAATCAACTTCAGCCCTAGTTCCCCTAGTGCTGGCCGAAATTCCTCATAGCAAAGAGAGAGAAAATATTTTTCTCCAAAAATTCCACATCGTGCATGCGTTGGTGTTTGTGGAAATTGAAAGTGTTTCGTAAACCTATTTTGTCTCACGTGTGCCCACACACACGTCTCACGTGGAATCAAGGAATTGACGTGGAAGACTTTGGTGTTCTAAACACAAAGCTTGGAGCTAGGACTGTTCGTGGTCAAAGAAAATCAAGATATCATCCGAGTCGGCTACAAGGTATTTTTTCGGTTGATCCTTGAATCTTATAAATTAATGAGATTAATTTATTGGTGCATAAATTAATATAATCTATAGAGTATCTCAAAAGTTTTATGAAATTTTTGTGATACACGATCCGCTATTCCGCTGCGTTTCCGCCGCCGAATTCAATTCGGCAACCAACAGTCCTAGATTTAATGTCTAGCTCAACATGGAAAAATAGATGAAAGAAGATAAAACCCAATATCCATTGAAGAGCTTCCAAGGACCTCCAAGATGAAGGATTTCGGCCTCCTTTTGATGTTTTCTTCGCTTTTCCGGGCTCTCTTTCCAAATGGCATCTCTTTCCTTTTATACGACAACATTTTGGAGCTAGGGATTTAGTTGCGTGCTGCAGCCCACGTGAAAACACGCTGCGGCGCGCATTTTTTGAAGAGGGATTTTGTTCGCAGGGGGCTGAGACGCGCTGCAGCGCATTTGGGCGCGCTGCAGCGCGTAGGACACATTCCTGGCCCCTTTTGGCGCGCTGCAGCGCCCCTTGGACACGCTGCAGCGCCCCTTGGACACGCTGCAGCGCGTGTCCAGCCTCTGGGCACGTTTTGGGCGCGCTGCAGCCCCTCTAGTGCGCTGCAGCGCGCATTTTTGGAGCTGGACAGGTTTTGGTGCGCTGCAGCCTGCACCTCCTTTTCTCTTTGGACTTTTTTGTTTTCCGTTGCGCGCTGTAGCCCAAAATGGTTCGCTGCAGCCCGCTTTTTTGCATTCCAAGCCTCCTCTTTTGTGCCTTAAAATCCTCTTTTGTCTCCTCTTGCCATTGATTCACAAGTTGGGCAAATATTCTTCTTTGCTTCATGCAAAATCATCCAAGTTCGCATTTATTTATAACTCCTATAAAAAAAACACACAAAAGACATTAAACTAACAAAAATGCTTGAAAACTTACAAATATTCAAGCTTAAAAGTACTTGATTTGTTGGTAGAAATACCCGTCATCAATAAGCAAGGAATTTTATTTGATATTCATAAAATATTCATAAATATATGCACATAAAATGATGAATAAACTATTTTATTAAATAAATAATAATTATCCTTTTACATCTCATGCTTTCAGGACACTATTCCCAACAAAAATCTCCAATTTGTGCGCACTGCAGCGCATGAGAAGCAAGCTACAGCCTGTGACTTCCAGAGAACATTCCAGAGAGCAGTTGAGCTACAGGCTGCAGCGCAGCCCAAATAAAAAAAAAATTATTATTTTTGGATTTCAAATTTTAAATTTTTCCACAAAAACATTTTCACTTTTCAGGGATCATGAGAAGAGAAAATTGAGAAGATGCCAAGAAGACAAGATGAAGAAAATTATTGTAATTGTTTTCATTTGTTTTATGGGTTGTAATTAGAAATGAACCATAGAGAGGTTAAATTGTAAATGTATGATTTATTATTTAATCTCGCATCATTATAACATGCCATATAGGATATAGAGATGCCAATATCAAATTGCCATGCAAGCATGTTCATGCATCATTGTAGTTTAATATTATAAATTGTTATAATTATAAATGCAATGGGTAAATTTTATAAAGAGTTATAAAATGCAACAACTTTATAAGGGTTATAATTTTGTTGAATTATTAATTGGACATGAATTATTAATTTTGAATTTCCTCCTATATAAGGATATTTATTGAAAACCCTAGACATGAGTTTTAAGAGAAAAAATATCGCACACTTTTCTCTCCTAAGGGTGGCCGGAATTTTGAGACAAAATTAGAAGGAAAATTGTTTCCTTAGGTTTTTGAAAAAGAGCCCACTCTCTCATCCCAAAAACACCTAGAGTCATAGTCTTGAATCAACGAGTGGTTTTTGGTGTGATCGCATCGATAGATCAACGATCTTGTTTCACGGCAATTCTCCATCTTGGAACGTGAGATAGTGAGACAAGATCCCTGCAGTCATTTTGATTCAATCGTCACAAAGGTATGTTTGTTATTCTATTCCTTTGTCTATAAACATATATCATGCATGTATCTCTCGTTGTGGTTTACGTTTAATTTGGAATTAAATGGATATGATAAAAAATTTTGAAATTCTGCCTACAAGTTTGTTGTTGTTCAAATGTTTTTTCATCTAAAAATCACAACTAGATCCTATACTTTAGGCTCTGATGGTCCGTATAAATTTGGCATTGAACCCCATATAGCTAATGCCAGCATAACTTGAGTGCAAAAACTACTGCGGCTAACTCAAGATCATGTGTTGGGTAATTACGCTCGTGATCCTTTAGTTGCTGAGATGCGTAAGCAATGACCTTGCCTTTTTGCATCAACACGGCTCCTAGTCCTGTCTTTGAGGCATCACTGTAGGTGTCAAATTTTTCTCCCTCTTCTGGGATCGTGAGTACTGGAGCACTAATTAATCTTCTTTTGATCTCTCTGAAACTCTATTCACATCTATCTGTCCATTCATACCTTTTATCTTTTCTAGTTAAGGTAGTAAGAGGAGCTGCAAGACGAGCAAATCCCTCCTCAAAACCTTCTGTAATACCTTGCCAATCCTAGGAAACTTTGAATTTCCATAACACTCTTTGGAACTGGCCACTTCTCAACTCCTTCAACCTATCCACGGTGATTTCTTCCTTGGATACTACATGTCCGAGGAAGTGGACTTTATCTAACCAGAACTCGCACTTAGAAAACTTTGCATATAGCTGATGTTTCTTCAACGTGTGTAGTGCGATCCTCAAATGTTCTGCGCGCTCTTGTGGATCTCGTGAGTATATAAGGATGTCATCGATGAAAACAATAACAAACTTATCTAAATACTCTCTGAAGACTCTGTTCAAAAGGTCCATAAACGCCGCTGGGGCATTTGTAAGTCCAAACGGGATAACTGAGAATTCATAGTGTCCATACCGAGTTCTGAATGCCATTCTGGGAATGTCTTGTTCTCTAATCTTGAGCTGATGATACCCCGATCGAAGGTCTATCTTCGAAAATGTGGTAGCTCCCTTCAACTGGTCGAACAAGTCATCGATTCGTGGCAACGAGTACTTGTTCTTGATGGTGACTTTATTGAGGTCTCTATAATCTATGCACATCCGAAGCGTGCCATCCTTCTTTTTGACAAAGAGGACCGGAGCTCCCCATGGTGAGAAACTCGGTCTGATGAAGTCTTTGTCTAACATCTCTTGGAGTTGAACCCGCAACTCATTCAGTTTCGCTGGAGCCATCCTGTACGGTGCTTTGGATATTAGTGCGGTGCTGGGGAGAAGCTCTATCTCAAAAGTTATTTCCCGATCTGGAGGAAGTCCGGGTAGTTCCTCTGGAAAAAAGTCTAGGAACTCCTTGACTATGGGAACGTCTTCTGGTTGATGTTTCCCCTCTTGGTTCCTGTCCACGACATATGCCAAATATCCAGTGCATCTGCTAGACATCAGTCGTCGGGCTTCTAGGGAACTAATATAACGTCTGGGTGTCCCTGACGTGGAACCCATGTACTCAAACATTTGTTCTCCTTCTGACTGAAAAACTACCTTTTTCTTTCTACAGTCTATTGTAGCATTATACTTCCCTAGAAATCCATTCCTAGGATCACATCATAATCTACTAAGTTCAGTACAACTAGGTTCGCACTTTGTTCTCTTCCTACTATCTCTACTGGTACGTGACGTAACCAGTGACTAGATAACAACACATCACCTGATGGTAGTGCTGTCTTAAAGGCTTGCCCTATCCTCTCTTGAGGATGTAGTATTCGTTTAACAAATTCTACTGATGCAAATGTATGTGTGGCCCCTGAATCAAATAATGCTTGTACAGGGACATGGGCAACAATAAGCTGACCTGTCACTATGTTAGACATGCCTGCTTCAACTTCCTCCTTAGTGTATGTCATTAAGTGAGCATTGGGCTGTGGAGCAGCTTCTACTCTGTTCAGCTGAGGGATCGAGAATACCCTCTGCGCTTGCATGGCGTGAAATTGTGGAACTGGTGGCCTTTGTAGAGCCCTTCTAGGAGATCCTGCTTTAAACGGACACTGCCTTGTATAATGTCCTTCCGGTCCACACGTCTAGCATACATCTGTGCCGGCTTTACATTCTCCGGAGTGTTTCTTTCCATAGGTCAGGCAGATAGGAACACTAGGAATGGTATACTGGTCCTGCTTCTGTTGGGGGTTTCGCCGATTCTGATTGCGATTCCCTTTCCTCTTCCTGGGGTTTTGCTGGTTCCCTTGTCCAGGTTTCGACCCTTGGTCGCTACGACTTCCTTGGCTTTGTGGATTAGCACCGGAGCTCTGCTTAGTAGGTGCCTGTGCCTTTTCTCTCTGTTTCTTCTTGTCTTCCCACATCTTAGCCCGTTCCTCTCTAGATTTGGCAATGTTATACTCCGCACGTATTGCCCGATTCACTAGATCGGCTACCGTGGTTGGTGGATACTCCCCACTTTCCACAACGGTGGCTATATCTCCTCGGAGCATATTAACCATCCGCCTAACCTTCTCTTCCTCTGTTGGAACTAACTGAGGACATAGTCGTGCCAACTGATCAAATCGTCGGCATGCTTCTACAACTATCTGATCGCCCTGCTTAAAATTGTTGAACTCATTCTGCTGAGTCTTCAGGGCATCTAAGTTGTAATACTTACGGTTAAATTGCCATAAGAATTCATCCCACAACATCTGTCTCACATTCCTTCTTTAATACGAAAGCGGCGCACTGAATCTTCTCCCTGTCGGTGAGTTCCATAAACTCAAACACTGTCGAAATGGATGCCAACCATTCCTCAGCCTCGAGTGGATCTATTGATCCATCGAACTCTGGAGGTGCCATTCTCTTAAACCTCATATACAATGGTACCTTTGGGACCATTTCTCGGTGCCCCACCTCACCCCTTACTGTCTCTTGGGGTTCAACCCTCTCTGCGGGTTGCTCAGGTTGGGCGGCTTGTGCTGGCACCGCCTGCGGAGGGGGTGCTCTTCCAACCTGCTAACCCTGTATCAATTGGGTAAGCAATTCTCGTAACTGTCTACTTTCCTCAGCCTGGGCTGCTATTTGCCCCCTCAGACCTGCTACTTCTTCAGCTAGGTTTGGTGCTGGAGGATTCTGTTTTGCTTGTGTTCTCTTTGAACGTGTACGAACCATGTTGCTGTGTCTATATCACTTAAAGAGCAACATCGTTAGTCTAAGGGTAAAAAGAACTGCTTCTCAAGTTCCATGACTTGCAATACTTTAAACTATCATTCATTCTCATATCAACTAGCAAAACATACATTCTATATGTTCTATTATGCATGCCCCATATCTTGCATATCACATCATATACAAATCATCACAAAAGTAAAGGTTTTTAAGACATTCATTCAAATCTATTATGTATGTCCCATTTCATACATATCACATCATACATAAAACATCATTAGTCTAAGTTTCTCAATACTATTTACATAACCTTGCATCATATTTAAATAAATAAGATGCTAAGTCCTAACTTAATCCTCATCATCTAAGTGTTCCTCAGGATCCTCCTCCGGATCCTCCTCGGGGTCTTCCTTCGAATCCTCCTTGGGATCCGACTGAGGGTTACCACTAGCTTCCTCACAAACGGTCCCAACGTAGGTCCATCTTCGCCGAACGGCCATAGGCTGGTCCGCTGCCTCTATCTCGGATTTTTTCTGGATAAGTTACTATTCATAAAAACAAAAAAGCACGCAGTTTCTCATAAAAAATCCGAAATCTTACCTTGAAAAGTTGAGGTTCTCCGCTAGAACGCCTCGGCTTATGTTTCTACCGGATTGAACGAAAGAAATTTTGACGAAAACGGGTGATTCCTTAATTTTTCCTTGATTTTCTCTCTTTTCTCTTTCTTTTCTCCAGTCTCTCGGCCACAGTTAGAAGAAGAAGCAAATGTTGCTTCTAATGTAATCCGTAGGCCAATATAAGGCTAATATGAATATTTTAATAATATTTTTAAAAATATCTTAACATTACTTTCTAAATTAAATTAGAGAAATAACTTTAATTCCCATAATTTAATTCTACTAATTCTAATTAAGTTTAACACTTAATTTAATTGGTTCCTGATAAGTGCACAAATTTGCACTTTTAATGTTCATAATTGTCAAATTATTTTATCAAATTTGTGATTTTAATTTCAAATATTCCTAAATTTAGAGGATTTAATTTTAATCAGATTTATTTTATTTTTCAGGATTTTGAAGAAAACAATTAGATTTGGGCTAGTTTACCAAGCATAACCCAAAAGTTGAGCCCAATTCAGCCCACTCAGAGGCCCTGTCCGCCAGCCGAGCGTCCGAGCCGCGCCGAGCCATCCAAGCCGCATGCCCATCCAGCTGCCACGTGTCGCGGACTGCACAAGCCAGGCGCGGGCCCCAGCTGCACGGCTTCCACGCGCGTTTGGCGCGCACGGTCTTCCTCCCCGGGCGAGTGCTTCCCACGCGCGCGTCAGGCCTTCTTCATCCAATCTCCGCGTGGGTCCCGCGTGCAACTTCTTCCCTATCAACGCTCGCCACGCGTCCTAACTTCCCCTGCATGCATCCGGCTGTCGGCCTCCGCCCTCTCCCGTGTTGCCACGTGTCCGAGACTTCAGCAGAGCCCAACGTAGCTCTCCTCCGTGCGACACGTGTCCAATCTTTTGGGCTTCTTCTCAGGCGTTTTCTTCCGTTGCCCTTCTTCATTTATCAATTTTTACTCACAAAATTAAGTGTAGTAAATTTTTATGAACGCTTTTGTTAATTTTATTTTTCCGGTTGTAACTTTTATCATGATCCAAAACTCTATAAATAGGGTCATGTTAAGGTGTTGAGGTGGTTAGAATTTTTAGCTTAAGTTTAGACACATTTTTCTTTTATTGGTGAGGTTAGAGAGGAACCTATATGTGAAGTGATCTTGAGTGAATTTTGATTCTCCATTTGTTCTCCAAAGTTTATATATTTGAGTGATTAATTTTCTTCTATCTTCTTCTAATTTCTCATATTGATATATGTTCTTGTCAACTTTTATATAAATCTAGTCACGCTCTTTTTATGTGATTGTTGCATGATACTATATATTGATAGATATTATTTTATGAGTAGTCTTTTACTGCATTATTGCCAATGGTATATTGTCGCTCTTAGATTTCTCTTAAGATGATTTTTCCTAATACTAAACGTAAGAATTTTATTCACTCGAATACATTTTAATTCACATGTTCTTCAAATATTTATTTTCCGATTGTTAGTTTGGGATGTGAAGCTTTCAATTGAGTAATCTCACGGATCAAAATTCATTCGGGTGAACCAAGCATATAGGGGAATCTCGACGTCTTACCACTTTAAATTATATAATTTTCTCCTATATTTTTCTTTAACTTTAAACTTCTCAACAAAAATTCCATTCTCTTTTATTTTGGTTTTGTTATTCATCTCTTAACGCTTTTTATTTGCTAATCTTTTCTTATTTAATTTGTCACCTCCTTGTGGATACGACCGCCCTAACTGTGCTACCGCGACCGCTTTATTTTCAACACGTTTGGGCGTAATCAAATTTTGGCACCGTTGCCGGAGAGGTGCGTCAACAAGATTGTTCAGTAGATAATTAGCCAAAGAGGTAAGTACTATTTATCTTTTATTTTATTTTTTTTATTTTTTTTGTTTGGCACGTTTCAAAAAAAAAATAAAAAAATCCAAACTTTCTCATATTAGTTTGTTGTCGGTCTTTAGTTTCCTGTGTTTCCCAGTTTTCTTCTATTAGTTTGTTAGGTACTGTTTTGTTTAATTTTGTTTTCCAAAAAAAAAAAGAAAAAAGCAGCTTTTATTAGTTTTTTTTTTTTTCAGAATTGAGTGACCTTTCCGTGTCTTTTATCTTAAAAATAATAATTAAAAAAAAAAACAACTGGATGACGTCTGTTAATTGGTATTACATTTTTGTGAGTCTTGTCATTTTGTCGTCTGTTAGTCAAGTTTGGTTTGTACGTTTTTTTTTTTAAGAGTGATTTGTATTTTTTTTTTCATTTTCTTTGGTTTTGTCTTTTAGTGGCCATTTAGTCCGTTTTGAGATTTTGTTTTTCATTAGTTAGTGTGTGCGTTTTGTGTTTATGTGTGTGTTAGTAATCATTAGTTGTGTTTAATATTATTATTATTATTATTATTATTTTTTCCTTTCTGTAAAGTTTTATTAGTTTTGTTTTATATTATGTACGTTAGTTTTTATTTTTTATAAATTTGAATTTTATTTATATTGATTGTTTTCATTTTTATCATTTATTAGTGTTTGTTATTTTATTTTTGCTTTAAATTTTCTGTTATAACTATAATTAATATTTAGGCTGTGACTCTTAAGTGACCAATTTAGACATTAACTAGGACTCTTAATTTCTCATAATTTGTGTAACCTTAGATTTTAAAATAGTATTAACTTAGGGTACTAATATCTAACATTTAACATTTCATAAAATACGTCATAAAAGACATCATAAAACTTAATAATTTTTTTTTTCAAGCAATTTTGTGGAAACGTTGGAATGTACAAACTAAGGGAGTTCTGTCTAGGAGGCTGGTTCCTGTTAGCGTTCTACGCCACCAGTCTTTCCTGGGAACGTTGCTCTGTCTAGGAGGTTGGTTTTTAAGAAGGCCTCGCCCCACCAATCTTTCCTGGGAGCACTCTTGGGGGTTGCGATTCGCGGTTCCACATTATTTTTTTCTTTGTTGAAAAAAATTTGAAAAAAAAATAAAAAATAGAAAAAAATAAAAAAAAAAAGTGAAACGTTGTAAAGTGAATGAATCGTTATAGAGACGAATTAGGGAGATTCGCAAGAAGACCGGAGAACCCTAGTGAAGTTTCTTCCCACACGTCTAGTCCTCCCTCAACCCCAGCCTCACTAGGAGTTGCAAATCCGTTCGCGATGGCTCAAAACGAGGAGGTCCAGTAGAAGACGTTGAACGATTATCCTCACCCTACACGTACGGTCACACCATCATGCATAATGTTTCCCCCTAATATGCCGAATTTGGATTTCAAGCCGGGCATGATCCAACTCTTGCCGACCTTTCATGGGTTAGAAAACCAGAATCCATACGTGCATATAAGGGAGTTTGAAGAAGTGGTGGCCACTTTTCACAACCGAAATGAAACCCCGCGAACTCTGTGCGATTGAAATTCTTTCCTTTCTCTTTGAAGGACAAGGCTAAAAGCTGGTTGTATTCTTTGCGACCTAGGTCTATTGGAAGTTGGGAAGAAATGACGACAGCATTTTTCAACAAGTATTTCCCTCACCATAAGACCAATGGTCTAAAGCGACAGATCTCGACCTTTACCCAGAAGGACAATGAAACTCTGTATCAAGTTTGGGAACGGTTCAAGGATCTGTTAAATCAGTGTCCTCACCATGGTTACGAGAATTGGCGTCTCGTAAGTTATTTCTACGAAGGACTCACGATTCGAGAACGCCAATTAGTGGAGATGATGTGCAATGGTGAGTTTCTCAAAAAGGATCCCGAAGAGGCTTTTGACTATCTCAACGAGTTAGCCGAAAAAGCCCACACATTGACTGGTCCAAGTGCTACTGACAGCACCAATAGGTCCCGACCTGTTGGAATCTATCAATTAAGGGAGGAGGATAACCTCAAAGCCCAAGTCGAATCTTTGACAAGGAAAATCGAGGCCCTCAAAGGCAAAGAAGGTAGAGGAATCCACACGGTCGCAAGGGCAGAGACACATGAGCCATGCTTTGTCTGTGGTAGGGTGGAACATTTAGCTAACGATTGTCCTGCTTATGGTGAAATTAGAGGGGTTTATGAGGAGCAATGCAATGCCTTAGGGGCATACAACAAACCCTTCTCTAACACATACAATCCTGGCTGGAGGAACCATCCAAACTTCAGTTGGAGAGATTCCACCCAAGCACAACCATCGGAAGGACAATGGAGAACTGAGCAACAGCCGCAACCACCAAAGGCGTATTCTGCACCCCAATACAATTCGAAACATCCAAGGAGTTCTCTTGAGAACACCTTGCAATCTTTCATGGAGGTGCAGAGTAAGACGAATCAAAAGTTTGAGTCACTGTTCACGCAAATGGTGGAAGAAAGTAAAGAAATGAAGAGTCAAATCACGAAGCTGACTGGAGCTTTGGCTGTTCAAGAACGTGGCAAGTTCCCTTCACAAGCTTAGTCAAACCAAAAAGGCCAACATATGGAGCAAACCTCTTAAGGAGTTTGCCTCCAACACTTTTGTATCATATTTTTGTTTCTTTATTTTGTTTGGCGTGTTTTGTGTGATTTGTGTGTTTTTATTTTTAGTTTGTTTTTGTGTGATTTTATATTTGTTTGTGTTTTGGAGAATCAGTTCAGGAGGCTCGGCTTAGCTCCAATGTTCATCATCCAGGTGTTCTCTTTCCCTATCTTCTTCATATTGCATATATTTTTTGACATTGAGGACACTGTCTGATTTTGGGTTGGGGGTGGTGAGCATATTCATGCGTGAGATTAATTTTTGTCTTGTGGTTATTTTTTGGTCAAAATTTTTGCGAGATTATCTGAGTATGATTTTAAAATGTTTGGATATGATCAGTTTTTGCTATCTTAATTACCAAGAAATGATTTCCAGAGTTATTTTTGAGCACATGCCAAACCTTGTGGTAAGATGGTTGTTAACATATTTAGTTGAGAAAAATTCCCAAGTTTAAAGTTTTCATTTTTGGTGAGTTGTGAGAGTTGAGAAAACAGCTTTTTGAACTTTCATTGATCTTTTGAGTTGGTTGAGTCATTATTGGAGCACCATTGCTTGACTTGTGACATTTGCTTGAGGGATGATTTTACGGTTAGGAATGATTTTTAGAATTGAGCCATGTGTTGTAAATATTTATCATTTTTCTTTTGTCTTTTACCATAAAAAAAAAAAAAAAAAAAAAAAGAGAGCAAGAGCAAGATTTTATCATCAATGTTTATGTAGTTTGGTTGTACTCACATCTTTCATTTGCATAGCGACCATCAAAAGAATGCCTACTACATCGGTTTCATCAAATGTATGTTGTCTCTTGCCTTAAAAAAAAGAAAAAAAACAAACAAACAAAAAAAGAGTGTGTTTATTTGTTTGTATTTTTCGGCTCTTTGTGTGTTTATGAGATCTTTTTTTTGACCAGAATGAAATCCCAAAAGCTTGTTTATGGTTTGAGTGATGGATTGTTCCAAACATGTGATTTGCCTATCATTTGATCAATGTTTGTTTATTAGCATGTCCTTAAATTGCCTTCTCTCACTTGAGCGTTGACTGATTGAATTCCAACTCCATGAGTGAAAACCCCTTTGCATTAAAATATTTCCGACACCCGTGAGGTAAATGGAGTTGAGACTTTTTCTTGGTGAATATTTCGATGCTATTTGTGTTATGGACTGTGGTAAGAGGGATACGGTTTGGTGCACACACACACGACTCTGGAGTTATGACTGAAGTAGTTTTGATAGCATTTTCTGATCACTTACTAATGTTTTGTTTGATTGCTCAGGTGACTCTAGATGTGCACAGTGGGAACTTGACTCTAAGGGTCAATGAGGAGAAAGCCATCTTCAACATCTTAAATCCCAAGCGGTCTCCACATGAAAAGCCAACTTGCAACTGAGTGGAGGAAGTGAAATCTTGTATCAAGGAGTTCACTCAAGAAGTTGTGCTGAAAGATTCTTTTGGGAATGGTCCTACCAATTCCCTAACTCTGAAAAAGTTGAGCAATGAACATTGTTCCAAGAAAGGTGATGCGGGGGAGTATGTTGTTAAGAGGGTCGAAGCCACTGCCACCCCGATGAACAATGAAAAAGTGGTGGCCAAAAAGAAAGTCAAGAAGAAGCACGACCAGCGAACCTCGTGGCAAGATCTCACTCCGGGCCAACGCGTCCTTCTTTGCAACTCTCAATTGAAGCTCTCCCCCGAAAAAGTGGAGTCAAGATGGTCTGGACCATTTAAGATCAAGCGAGTGTCTTCATTCGGTACCATCGAGCTAGAACCAGGAGGATGAAGTCATGTTCATGTCCAGCTAGGGACGTTAAATCAAGCGCTTCTTGGGAGGCAACCCAAGTTTCTACCCGCTTTATTTGTTTTTGATTTTAGTTTAATTTTGTTTGACTTGTTTAACATTGCGTTATTTTGTTGATGTTTGGGTGTTATTAGTTTTTTTTTTCTAGTACAATTTTTATAGCAAGTGTTGTTAAAAAAATATATTTGTGGTTGATTGCAGAGACAAATATATTTGTGGTCATTGGAGGTTAGAAAATTTCCAGAGACAAATTTCCAGAGGCCAGCTTTCCAAGGGCAAGTGTTGATTCAAACCTGTGTCAGGATGGAACGTGACTAGTGCGCCTAAGCGCACTCATTCATGCGCTGCAACACGTGTCATCCAAAAATGGAGTCTCAGAATCATAAATCGTGCGCCGAAGCGTACTCATTCATCCACTGTAGCGCGTATCATAAAAAAAAACTGAGAAAGAAAAAGACGCAGGCTGCAGCGCGTATTCATGCGCTGCAGCGCGCATCTCTCATTTCCAAGACGCGCGCTGTAGCGTGAGAAATACCGCGCCTAAGCGCATATTCGCTAGAAGCTCTGCTTTTTGCGCGCTGGAGCGCGAAGAACATCACGCTGCAGCGCGTGTCCGCGCTGCAGCCGACTTATGATTTTCCCAGCGAAAACCCTAGCCCCGATTTCCGCCTCCTTCTAAAAAGTTTCAACCAACCCGACTTTTCTCAGCCAAAATCCTTTGAAATTCTGGCAAATCCTCCCAAGCTCTCACTCTTCATCTTAAATCACCCAATTCTTTCACTTTGGCAGCAAATCTAGTGAAGATCTTGATGTTTTTCGTCTAAATCTTTCTCAATTCTTCACGACATCAAGTAAGTCATTTTTTCTGCGTTTTTCCTCAGATTTTGATTTGTCTGGGCCACAAACTCTCTAGGGAGTTCGAGCACTTGTTAAACTTACATTTTTGAGCACGGAAAACACTAGATTTTTAGGGGAAACTCTGCCGAATTTTTTTTTTGGAGCTTGGGCGTTCATATTGAAAAAAAAAAGAAAAATAAAAGAATTTTGAGTGAAACCTGAGGGGTGTTTGTTTACTAAACTTTGGGCTGCCGGTAAAAAAAATATGCCAGAGAAGACAACTGCAAACCGGATTAAGTTTGGAGCGAGCTCTAGCAACCGCCCACCCACCCCTGCCACTTTAGAATCCCCTGACCCAGCAGTGCCTCCTCCCGAGTATGATGTCGTTCGGTTTGTGTCAAAGGACGTGGAGAAGCAATATGAACGGCACAATAAGACTCGTGCCTGCATTTGAGAAAGGGGTTTCTGTTGGGAATAGTGTCCTGAAAGCATGAGATGTAAAAGGATATTTATTATTTATTTAATAAAATAGTTTATTCATCATTTTATGTGCATATATTTATGAATATTTTATGAATGTCAAATAAAATTCCTTGATTATTTATGTAACCTTAAACATGGTATATAAGTGTTATATACAAGAGGATAATGTTTAAGGATAATAATCAAAAGTAATCGTTTTCATAATGAATTTAATTAAAGTTCGGAATCTTTAATTAAAACATTATTAATACATGTCATTCCATTTAGAATGGAACGGTGTTATCCGTGACTTTGTTAATAAGGGGAGATATTGAATGAGTGTATTTCGCATAATGAGATTATGTGGAACATGGGCCTTGAACACAATATGAATTTCTAATAATTTCCGTTAAGCATAGAAATTCTAATTGAGTCTACCGATGGTCATATATAGAATGATCTTAATCCCGAGTTCTTAACAAACTCCTATTTATGGATTTATGTCTTTTGATTTTACGGCGATGGATTCCGAGACCCTGAATCCTATTCCTTGTATTTTGGAGATATAATGAAATAAGCAAATGGGAATGTTATTATACGAGATGGAATCCATTCCTTCTTGAGAAAAAGCGGATAAATAATTCTCTTGAGTGTTGATTCGGTACTTGGATTAGTAAGAGCACTCTGGTTCATGAATGTGTTTTATGAATCACTATCCATTAGAGAATCAATGGTACTCAAGGATAAAGATGTAATTAGAGAGGTTAACGGATTCTACCTGACTCTAATTATGAATTATTTATGGAGGATCGATCTATATGCAATGACTATATCAAATGGACACTTCACAGTTTAGAAGTAATTAATGTCTATAATTCCGAGAGTGCAATTCCAAGTTTATAGTGGAGTAACTATTGGAATTAATAGAATTAATTAATTAATTAAAGTGTTTAATTAATTATTAATTTTATTGGAGCTCGTAATTATAGGTCCATTAGTCCCCGCGTCGTCCTTGTAATTCTACCGCAGACACAAAGGGCAAAATGGGAATTTTAGAATTACGGAATTCTAAAATTAAATACTCAAGAATAATTAATTGAGAATTAATTATTATTTAAATAATGAGATTATTTAAATTTGAATTTGAACATATCTAGATTTATCCATTTAAACTTATTTGATAAGTTGTTTAATTTAGAATTCAAATTAATTTAAGTTTGACTTAAATTCAATTTGAATCGAATTAAAATTGAACTCTTGGATAATGGATAAAATATCTTCGTTCCTTATCTTATTTAGGTGCCACACACAAAGGGATAAAACCCTAGGGTGGCGGCCATCAAAGAGATAAGGGAAAGGATTTTTGTTCCAAATTCAAAATTGGAGATAAGGATTTGATCCTATTTTGAAGTTTGACTTCTTCTCTTTAAATATGAGATAAATGGAAAATTGTAGGACAATTTTGAAACACTTTTCAGCCCTAGTTCCCCTAGTGCTGGCCGAAATTCCTCATAGCAAAGAGAGAGAAAATATTTTTCTCCAAAAAAATTCCACATCGTGCATGCGTTGGTGTTTGTGGAAATTCGAGTGTTTTAGAAACCGTTTTGTCTCACGTGTGCCCACACACACGTCTATGTGGAATCAAGGAATTGACGTGGAAGACTTTGGTGTTCTAAACACAAAAGCTTGGAGCTAGGACTGTTCGTGGTCAAAGAAAATCAAGATATCATCTGAGTCGGCTACAAGGTATTTTTTCGGTTGATCCTTGAATCTTATAAATTAATGAGATTAATTTATTGGTGCATAAATTAATATAATCTATAGAGTATCTCAAAAGTTTTATGAAAATTTTTGTTATACACGATCCGCTATTCCGCTGCGTTTCCGCCGCCGAATTCGATTTGGCCACCAACAGTTTCAACATAAGAAATGGCGAATTGCCACCGGACATCATGAATGTTATTAGGGGCAGGGGCTGGGAAAAATTTTGTTCTGAGCCTGCAGCAGGGTTCACAACTCTCGTTCATGAATTTTTCGCGAACGCGAGAAAGTGTACCAGGAACAGGACCAAAGTGAGGGGGTGTGAGATTAAATTTGATGCCGAGACGATTAACAATCACTTTGGCATCCCCACTCTCAGTTCTGATCAGCAATAAGACTTGCCGGACCGAGATCCACAGGAAATTTTGGAAGCCCTTTGCGACGAGCCTGCGAGGTGGACAATAAAGCAAAACACTGAATCCGCCTTTGAGGCTCGATATTTGGCGAACTACACCAAGGAGTGGTTCCATTTTGTTTGCACAAGGCTTATTCCTTCGAGTCACATCTCGGAGGTTACAAAAGATAGGGCCTTGGTCCTACTGGCAATTCAGAACGGAGAGCCCTTGAATGTGGGGGCCATCATAAACAGCGGTATTCACCATGCCCTGCGGAAAAACAACATTAGCCTCCCATTCCCATCATTGCTAACGGAGCTTTTTATGGCTGCTGGAGTGGCCCTGCCAGATGTACACCTTGAGAAGCCCATTCGGGCTTTTGATCTCAATAGCATCATGCGGATAGCTTCCGGCCGGGCGGTCTCAGAGCACGATGGAGGTGCAGGATCATCGCAGCCCCCGCAGCCAAAGCGGAAGCGGGCAGCCACTACGTCTCGTGAGGACTTAGCTAGCCGGGTTGATCGGCATGAGGAGCAGCTTACCGATCTCCAGAGTCAGTCCGCCTTGACTAGGAAGCTGATTATTGAGTTGGCGGAGCACCACACCGCTTGCTTGGCATCAATGGAGCAAACACTGGCCCAAACTCGCATTGATGCGAGTCTCGGCGTCGGCAGCTATTCCCATGTCCCTCATTTCCCCGAGCACATTCGGAGGACTTATTGGCCGGACTTCCAGCAGCAACCGCAGTCCAGCAATCTGTTGGGAATAGTGTCCTGAAAGCATGAGATGTAAAAGGATATTTATTATTTATTTAATAAAATAGTTTATTCATCATTTTATGTGCATATATTTATGAATATTTTATGAATATCAAATAAAATTCCTTGATTATTTATGTAACCTTAAACATGGTATATAAGTGTTATATACAAGAGGATAATGTTTAAGGATAATAATCAAAAGTAATCTGTTTCATAATGAATTTAATTAAAGTTCGGAATCTTTAATTAAAACATTATTAATACATGTCATTCCCATTTAGAATGGAACGGTGTTATCCGTGACTTTGTTAATATGGCGAGATATTGAATGAGTGTATTTAGCATAATGAGATTATGTGGAACATGGACGCAGACACAATATGAATTTCTAATAATTTCCTGAGTCTACCGATGGTCATATATAGGATGATCTTAATCCTGAGTTCTTAACAAACTCCTATTTATGGATTTATGTCTTTTGATTTACTCGGTACGGATTCCGAGGCCCTGAATCCTATTCCTTGTATTTTAGAGACATAATGAAATAGGTAGCTGGGAATGTTATTATACGAGATGGAATCCATTCCTTCTTGAGAAAGAAACAGATAAATAATTCACTTGAGTGTTGATTCGGTACTTGGATTAGTAAGAGCGCTCTTGTTCATGAATGTGTTTTATGAATCACTATCCATTAGAGAATCAATGGTACTCAAGGATAAAGATGTAATTAGAGAGGTTAACGGATTCTACCTGACTCTAATTATGAATTATTTATGGAGGATCGATCTATATGCAATGACTATATCAAATGGACACTTCACAGTTTAGAAGTAATTAATGTCTATAATTCCGAGAGTGCAATTCCAAGTTTATAGTGGAGTAACTATTGGGATTAATAGAATTAATTAATTAATTAAAGTGTTTAATTAATTATTAATTTTATTGAGCTCGTAATTATAGGTCCATTAGTCCCCGGTCGTCCTTGTAATTCTACAGACACAAAGGGCAAAATGGGAATTTTAAAATTACGGAATTCTAAAATTAAATACTCAAGAATAATTAATTGAGAATTAATTATTATTTAAATAATGAGATTATTTAAATTTGAATTTGAACATATCTAGATTTATCCATTTAAACTTATTTGATAAGTTGTTTAATTTAGAATTCAAATTAATTTAAGTTTGACTTAAATTCGAATTTGAATCAATTAAAATTGAACTATGGATAATGGATAAAATATCTTCCTTCCTTATCTTATTTAGGTGCCACACAAAGGGATAAAACCCTAGGGTGGCCGGCCAACTAAGGGATAAGGGGAAGGATTTTTTGTTCCAAATTCAAAATTGGAGATAAGGATTTGATCCTATTTTGAAGATTGACTTCTTCTCTTTAAATATGAGATAAATGAAAGATTGTGAGACAATCTTGAAACACTTTTCAGCCCTAGTTTCCTAGTGTGGCCGAAATTTCTCATAGCTAAAGAGAGAAAATATTTTTCTCCAAAAATTCCACATCGTGCATGCGTTGGTGTTTGTGGAAATTCGAGTGTTTTAGAAACCGTTTTGTCTCACGTGTGCCCACACACACGTCACGTGGAATCAAGGAATTGACGTGGAAGACTTTGGTGTTCTAAACAAAAGAGCTTGGATCTAGGACTGTTCGTGGTCAAAGAAAATCAAGATATCATCCGAGTCGGCTACAAGGTATTTTTTTCGGTTGATCCTTGAATCTTATAAATTAATGAGATTAATTTATTGGTACATAAATTAATATAATCTATAGAGTATCTCAAAAGTTTTATGAAATTTTTGTGATACACGATCCGCCTTTCCGCTGCGTTTTCGCTACCGAATTCGATTCGGCAACCAACAATTGGTATCGAGCGGTCTATAGGCTATATTAATTTATGCTTCGATTATTTGATAATTGAATATGTATGTATGTGATGAGTAGGCACTTGCATTTATGGATGTTTATTTTTATTCATGATGATGAATGTATGGATGATGGATTTGGTCGTTAATTATATGGTTCCATGGATGGGTTATATTCATTCGTTAATAAAATTATTTGTAATTTAATTCGGGATTAGAATTATTGTAATTCTAGGATTTGGGTAGAATTAGGGTTTAAGATTTTGAATCAAGAAGGAGGCCTTGAAGATCATATTTGAAGCCTTCAAAGAAGCCCAGAAACTGCCCAGAAAAATTCTGGAAATCGCGGCCCAGACGCGTCTCGGACGCGGCCCAGGCGCGTCCCAGGACGCGGCCCAGGCGCGTCCCAGGACGCGGCCCAGGCGCGTCCCAGGACGCGGCCCAGGTGCGTCCCGGACGCGGCCCAGGCGCGGCCAGGACGCGGCCCAGGCGCGTCCCAGGACGCGGCCCAGGCGCGGCCAGGACGCGGCCCAGGCGCGTCCCGGACGCGGCCCAGGCGCGGCCAGGACGCGGCCCAGGCGCGTCCAGGCCGCGCCCCAGGCGTGTCCAGGCCGCGCCCCAGCGCGTGGCCAGGCCGCGGCCCAGGCTGCGGCCCAGCACGCCTGGCGGCCCAAGTTCGGGATTTGATCCCGAACGGGCCCAAGGTTTCAAACCCCCTCGTGAAGCGTGCCGACGGGCCCGGAAAAGTTCCGGATCCCAAGGAAGGTGAAATCCAACCCGGAGACAAAGAATGAAGTCAAGAATGAAGAATTCAAGAATCAAGTCCCGTTGATGTAACGGAAGAATATAATTATTGTAATTATTTATTTATTCGATTCGATTGAGTTGTAATTTATTTTTCCATGGGACCCGGTCAAATCCATCTCAATAGTTGATTGCATATATTTATATTTTATGTTGATAATTATATATTATATATGTCCATGCATATAACATGCCATGTAGATATAATGTGCCTACTCATATGTTTTTATAACATGCCATATGACATCGCCAAGAATTGTTATTATTTATTTTATTTATTATAAAAGTGTTTTAGAAAAATAAAATAAAATAAGAACTATGCGCTAAAAATCGATTTAATATGATTAAATTGATTTAAGTTGCAAAATTGATTTGCAAAATAATGTTACATGTGAAATTGAATTTAAAAGTTAAATTTTTGAATTTCACATATCCAAAAAAAAAATAAATTGTTTATTTTTCGATTTGAAAATCATGAGATGTTTTTCAAATAAAATACATATTTGCAAAATAATGAGTGGGAGAGGGTTGTATGGCAATACGACCCACTAGTCTCCGCCGTTAGCGCAACACCGTGAGATCCGGAAAGGGGCTTTGCGGTGACATTGAATCGCCCTCCTAAAGGAGAGTGTCCTTGCGGATCAATAACAAGGTTGGCTTCCTAGAGATAAGATTTCGGGATGTATTTCCGAATTGACTACCCAAAGGTAGCAATCCGGAGTTAAGTCTATGAGATCCAAACGGTGGGTTACACTCATAAAATATAATCAAATGTTGGTTATATTTTTTTGACCAAAAATAACGATAGTTAATAAATATGAAAATATGAGATATTTTGACTATATTTATTAACCGAGAAGAGTCTCGGTCTAATTGGCATATAACTTGACTACCCAAAGGTACACTTTATATGTGGAAAATTGGATTATCGTTGGCACCCAAAATTAAAACATGATTTATGTATTTTCATGTGCATCATGCATCATATTTAATTGTGCCAAAATTAACATGCCTTGATATTCATGCACATAAATTGATTAGATGAATATTCTATTTATTCCCAAACAATATGTCGAATCCCATTATCACACTACTAGCGAATCGAAAAAATTAGACGGTGATAATTATGCTAAGTGGAAAAGTAACATGAACATACTATTGGTCCGCGAAGACTATAAGTTTGTCCTAGTGGAGGAATGTCCTCCCGAACCCGCTGCAATCGCATCCAAAACCGCAAGGGAGCCTTTTTGATCGTTGGATCAAGGCCAACAATAAAGCAAAGTGCTTTATCTTGGCCAAGATGAGCGATGTGCTTCAGAAGAAGCATGAGGAGATGGAGACCGCTTATGAGATAATGGAGTCTCTAGAAGCCATGTTCGGCGCCCTTCCGAAAAAGGCTCGTTTGGATGCCGTAAGGGCTTTCATGAACGACAAGATGAAGAAAGGTTCTTCACCAAGGCACATGTTCTCGAACATGATTGATCACCTCCACGATGCGGAGCTCAATGGTGCCAAAATCGATGAAGCCACCCAAGTTGGCATCATCCTGGAAAGCTCGTCCTCCGACTTTCATGAGTTCGTGAACAATTTTGTTATGAACAAAAAGAAGTGCAATCTCACTGAACTCATGAATGACCTGCAAAACTTCGAATCCACCAACAAAAAAGAAGGGAGGAGAAGCAAATGTTAGAAGTTGCAGGAAGTTCGTAAAAACAAAAGGAAAAACCGAACTGTGGAAGAGGAAAGAAGGGAAAGAACAAGAGACCCAAGAAAGCAAAGGGCCCCATCCAGTAAAACCCAAGGAAAGTGTTTCCACCGCAATGGCAAAGGGCACCGAAGAGAAATCGTCACAAGTATCTCGAGGAGTGAAAAAGAAAAAGGAACAAGGTAAATCGATTTACTAGTCCTTGAAACATGTTTAGTAGAGGGTGATACCTCACCGGATAATTGATTCGGGAGCGACTAATCATGTTTGTTTCTCTTTGCAGAGTCTTAGTTCTTACACCAAGCTAGCCGATGGGGACTACACGATGAAAGTAGGCAATGGCGCAAGAGTTTTCGCAAAAAAGCGGTGGGAGAAGTTAGACTTCGTTTTAGGAAAATAAATTTTAGTTTTGAACAATGTTTATTTTATTCCGGATATTCGCAGAAATTTGATTTCGTGGCCAAATTATTTGAACAATTATTTAAAGTTTATTTTGATAATGAATTTGTTCATATTTCTAAATGGTTTAAATATTTGTTCTCGACGTCTGGATGATGGTTTATATTGTATAAAACCAATCCCTAATTCATCGCTTAATCTTGAAATGTTCAGAGTTGCCGAACCTAAGAATAAAAAGCAAAAGATTTCTCACGATAATAACAATACATATCTGTGGCATCTTAGGCTTGGTCATATTAACCTAAAAAGGATTGAACGACGGTAAAGGATGGTCCTTTACGCGAACTAAAAGTTGGTGAGCTTCCAATGGTGAATCTTGTTTGGAAGGTAAAATGACCAAGAGGCCTTTTCACGACGAAAGGAGAAAGAGCTCTGAGAACCCCTTCATTGATACATTCGGATGTATGTGGACCGTTAAACGCCCAAGCTAGAGGAGGTTACTTATATTACGTCACTTTTATTGATGACTATTCGAGATATGGTTATGTTTACTCGATGCAACGGAAACCAAACTTTTGGAAAGTTTAGAGAATTCCGAGCGAAGTTGAAAACAATTAGGTAAACCAATCAAGACACTTCGATCAGATCGAGGGGTGAATACCGGACCAAGAGTTCCGGGATTTCTTGATTGAAGAAGGTGTGGTATCCCAATTGATCGCACCTGCACACCAAACAGTAATGGTGTGGCCGAAAGGAGAAATCGGACTTTGCTTGACATGATGAGATCAATGTTAAGTTATTCATCACCGCCTACCTCATTCGGGGTTATGCCCTAAAAAAACATTATGTACATTCTGAATAGAGTACCATCTAAGTCTATACCTACGACACCCTTAGAGTTGTGGTGCGGTCGAAAACCTAGTTTGAGACACGCAAGATATGGGGGTGTCCAAAGACATGTGTCAAGGGAAAGACGGGAAGTTGGAACCCAAGTCAAGTATGTATGTTTGTAGGATATCCCGATGGGACAAAGGGAGGTTTCTTTTATAGTCCTCAAGATCAAAAGGTGTTTGTATCGACAAATGCCACTTTTTCGGAGCATGACTATATGATAGATTTTAAGCCCGTAAGTAAGATAGTATTAGAAGAGTTACTTTCCGATGGGATCGGACCACAATCGACAAGAGTTGTCGGACCACTCGCAGAAAAGACCACAATTCCTAATCAGACTCCAGCCGGCACCTGTCGTAGTGGGAGGGTAAGCACGTTACCCGACCGCTATACGGGGAAGCCCAAATCACCGCCGATGACGGTAAGGAGGATCCATCGACTTTTAAGGATGCGATGGATGATTCTCGATAAGGAAGAATGGCAAGAAGCTATGAAACTCGAGATGGAGTCTATGCACTCTAACTCTTAGTCCGGCAACTTGTAGATCTACCCGAAGGGTAAAACCCATTGGATGCAAGTGGATCTTCAAGAGAAAGAGAGGAGCGGATGGAAAAGTAGAGACTTTTAAAGCAAGGCTAGTGGCTAAGGGTTATACCCAAAAGGAGGGAGTTGACTATGAGGAAACTTTTTCGCCAAGAGCCATGCTTAAGTCCATCCGGATACTCCCGGCCATAGCAAAGATATTTTGACTATGAGATATGGCAGATGGACGTCAAGACGCCTTTTTCGAATGGCTATCTTGATGAAACCATCTATATGGATCAGCTAGAGGGTTACATAGTGGAAGGCCAAAGCAGAAAGTCTGCAAAACGCAAAGGTCCATTTATGGATCAAAGTGCTTCTAGATCATGGAACATTAGGTTTGATGAGGTCAGTAAAGTCTTATGGATTTGATCAAAACATTGATGAACCATGCGTCTACAAGTACAAGAAAGAAGAGAAAGTGGTCTTCTTAATTTTTTACGTCGATGACATCCTACTCATTGGGAATGATGTGGGAATGATGACAGATGTAAAGGAGTGGTTAGCCAGCCAATTCCAAATGAAAGATTTAGGAGAGGCAAGCTATGTTCTTGGGATCAAGATTATTCGAGATCGCAAGAAAAAGCTTTTGGCATTATCACAAGCATCTTATATAGACAAAGTGTTGTCTAGGTATTCGATGCAAAACTCCAAGAAAGGGAATTTGCCTTCTAGGCATGGTATTCATCTTTCTAAGGAGCAATGTCCAAAGACCCCGCAGCAGGAAGAAGATATGAGAAGGTATCCTTACGCTTCGGCTGTGGGAAGCCTTATATATGCCATGTTGTGTACAAGACCAGATATCCGCTATGCAGGTGGGAGTAGTCGGTCATACTACCACCCAACCCAGGATTAGATCATTGGGTTGCAAAGTGAAGTGTATTCTCAAGTATCTTAGGAGAACGAGAAACTATATGTTAATATATTCCGGAGAAGATCTGTCTCTCACCGGATACATGATTCTCGATTTCCAATCGATAGAGATAGTCGACGGTCGACATCCGGATCCGTGTTCACTCTTAATGGAGGAGCCGTGGTATGGAGAAGTATAAAGCAAAAGTGTGTTGGTCGACTCTACCATGGAAGTTGAATATGTTGCAACCAGAAGCCAAAAAAGAAGCTACATGGCTCGGGAAGTTCTTAACCGATCCGGAAGTTGTTCCGAGATATGGATAAGCCAATTAAGCTCATTTGTGACAACAAAGTGGAGCGGTGGCTAATTCAAAAGAACCTAGAAGCCATAAGAGTGCGAAACATATAGAAAGGAAATATCACCGATCGGAGACATTGTGGATAGAGGCGATGTAGCGGTTCTCAAGATCGCGTCAGAGGACAACCTTGTCGACCCGCTCACCAAGACATTGCCATTGAACGCTTTTTTGATTGGCACTTAGATGGATTTGGGATTAGAGACATGACACACCCGCTTTAGGACAAGTGGGAGATTGTTGGGAATAGTGTCCCGAAAGCATGAGATGTAAAAGGATATTTATTATTTATTTAATAAAATAGTTTATTCATCATTTTATGTGCATATATTTATGAATATTTTATGAATATCAAATAAAATTCCTTGATTATTTATGTAACCTTAAACATGGTATATAAGTGTTATATACAAGAGGATAATGTTTAAGGATAATAATCAAAAGTAATCGTTCATAATGAATTTAATTAAAGTTCGGAATCTTTAATTAAAACATTATTAATACATGTCATTCCCATTTAGAATGGAACGGTGTTATCCGTGACCGTTAATATGGCGAGATATTGAATGAGTGTATTTCGTGATAATGAGATTATGTGGAACATGGACGCAGACACAATATGAATTTCTAATAATTTCCGTTAAGCATAGAAATTTAATTGAGTCTACCGATGGTCATATATAGAATGATCTTAATCCCGAGTTCTTAACAAACTCCTATTTATGGATTTATGTCTTTTGATTTACTCGGCACGGATTCCGAGACCCTGAATCCTATTCCTTGTATTTTGGAGACATAATGAAATAGGTAGTGGGAATGTTATTATACGAGATGGAATCCATTCCTTCTTGAGAAAGAAGAAGATAATAAATAATTCTCTTGAGTGTTGATTCGGTACTTGGATTAGTAAGAGCGCCCGGTTCATGAATTTGTTTTATGAATCACTATCCATTAGAGAATCAATGGTACTCAAGGATAAAGATGTAATTAGAGAGGTTAACGGATTCTACCCGACTCTAATTATGAATTATTTATGGAGGATCGATCTATATGCAATGACTATATCAAATGGACACTTCACACGGTTTAGAAGTAATTAATGTCTATAATTCCGAGAGTGCAATTCCAAGTTTATAGTGGAGTAACTATTGGGATTAATAGAATTAATTAATTAATTAAAGTGTTTAATTAATTATTAATTTTATTGAGCTCGTAATTATAGGTCCATTAGTCCCCGCGTCGTCCTTGTAATTCTACCAGACACAAAGGGCAAAATGGGAATTTTAAAATTACGGAATTCTAAAATTAAATACTCGAAGAATAATTAATTGAGAATTAATTATTATTTAAATAATGAGATTATTTAAATTTGAATTTGAACATATCTAGATTTATCCATTTAAACTTATTTGATAAGTTGTTTAATTTAGAATTCAAATTAATTTAAGTTTGACTTAAATTCGAATTTGAATCTGAATTAAAATTGAACTACTGGATAATGGATAAAATATCTTCCTTCCTTATCTTATTTAGGTGCCACACACAAAGGGATAAAACCCTAGGGTGGCCGGCCAACTAAGGGATAAGGGGAAGGGATTTTTTGTTCCAAATTCAAAATTGGAGATAAGGATTTGATCCTATTTTGAAGATTGACTTCTTCTCTTTAAATATGAGATAAATGAAAGATTGTGAGACAATCTTGAAACACTTTTCAGCCCTAGTTTCCTAGTGTGGCCGAAATTTCTCATAGCTAAGAGAGAGAAAATATTTTTCTCCAAAAATTCCACATCGTGCATGCGTTGGTGTTTGTGGAAATTCGAGTGTTTTAGAAACCGTTTTGTCTCACGTGTGCCCACACACACGTCTACGTGGAATCAAGGAATTGACGTGGAAGACTTTGGTGTTCTAAACAAAAGAGCTTGGATCTAGGACTATTCGTGGTCAAAGAAAATCAAGATATCATCCGAGTCGGCTACAAGGTATTTTTTCGGTTGATCCTTGAATCTTATAAATTAATGAGATTAATTTATTGGTACATAAATTAATATAATCTATAGAGTATCTCAAAAGTTTTATGAAATTTTTGTGATACACGATCCGCCTTTCCGCTGCGTTTTCGCCGCCGAATTCGATTCGGCAACCAACACAATCCGCAGCAATAGACCGCCTTCCAGCCACCACCACCTCCACACGACATGGATGATGACCACCCTTAGGAGGCGAGAGTCATATCTCGCCTCCCAGGTATTCTTCAATTACATTTTCATTGTTTGTTTCTATTTTATTAACATTGAGGACAATGTAATATGTAAGTGTGGGGGGAACTATTGGATTGCATCAATACTTATTATTCAGTTTTTGTTGTTAGTTTTTTTTTCTTTTAGTGAGTTGTTTTTCTATTCCTGGTGATCAATGAACCAATATAACATTATCTCTTGATTTCCCTGAGTTTTTGTGCAATGTGTCGTTTGTGAATTCTGTGTGCTTGACAATTGGTGAGCATGAAACACTCTAGTTCTCGCAAGAAAAGACCTTATCACTAACCATTTAGGGACCTAGAGGAAAATTATTCAATTAATCAAGTTCATGGTACATTAAGGATTCTAGAACTCAACTTAGGGAAACTCGAGACGAAATCCTAGGCTAGCTAGTCAGCGGAGAAATGATTTAGGCATTCTTTTGGATCGATTGAGCCTTTCTATGTCTGCCTTTCGGATTATATCCCTTGAATGTCCCCTTTGAGCCTTAGCCTGATTTTTGCTTTACCCACATTTATACAACACTCACCTACTACAATAAATATCATTTTCCCTTCCCCTTGACTCTAGGCATATTTAGTTGGAACCCTGGCCATCGGATGACACATTTAGGTAATGCTGTTGTGGAAAAAGAGCCTTGTGCATGCCCTTTGAGATAGCTTGCTAGTTTAATAGTCTAGTAAGTTAACTTGAGTTTTGGTCTATATTTGAGCTGAAGGAGCACGGAGCTTCCTCGTGTGCTACAAACCTGAGGGGTGATTTTGCTTAGGGGGAAAATTGTGTAAATGTATTCATTATTTTTGTTTGCTTAAGAAAAAAAAAATTAAGAAAAAAAAAAGAAATTTTTTTTTAATTTGTTTCTATTAAGTTCTTCGTTTTGGTGCTTGTACATGAGTGGTCATTGTGAGAATAATTCAAGTGTGGGGGTGTTGGGAACTCCAATTGTGAGCTTGAGGTCGTAAAGCTATATGCCTAGGGTTTTTGAGCCGAAAAGTCCATTTCTCAACCACCTTTAGCCCTAGCCGAACATTACAAACTTGCAAAGTCCTTTTGATCTCCAAAACTCGTTTAGCCTACATTAGTGGAGAGCGGAACTGAGTTGGGCCTATGGAATCCTAAGCTGTGAGTTACTTAATCATGTAGTTGAATAAGTGAATCCGGGTTCCAGATGGTTAGTGTGAGGCGGGAGACTTGAGTGTTTTTTGTGTGCATCCAACATGTTGAAATTCTAGAACATCACAAGGGATCGCCTTGCATAAAAACTCAAGATTTTAGGGGATGTTGAGGACCAAAGAATGATCATCGGGATATGTGGAACACTCACTCTTTATTTGTGTTTTGTTTTGTTTATTTTATTTTATGTTAGGTTTAGATTTGTTAGCATAGCCTTTTGTTTTTTAGTTATTTTCGTTCTTTTGTTTACATTGTTTTGCTCGGGACTAGCAAAAGCTTAAGTGTGGGGGTATTTGATAAGTTGATTTTTCATCAATTTATCCCCGTCATATATTGTAGTTTTTAAGCATATTTCAGTTAATTTGTCACTAGTTTTACATTTGCATTAATCTATTTTGTAGGATTTGCAAAGTGGAGAAAATCAAGTGAAAAAGATAAAAAGTCTGCGAAAATCTCCAATTTGTGCGCGCTGCAGCGCATGAGAAGCAAGCTACAGCCTGCGACTTCCAGAGATCATTCCAGAGAGTAGTTGAGCTACAGGCTGCAGCGCATTAAAGTGCGCTGCAGCGCGCCTGCCAGCAACGTCCGTGTGCTTAGGCGCAGTTCAGTGTGCGCTTAGGCGCGCATCCCAGAGTCAATGAGACGCGCACTGCAGCGCACGTCCGTGCGCTTAGGCGCGCGTCTGGAAAATCTAATTCCTCGGCGACACGCACTGCAGCGCACACCCATGGGCTGCAGCGCACCTTTCTCGAATGTGGAGGGCTGTGCACGTGATATAAAAGGAAAAGAAAGCTTTGAGAGAAGGGGGACACGGAAGATTGAAGCAGAGCCACAGCAAGAACCCTAGAACCAAAGGAAAGCAGCTGGAACCAAGGACTTTTCTAGAGATTTTCAAGGGGATTCAAGGCAGTTTGAAGGCTTCAGAGGAGATTATCCAAAAAGAGTTTTTCATTACTTTCTCCCTTTGTATTTCTTGAATTGTTATTTAATTTTCTGCTTGAACTATGGATCTTTGGTATTTTGTAATTGTGTATTTGATTTTGAGCACGGATAGCTAAACTCCTCACGCTAGGGGGGGTTTGATCTAATTTAATGAAAGCTGTATTTTAAGAATCTATTTGCTTATTGAATGTTTTATACTCTAATCTTTTGTATCTCTTGTGCTTAATTTCTAATTTAATTACCCACTAGATTAGAGACCTTAGATGTATGAAATTAGGCTCGGGAGAGTTAATTACATACGTTAAGAATTAAGAGACGCAACCTAAGGAGGTATTGAGTCGGGAGGCTAGTATAACCTTAGGAGATCTAATATGGGCTAAACTTAATGAATGCATAATTGGTTAAATTAATAGGGATATTAGTTTAATTAATTTAGCATATTATTTCACTTAGCACTCGGGAGAGGGAGTGAGATAATCTTAGTACCCATGATTTAAGATTAGATGTAACACATCAATAAGTGACAGATTTAGATAAATATAGCATAATTAGGTGATGTCAAATCCCCTCATAGCTCATTTTATCACAGAGATCCCTTCAATCCAATTCATTTTGGCATCCGTTGTTTGCATATTTTAATTAGTTAAGTTGTTCAATTTAGTTTTAATTCTCTTATTCTATATTGTCTAGATAAAATTGATTGAGATTAATAGCAATACTTAGCTCTTTCTTAGTTAACAATCTCAGAGGACGATACTCGATCTTCGGATCATTATTACTTCGCGATTCGTATGCTTGCGAGCACATACGCTATTCTAAACAAAGTTTACAATATTTTTCGCGTATCAACCGCGACCGCTTTATTTTCAACACCTTTGGGCGTAATCAAATTTTGGCACCGTTGCCGGGGAGGTGCGTCAACAAGATTGTTCAATAGATAATTAGTCAAAGAGGTAAGTGTTGGTTGCCGAATCGAATTCGGCGGCAGAAACGCAGCGGAATAGCGGATCGTGTATAACAAAAATTTTCATAAAACTTTTGAGATACTCTATAGATTATATTAATTTATGCACCAATAAATTAATCTCATTAATTTATAAGATTCAAGGATCAACCGAAAAAATACCTTGTAGCCGACTCGGATGATATCTTGATTTTCTTTGACCACGAACAGTCCTAGCTCCAAGCTTTTGTGTTTAGAACACCAAAGTCTTCCACGTCAATTCCTTGATTTCACGTAGACGTGTGTGTGGGCACACGTGAGACAAAACGGTTTCTTAAACACTCGAATTTCGACAAACACCAACGCATGCACGATGTGGAATTTTTGGAGAAAACAATATTTCACTCTCCTTTGCTATATGAGAATTTCGGCCACCTCTAGGGAAACTAGGGCTGAAAGTTGTTTTTAAAAATTGTCTCACAATTTTCCATTTATCTCATATTTAAAGAGAAGAAGTCAAACTTCAAAATAGGATCAAATCCTTATCTCTAATTTTGAATTTGGAACAAAAAATCCCTTCCCCTTATCTCTTAGGTGGCCGGCCACACACTAGGGTTTTATCCCTGTGTGTGGCGCCTAAAATGAGATAGGGAAGGAGAAGATATTTTATCATTTATCCAAGAGTCAATTTTAATTGATTCAAATTGAATTTAAGTCAAACTTAAATTAATTTGAATTCTAAATTGAACAACTTATCAAATAAGTTTAAATGGATAAATCTAGATATGTTCAAATTCAAATTTAAATAATCTCATTATTTAAATAATAATTAATTCTCAATTAATTATTCTTGAGTATTTAATTTTAGAATTCCGTAATTCTAAAATTCCCATTTTGCACTTTTTGTGTCCGGTAGAATTACAAAGACGACGCGGGGACTAATGGACCTATAATTACGAGCTCCAATAAAATTAATAATTAATTAAACACTTTAATTAATTAATTAATTCTATTAATTCAATAGTTACTCCACTATAAACTTGGAACGCACTCTCGGAATTATAGACATTAATTACTTCTAAACCGTGAAGTGTCCATTTGATATAGTCATTGCATATAGATCGATCCTCCATAAATAATTCATAATTAGAGTCGGGTAGAACTGTTAACCTCTCTAATTACATCTTTATCCTTGAGTACCATTGATTCTCTAATGGATAGTGATTCATAAAACACATTCATGAACCAGAGCGCTCTTACTAATCCAAGTACCGAATCAACACTCAAGAGAATTATTTATCCGCTTTCTTTCTCAAGAAGGAATGGATTCCATCTCGTATAATAACATTCCCAGCTACCTATTTCATTATGTCTCCAAAATACAAGGAATAGGATTCGGGGTCTCTTTAATCCGCATTCGAGTAAATCAAAAGACATAAATCCATAAATAGGAGTTTGTTAAGAACTCGGATTAAGACCATTCTATATATGACCATCAAGAGACTCAATTAGAATTTCTATGCTTAACGGAAATTATTAGAAATTCATATTGTGTTCAAGGTCCATGTTCCACATAATCTCATTATGCGAAATACGCCCATTCAATATCTCGCCATATTAACAAAGGCGGATAACACCGTTCCATTCTAAATGGGAATGACATGTATTAATAATGTTTTAATTAAAGATTCCAAACTTTAATTAAATTCATTATGAACGATTATTTTTTTGATTATTATCCTTAAACATTATCCTCTTGTATATAACACTTATATACAATGTTTAAGGTTACATAAATAATCAAGGAATTTTATTTGATATTCATAAAATATTTATAAATATATGCACATAAATGATGAATAAACTATTTTATTAAATAAATAATAAATATCCTTTTACATCTCATGCTTTCAGGACACTATTCCCAACAATCTCCCACTTGTCCTAAAGCAGGTGTGTCATGTCTCTAATCCCAAATCCATCTAAGTGCCGATCAAAAACATTCAATGGCAATGTCTTGGTGAGCGGGTCGACAAGGTTGTCCTCGATGCGATCTTGTAACCGCTACATCGCCTCTATCCACAATGTCTCGATCGGGTGATATTTCCTTTCTATATGTTTCGCACTCTTATGGCTTCTAGGTTCTTTTGAATTAGCCACCGCTCCACTTTGTTGTCACAAGAGAGCTTAATTGGCTTATCCATATCCGGAACAACTTCCGGATCGATTAAGAACTTCCTGAGCCATTTAGCTTCTTTTTGCTTCTTCAAGCTGCAACATATTAAACTTCCATGGTAGAGTCGGCAACACACTTTTTGCTTCATACTTCCATACCACGGCTCCTCCATTAAGAGTGAACACAGATCCGGATGTCGACTGGTCGACTATCTCTATCCGATTGGAAATCGAATCTGCGTGTATCCGTGAGAGACAGATCTTCTCGGAATATACTAATATATAGTTTCTCGTTCTCCTAAGATACTTGAGAATACACTTCACCGCAACCCAATGATCTAATCTCGGTTGGACCGGTAGCGATCGACTACTCCCCCTTTGCATAGCAGATTTACGGTCTTGTACACAACATGGCATACATAAGGCTTCCCGGTAGAAGCGTAGGGATACCTTCTCATATCTTCTTCCCTCTTTGTGGGGTCTTTGGACATTGCTCCTAGAGAGATGAATACCATGCCTAGAAGGCAAATTCCCTTTCTTGGAGTTTTGCATCGAATACCTAGACAACACTTTGTCTATATAAGATGCTTGTGATAACCCCAAAAGCTTTTTCTTGCGATCTCAAATAATCTTGATCCCAAGAACATAGCTTGCCTCTCCTAAATCTTTCATTTGGAATTGGCTGGCTAACCACTCCTTTAAATCTGTCATCATTCCCACATCATTCCCTATGAGTAGGATGTCATCGACGTAAAGAATTAAGAATACCACTTTCTCTTCTTTCTTATACTTGTAGACGCATGGTTCATCAATGTTTTGATCAAATCCATAAGACTTTCTGACCTCATCAAACCTGATGTTCCATGATCTAGAAGTTTGCTTCGGTCCATAAATGGACCTTTGTAGTTTGCGAGACTTTCGCTGTTGGCCTTCCACTATGTAACCCTCTGGCTGATCCATATAGATGGTTTCATCAAGATAGCCATTCGGAAAAAGCTGTCTTGACGTCCATCTGCCATATCTCATAGTCAAAATATCTTTGCAATGGCCGGGAGTATCCGGATGGACTTAAGCATGGCTATTGGCAAGAAAGTTTCCTCATAGTCAACTCCCTCCTTTTGAGTATAACCCTTAGCCACTAGCCTTGCTTTTAAAAGTCTCTACTTTTCCATCCGCTCCTCTCTTTCTCTTGAAGATCCACTTGCATCCAATGGGTTTTACCTTCGGGTAGATCTACAAGTTGCCGGGACTGAGTTAGAGTCGTAGACTCCATCTCGAGTTTCATAGTCGCTTGCCATTCTTCCTTATCAGAATCATCCATCGCATCCTTAAAGGTCGATGGATCCTCCTTACCGTCATCGGCAAGGATGGCGATTTGGGCTTCCTTCCATAACGGTCGGGTAACGTGCTTACCCTCCCACTATGACGAGGTGCCGCTGGAGTCTGATTAGGAACTGTGGTCTTTTCTCTGAGTGGTCCGACAACTATTGTCGATTGTGGTCCGATCTCATCGGAAAGTAACTCTTCTAACACTATCTTACTTCTGGGCTTAAAATCTATTATATAGTTATGCTCCAGAAAAGTGGCATTTGTCGATACAAACACCTTTTGATCTTCAGGACTATAAAAGAAACCTCCCTTTGTCCCATCGGGATATCCTACAAACATACATACTTCTGACTTGGGTTCCAACTTCCCAGTCTTTCCCTTCAGCACATGTGCTGGACACCCCCATATGCGCACGTGTCTCAAACTAGGTTTTCGACCGCACCACAACTCTAAGGGTGTTGTAGGTACAGACTTAGATGGTACTCTATTCAGAATGTAGGCAGCTATTTTTAGGGCATAACCCCAGAATGAAGTAGGCAGTGAAGAATAACTCAACATTGATCTCATCATGTCAAGCAAAGTCCGATTTCTCCTTTCGGCCACACCATTCTGCTGTGGTGTACCAGGTGTAGTCAATTGGGATACCACACCTTCTTCAATCAAGAAATCCCGGAACTCTTGGTCCAGGTATTCACCCCTCGATCTGATCGAAGTGTCTTGATTGGTTTACCTAATTGTTTTTCAACTTCTGCTCGGAATTCTCTAAACTTTCCAAAAGTTTCAGATTTCCATTGCATCAGGTAAACATAACCATATCTTGAATAGTCGTCAATAAAAGTGATGTAATATTTGTAACCTCCTGTAGCTTGGACGTTTAACGGTCCACATACATCCGAATGTATCAACTGAAGGGGTTCTGTAGCTCTTTCTCCTTTCGTCGTGAAAGGCCTCTTGGTCATTTTACCTTCAAAAACAGGATTCTGCATCGAAGCTCACCAACTTTTAGTTTGCGTAAAGGACCATCCTTTACCAGTCGTTCAATCCTTTTTAGGTTAATATGACCAAGCCTAAGATGCCAGATATGTATTGTTATCGTGAGAAATCTTTTGCCTTTTATTCTTAGGTTCGCAACTCTGAACATTTCAAAGATAACAAATGAGTTAGGTATTGGTTTTATACAATATAAACCATCATCAGACGTCCCGAACAAATATTTAAACCATTTCAAGAAATATGAACAAATTCATTATCAAAATAAACTTTAAATAATTGTTCAAATAATTTGGCCACAGAAATCAAATTTCTGCGAATGTCTGGAATAAAATAAACATTGTTCAAAACTAAAAATTTATTTTCCCTAAAACGAAGTCTAACTTCTCCCACTGCTTTTGCCGAAACTCTTGCGCCATTGCCTACTTTCATCGTGTAGTCCCCATCGGCTAGCTCAGTGTAAGAACTAAGACTCTGCAAAGAGAAACAAACATGATTAGTTGCTCCTGAATCAATTATCCAGGCTGAGGTATCACCCTCTACTAAACATGTTTCAAGGACTAGTAAATCTGATTTACCTTGTTCTTTTTTCTCATTCGCTTTTCCCTGGTTCTGGTTTTTCCTTTTGTTTTTACCGAACTTCCTGCAACTTCTAACATTTGCTTCTCCTCCCCTTCTTTTGTTGGTGGATTCAAGTTTTGCAGGTCATTCATGAGTTCAAAATGAGATTGCACTTCTTTTGTTCATAACAAAGTTGTTCACGAACTCATGAAAGTCGAGGATAGGCTTTCCGAGGATGATGCCAACTTGGGTGGCTTCATCGATTCTGGCACCATTGAGCTCCGCATCGTGGAGGTGATCAATCATGTTCAAAACATGTGCCTTGGATCAAGAACCTTTCTTCATCTTATCGTTGATGAAAACCCTTACGGCATCCAAACGAGCCTTTTCGTAGGAGCGCTTAGAACATGGCTTCTAGAGACTCCATTATCTCATAAGGGTCTCCATCTCCTCATGCTTTTTTGAAGCACATCGCTCATCTTTGGTCAAAGATAAAGCACTTTGTTTTATTGTTGGCCTTGATCCGGCGATCAAAAGGCTCCCTTGCGGTTTTGGATGCATTAGTCATGCGGGTTCGAGGAGGACATTCCTCCGCTAGGACAAACTTATAGTCTTCGCAGACCAATAGTATGTTCATGTTACTTTTCCACTTAGCATAATTATCTTTGTCTAATTTTTGGGTCGCTAGTAGTGTGATTATGGGATTCGACATATTATTTTGGGAATAAATAGAATATTCATCTAATCAATTTATGTGCATGAATATCAAGGCATGTTAATTTAGGCACAATTAAATATGATGCATGATGCACATGAAAATACATAAATCATGTTTTAATTTTAGGTGCCAACGATAATCTAATTTTCCACATATGAAGTGTATCTTTGGGTAGTCAAGTTATATGCCAATTAGACCGAGACTCTTCTCAGTTAATAAATATAGTCAAAATATCTCATATTTTCATATTTATTAACTACCGTTATTTTCAGTCAAAATATAACCAACAAATTTGATTATATTTTATGAGTGTAACCCACCGTTTCAGATCCCATAGACTTAACTCCGGATTGCTACCTTTGGGTAGTCAATTCGGAAATACATCCTGAAATCTTATCTCTAGGAAGCCAACCTTGTTATTGATCCGACAAGGACACTCTCCTTTAGGAGGGCGATTCAATGTCGCCGCAAAGCCCCTTTCCGGATCTCACGGTGTTGCGCTAACGGCGGAGACTAGTGGGTCGTATTGTCATACAACCCTCTCCCACTCATTATTTTGCAAACATGTATTTTGTTTGAAAAGCATCTCATGATTTTCAAATCGAAAAATAAACAATTTATTTTTCGGATATGTGAAATTCAAAAATTTAACTTTTAAATTCAATTTCACATGTAACATTATTTTGCAAATCAATTTTGCAACTTAAATCAATTTAATCATATTAAATCGATTTTCAGCGCATGGTTCTTATTTTTATTTTATTTTTCTAAAACACTTTTATAATAAATAAAATAAACAATAACAATTGCGCGTGTATGCATGGCATGTTATAAAAACATATGAGTAGGCACATTATATCTACATGGCATGTTATATGCATGGACATATATAATATATAATTATCAACATAAAATATAAATATATGCAATCAACTATTGAGATGGATTTGACCGGGTCCCATGGAAAAATAAATTACAACTCAATCGAATCGAATAAATAAATAATTACAATAATTATATTCTTCCGTTACATCAACGGGTCTTGATTCTTGAATTCTTTATTCTTCGGGCTTCATTCTTTGTCTCCGGGTTGGATTTCACCTTCCTTGGGATCCATAACTTTTCCGGGCTCGTCGGCACGCTTTACGAGGGTTTGGAAACCTTCGGCCCGTTCGGGATCAAATCCGAACTTGGGCATGGGCCTGGCCATTTGGGCCGTGGCTGGCCCCACGCCTTTGGGGCGGCTGGGCCTGACGACGCTGGGCACGGCGGCTGGACGCGCTGGGCCGCGGCACGGACGCCCGGGCGCGTTTCTAGAACTTTCGGGCACTTTTTCTGCGCTTCTTTGAAGGCTTCAAACATGATCTTCAAGGCCTCCTTCTTGATTCAAAATCAAAAACCCTAATTCTACCCAAATCCTAGAATTACAATAATTTAAATCCTAATTAAATTACAAGTAATTTATTAACGAATGAATATAACCGATCCATGGAACCATATAATTAACGACCAAATCCATCATCCATACATTCATCATCATGAATAAAAATAAACATCCATAAATGCAGGTGCCTACTCATCACATACATACATATTTAAATATCACATATTTAATATCAATTATGATTATCAAATAATCAAGCATAAATTAATATCGTCTATAGACCCTCTCGATACCAATTGTTGGTTGCGAATCAAATTCGGCCAAGGAAACGCAGCGGAATAGCGGATCGTGTATAACAAAAATTTTCATAAAACTTTTGAGATACTCTATAGATTATATTAATTTATGCACCAATAAATTAATCTCATTAATTTATAAGATTCAAGGATCAACCGAAAAAATACCTTGTAGCCGACTCGGATGATATCTTGATTTTCTTTGACCACGAACAGTCCTAGCTCCAAGCTTTTGTGTTTAGAACACCAAAATCTTCCACGTCAATTCCTTGATTCCACGTAGACGTGTGTGTGGGCACTGTGAGACAAAACGGTTTCTTAAACACTCGAATTTCCACAAACACCAACGCATGCACGATGTGGAATTTTTGGAGAAAAAAAATTTCACTCTCTTTTGCTATATGAGAATTTCGGCCACCTCTAGGGAAACTAGGGCTGAAAGTTGTTTTTAAAAATTGTCTCACAATTTTCCATTTATCTCATATTTAAAGAGAAGAAGTCAAACTTCAAAATAGGATCAAATCCTTATCCCCAATTTTGAATTTGGAACAAAAAATCCCTTCCCCTTATCTCTTAGGTGGCCGGCCACACACTAGGGTTTTATCCCTGTGTGTGGCGCCTAAACAGGATAGGGAAGGAGAAGATATTTTATCCTTTATCCAGTAGTCCAATTTTAATTCAGATTCAAATTCGAATTTAAGTCAAACTTAAATTAATTTGAATTCTAAATTGAACAACTTATCAAATAAGTTTAAATGGATAAATCTAGATATGTTCAAATTCAAATTTGAATAATCTCATTATTTAAATAATAATTAATTCTCAATTAATTATTTTTCGAGTACTTAATTTTAGAATTCCGTAATTCTAAAATTCTCATTTTGCCCTTTGTGTCTGGTAGAATTACAAGGACGACGCGGGGACTAATGGACCAATAATTACGAGCTCTAATAAAATTAATAATTAATTAAACACTTTAATTAATTAATTAATTCTATTAATTCAATAGTTACTCCACTATAAACTTGGGCGCACTCTCGGAATTATAGACATTAATTACTTCTAAACCGTGAAGTGTCCATTTGATATAGTCATTGCATATAGATCGATCCTCCATAAATAATTCATAATTAGAGTCGGGTAAATCCGTTAACCTCTCTAATTACATCTTTATCCTTGAGTACCATTGATTCTCTAATGGATAGTGATTCATAAAACACATTCATGAACCAGAGCGCTCTTACTAATCCAAGTACCGAATCAACACTTAAGAGAATTATTTATCTGCTTCTTTCTCAAGAAGGAATGGATTCCATCTCGTATAATAACATTCCCAGCTACCTATTTCATTATGTCTCCAAAATACAAGGAATAGGATTCAAGGTCTCAAAATCCGTACCGAGTAAATCAAAAGACATAAATCCATAAATAGGAGTTTGTTAAGAACTCAGGATTAAGATCATTCTATATATGACCATCAGTAGACTCAATTAGAATTTCTATGCTTAACGGAAATTATTAGAAATTCATATTGTGTCTGCGTCCATGTTCCACATAATCTCATTATGCGAAATACACTCATTCAATATCTCGCCATATTAACAGTGCGGATAACACCGTTCCATTCTAAATGGGAATCCTTAAACATTCTAACACCGTTCCATTCATTATGAACAGTTACTTTTGATTATTATCCTTAAACATTATCCTCTTGTATATAACACTTATATACAATGTTTAAGGTTACATAAATAATCAAGGAATTTTATTTGATATTCATAAAATATTCATAAATATATGCACATAAAATGATGAATAAACTGTTTTATTAAATAAATAATAAATATCCTTTTACATCTCATGCTTTCAGGACACTATTCCTAACAGTAAGTACTATTCTTTTTTTATTTATTTATTTTTTGTTTGGCACGTTTCAAAAAAAAATAAAAAAAAATAAAAAAAATAACAGCATTTTTGTTCTATTTGCTTGGTCGTTTGTCAATTTCATTTGTGTGTGTAATTTGTTGTCAGTTCTGTTTGATTGAAGTAAATTTATTTTGTTAGGTACTGTTTTGTCTAATTTTGTTTTTTTTAAAAAAAGGCCGCTTTTATTAGTTTTTGTCGGAATTGAGTGACCTTTCCGTGTCTTTTATTTTAGAAAAAAAAAAAAAAAAAACTTGTTTTGTCCTGTTATTCGATTAGTTTTCTTCATTTGTTTGATAGGTTTTATTTTTATTTTATTTGTTAAAAAAAAAGAATAAAAAAACTGGATGACGTCTGTTATTGGTATTACATTTTTGTGAGTCTTGTCATTTTGTCGTCTGTTAGTCAAGTTTGGTTTGTATGTTTTCTTCTTTTTTTTTTTTTTTTTTTTTTTTTTCTAAAGAGTGATTTGTATATCTTTTTTTTTTCATTTTCTTTGGTTTTGTCTTTTAGTGGCCATTTAGTCCGTTTTGAGATTTTGTTTTTCATTAGTCAGTGTGTGCGTTTTGTGTTTTTGTGTGTTAGTAATCATTAATTGTGTTTAATATTATTATTATTATTATTATTATTATTATTATTATTATTTTTCCTTTCTGTAAAGTTTTATTAGTATTGTTTTATATTATGTATGTTAGTTTTTATTTTTTATAAATTTAAATTTTAATTTTATTTATATTGATTGTTTTCATTTTTATTATTTATTAGTGTTTGTTATTTTATTTTTGCTTTTAATTTTCTGTTATAACTAGAATTAATATTTAGGTTATGACTCTTAGGTGACTAATTTAGACATTAAATTAGGATTCTTAATTTCTCATAATTTGTGTAACCTTAGGTTTTAGAATAGTATTAACTTAGGGTACTAATATCTAACATTTAACAATTCATAAAATACATCATAAAACTTAATAAATTTTTCAAGCAATTTTGTGGAAACATTGGAAAGTACAAACTAAGGGAGTTCTGTCTAGGAGGCTGGTTTCTGTTAGCGTTCTACGCCACCAGTCTTTCCTGGGAATGTTGCTCTGTCTAGGAGGTTGGTTTTTAAGGAGGCCTCGCCCCACAAATCTTTCCTGGGAGCACTCTTGGGGGTTGCGATTCGCAATTCTACATTATTGTTTTCTTTGTTTAAAAAAAATCAAAAAATAAAAATAAAAAAATTGAAAAAATAAAAAAATAAAAAAAGTGAAACGTTGTAAAGTGAATGAATCGTTATAGAGACGAATTAGGGAGATTTGCAATAAGACCGGAGAACCCTAGTGAAGTTTCTTCTCACACGTCTAGTCCTCCCTCGACACCAGCCTCACTAGGAGTTGCAAATCCGTTCGCGATGGCTCAAAATAAGGAGGTCCAACAGAAGACGTTGAACGATTATCTTCACCCTACATGTACGGCCACACCATCATGCATAATGTTTCCCCCTAATATGCCGAATTTGGATTTCAAGCCGGGCATGATCCAACTCTTGCCGACCTTTCACGGGTTAGAGAGTGAGAATCCATACGTGCATATAATGGAGTTTGAAGAAGTGGTGGCTACTTTTCACAACTGAGTTGAAGCCGCGGACTCTGTGCGATTGAAATTCTTTCCTTTCTCTTTGAAGGACAAGGCTAAAAGCTGGTAGTATTCTCTGCGACCTAGGTCTATTGGAAGTTGGGAAGAAATGACGACATCATTTTTCAACAAGTATTTGTTGGAAAATAATGGCATCGAGTGCGCAGCGGAATTTAAAAAATTTAATCAACATCAAAGCCAAACAAGAACATGTTCATGATGCTATATAACATAAATACTAAAGATCTAAAACATACCTTTTTGAGATTTTAGGAAACTGCACGTCTGACAGATCTAAGCGTTCCAAACAGCAACCAGAAGAGCCTCAACCAACTGGTCTTCTTTGCTATTCTCGTTTCCACGATCGGTGTGCGGGTGGGCACACTTCGTTTAATCTCCTCTTGGTATTCTTGATCTCCTTCCAATCACAAGAGAGCCAAAGAAAAATTGTTCTTGATAATTAAACAATTTTTCCACTTGGAATCTCTTATCAATAGCCTCCAAAAAGTCTCTCAAGTGATCTAATGAGTAATGTGACTTAATAGGCTATTTATAGTGTTTAGGAAGTCATACTTCCGTAACAATTAGGTTTCCCAAAGACTTAATCGCACCCAGAGTCGATTTTGCCACATCAGCACGCGTTACGCGTTACAACCGGTCGACCGGTGACAGAGACGTTATAACTCACCGGTCGACCTGTCCTTCACAAACCGGTCTACCGTCCGGTCGACCTGACCGGCCAACCGGACCGGTCGACCTGTGACCGGTCTACCCACCGGTCAACCTGTCTGCACTGACGAAAGTTGTTTTCCTAGTTCTTCAACATGGGAAACTTGCATAGAGCCTGAGTTTTGATTCAAGCAACCCAATAGAGAAATTGCCTGATCAAAACAGTCATATAATAGTCTTCCCATATTAAACAACTCTTAAAATAATAATTCAACCAATTTATCTAGAATCAATTTATCAATTAATTCACCCGATAAATCACTCATGAATTAACTTTGAACCTCTTTTACAGAAATAACACAAGTTACCAATATGTAGGAAATACACCGTATCGTTTACGGTGAAATTATGTGAGCTAGCAAAGGGACCCGATGGACATATATAAATCAAGCTCCTATAATCACAACGCTACTTGTAAACCAACAAGTCCGTCTCATGATTATAAAACTCTAGCGCTATTCCACTAAAAGCCTAGAGCTGCACTCTCGATTTATATAGCATATTTACAAAGCTCTGATCAGCTCTAGTCCATGACTAAATATATTAGTATATCATCCCCATAGGATATCCATAATCGACTTAAGGTCAAGTTCCGTTTTACCTTCCCGATTACATTTATCTTATGTTCCATTATCAAACCATTGGAAAAATACTATTCATTCTATTACAAACAGTAAACCATTAGATAACACAGAGTAGTCCAATGGCCGAGCGCTCGTATTTTCCAATCCACTGATAATGCATAAGAGGATATCATTGACTCTTTATAGGAGCTATGGATTCCACTATCTATGAATAACGAATCTACGCATACATGAGTCATACCCCCAATGCACCGGCAAGCGTACCTTTACATAATGTCAGGATGTCTCCCTTTAGTACATCAAAGGATACACGTCAAGTATACGGGTTCATCATCCATCTCAGGATTAAGATGACAACATATAATTCGTCAAAAGTGAATTCTTTTATTCAAACAGAATTATTAATTAAAACAATTCCTCTTTGGTCCGATCCAATATAGATTTCACCATTAGAAACTATATCAATGTCTCTACCCATGGAGTCCCACCTCTGACGACCAAGACAAGCCGTCTCCGTTAGGAAGTAGACAACATAACAATCTTAACATGAATAAAGCGTCCAACTTTATTCTCTCGATTGTGGATCATAAGATTTAGACTATCATCTTTAGATTCTTGTCTTCCGCATGTTCTTCACATTGCATGCATGATCTAAAGATTTAGAATGACAGTCTCAGACTTTCTGTTTGCTTATCATACATTCAACTATTATGAACATAAAGAGGACAATACATGGATATATAAACAAATCTTTATTAATAGTCAAAATGTCTCAAAGAATATTGTTACATTTATTCCTAAGGGCATAAACGCTAACAATCTCCCACTTGCACTTAAGTGAGTAAATGTGACATGCTACGCATCCCCATTGCCTCGACATGCTTCTCGAAGACCTTAGCCGGCAGGGCCTTTGTGAACGGGTCAGCCATATTGTCCTCTGACGCGATCTTGCATATTTCCATATGCCCTTCTTCAATAAAGCTTCTTATCGCATGATACTTCCTGTCTATGTGCTTACTCATTTTCTGATATCTTGGTTCTTTGGTGTTAGCTATTGCCGTACTGTTATCACAGTATAGTCTCAATGGCTTATCCACACTAGGAACAACTTCAAGATCCATCAAAAATTTGCGGAGCCACACTGCTTCTTTTGAAGCATCACTAGCTGCCACATACTCGGCTTCCATCGTTGAGTCAGAAGTGCAAGTTTGCTTGACACTCCTCCAAACGACGGAACCACCTCCCAGAGTAAAGACAGAACCCGAAGTCGATTTCCATGAATCCAAACAGGATTGAAAATCCGAATCTGTATATCCTAGAGGTGTTAAATCCTCCCCGGAATATACCAGCAAATAATTTCTAGTTCTCCGAAGATACTTGAATATATGCTTGACTGCAACCCAGTGGTTAGGTCCTGGATTCGACTGAAAATGACTTACAATCCCGACCGCATGGCAAATGTCCGGTCGAGTACAAAGCATTGCATACATAAGGCTCCCGACCGCCGAAGCATAAGGTACCTTCGCCATGTATTCTCTTTCTTCAGATGTCTTGGGACAATCACTGTTCGAAAGAGTAATTCCAGACCTAGATGGTTGCCCACCTTTCTTGGAATTCTGCATTGCATACTTCTCAAGAATTTTATCTATGTATGAAGCCTGAGAGAGAGCTATCATTTTGTTCTTTCGATCTCTTAAGATTCGAATGCCTAAAACATAATTAGCTTCTCCTAAGTCCTTCATGTCAAACTGTTTGGTAAGCTAAACTTTGACTGATGATAAAGCCCCTACATCATTGCCAATAAGTAGAATATCATCAACATATAACAGTAGAAAACCACTTTCCCATCTTGAATATGTTTATAAACACAAGGTTCATCCATATTCTGTTGGAATCCAAAAGTCTTGACCACTTGGTCAAATCTTTTGTTCCAAGAATGGGAAGCTTGCTTTAATCCATAAATGGATTTCAACAACCTGCAAACTTTTCCCTCTTGACCCTTAGCTCCAAAGCCTTCTGGTTGTACCATATAGATACTTTCCTCAAGATGGCCGTTCAAGAACGCCGTCTTGACATCCATTTGCCAGATCTCGTAGTCGAGAGCAGCCGCAATGGATAAGAGAATGCGGATGGACTTAAGCATGGCTACAGGCGAAAAGGTTTCCTCGTAGTCGATTCCTTCCTTTTGCGTGTATCCCTTAGCTACTAGTCTAGCCTTATAGGTTTCGACCTTTCCTTCTGCATTTCTCTTTCTCTTGTAGACCCATTTACACCCAATGGGCTTAATCCCATCGGGAAGATCTACAAGTTCCCAGACTAGATTAAAATCCATAGATTTCATCTCAGCTTTCATGGCTTCTGTCCAGAGGTTTGCATTAACATCCTCCATAGCTTCTTTATAAGTATAAGGATCTCTGTCATGTTCCAGAGATTCTGCCAAAAAGGTTTCCCCATTAGCCATGAATCTCTCAGGTTCATGTCTGATCCTCCCACTACGCCGAAGCCCTTTAGGTTGTTGTTGGGTTTCCTCTTCTACTCTGATTGGATCGGTTTCCAAAGAAACAGTTGGTATGACTAAGTCACTCGACATTTCCTCAAGCACTATTTTGCTACGAGGCTTAAAGTCGTTCATGTAACTTTCCTCAAGGAATGTTGCATTCATTGAAACCATGACTTTATTTTCCTTGGGATTATAGAAATAACCCCCTTTCGTCCCTCTCGGATAACCTACAAAAATGCATACTTCTGAACATGCTTCCAACTTGTTCGCTTCCTTGTCCAGGACATGTGCAGGACATACCCATATGCGAATATGGTTCAAGGATGTCTTCCTGCCCATCCACAACTCGTGAGCCGTTTTAGGAACCAACTTTGTTGACACGTTGTTCAGAAGATAACATGCAGTTTGTAAAGCATATCCCCAGAAAGATATAGGCAATGTCGAATAACTCATCATGGACCGTACTATGTCCAACAAGGTTCTATTTCTTCTCTCAGCTACACCATTCTGCTGTGGAGTACCAGGTGCAGTTAAATGGGATAGAATCCCATTCTCTAATAAGTATCCGGTGAACTCATCAGAGAGGTATTCTCCATCTCGATCAGATCGAAGTGCCTTTATGGGTTTACCCAGTTGCTTTTCCACTTCAGCCCGAAACTCCCTGAATTTATCAAAAGTTTCGCTTTTGTGATGCAATAGGTACACATAACCATATCTTGAGTAATCGTCGATAAAAGTGACGTAATACTTATACCCTCCTCTTGCCTTGATGTTCATGGGACCACAAACATCATTATGCACAAGTTCAAGAACATCTTCAGCCCTATTGCCTTTAGACCCAAATGGTCTTTTGGTCATTTTGCCCTCCAAACAAGATTCACATTGGGGTAAGGACTCAACCTTTAAAGAACTTAAAGGTCCATCCTTTACCAACCTCTGTATCCTGTTAAGGCTAATGTGGCCAAGTCGCAAATGCCAAAGATATGTCTCATTAGAGTGAGAAGTTTTAAGCCTTTTAGAGTTGTTAACGACTTCAGTGTTTAGCAGTGAGTCCATCTTTGGTTTGATAAAATATAGATTATTTTGCATCCATCTATCACAGATAAAAGACTTGTTTTTACGAATCATAACTTTATTATTAAAAGAAACTGAATAAGAATCTTTAAATAAACAAGCAGCAGAAATAAGATTCCTCTTAAACAAAGGAACATAAAAACAGTCTCGCAAAAATAAACTCCTATAACTATCATAATAAAGATGGACATCTCCCACTGCTTCAGCCAACACTAGTGTTCCATCTGTTGGAAAAATAATGGCATCGAGTGCGCAGCGGAATTTAAAAATTTTAATCAACGTCAAAGCCAAACAAGAACATGTTCATGACGCTATATAACATAAATACTAAAGATCTAATTCATACCTTTTGAGATTCCGAAAGCGCATGTCCGCCGGATCAAAGCGTTGCCCAAACGGCAACCGGAAGAGCCTCAACCAACTGGTCTTCTTTGCTATTCTCGTTTCCACGATCGGTGTGCGGGTGGCACACGCCGTTTAATCTCCTCTTGGTATTCTTGATCTCCTTCCAATCACAAAGAGCCAAAGAAAAATTGTTCTTGATAATTAAACAATTTTTCCACTTGAATCTCTTATCAATAGCCTCAAAAAGTCTCTCAAGTGATCTAATGAGTAATGTGACTTAATAGGCTATTTATAGTGTTTAGGAAGTCATACTTCCATAACAATTAGGTTTCCCAAAGATTTAATCGCACGCAGTCGATTTTGCCACATCAAGACGCGTTACGGCGTTACTGGCCGATCGACCGGTGACAGAGACGTTATAACTCACCGGTCGACTGTCCTTCACAAACCGGTCTACCCACGGTCAACTTTGTGACCGGTCGACCCACCGTCAACTTTATCAAGATCGAGCGAAAGTTGTTTTCCTAGTTCTTCAACATGGAAAACTTGCATAGAAACCTCGGTTTTGATTCAAGCAACCCAATAGAGAAATTGCACGATCAAAACAGGTCATATAATAGTCTTCCCATATTAAACAACTCTTAAAACAATAATTCAACCAATTTATCTAGAATCAATTTATCAATTAATTCACCCGATAAATCACTCATGAATTAACTTTGAACCTCTTTTTAGAAATAACACAAGTTACCAATATGTAAGAAATACACCGTGATCGTTCAGGTGAAATTATGTGAGCTAGCAAAGGGACCCGATGGACATATATAAATCAAGCTCCTATAATCACAACACTACTTGTAAACCAACAAGTCCATCTCATGATTATAAAACTCTAGCGCTATTCCACTAAAAGCCTAGAGCTGCACTCTCGATTTATATAGCATATTTACAAAACTCTGATCAGTTCTAGTCCATCACTCAATATATTAGTATATCATCCCCATAGGATATCCATAATCGACTTGAGGTCAAGTTTTGTTTTACCTTCCCGATTACGTTTATCTTATGTTCCATTATCAAACCATTGGAAAAACACTATTCATACTATTACAAACAGTAAACCATTAGATAACACAGGGTAGTCTAATGGCCGAGCGCTCGTATTTTCCAATTCACTGATAATGCATAAGAGGATATCATTGACTCTTTATAGGAGCTATGGATTCCACTATCTATGAATAATGAATCTACGCATACATGAGTCATACCCCCAATGCACCGGCAAGCGTACCTTTACATAATGTCAGGATCTCTCCCTTTAGTACATCAAAGGATACAAGTCAAGTATACGGGTTTATCATCCATCTTAGGATTAAGATAACAACATATAATTCATCAAAAGTGAATTGTTTTATTCAAACAGAATTATTAATTAAAACAATTGATCTTTGGTCCAATCCAATATAGATTTCACCATTAGAAACTATATCAATGTCTCTACCCATGGAGTCCCACCTCCGACGACCAAGACAAGCCGTCTCCGTTAGGAAGTAGACAACATAACAATCTTAACATGAATAAAGCGCCCAACTTTATTCCCTCGATTATGGATTATAAGATTTAGACTATCATCTTTAGATTCTTGTCTTCCGCATGTTCTTCACATTACATGCATGATCTAAAGATTTAGAATGACAGTCTCAGACTTTCAGTTTGCTTATCATACATTCAACTATTATGAACATAAGGAGGACAATACATAGATATATGAAATAAACAAATCTTTATTAATAGTCAAAATGTCTCGAAGAAAATTGTTACATTTATTCCTAAGGGCATAAACGCTAACACCATTGCCCATCCTCAACGTGAAGCTTTCATTTAGAAGACTTCTCATTTGCTTGGACCCCTACAGAAAAACACATACACGATTAGTTGCTCCAGAATCTATGACCTAGTTGTCACTGGATTCTTCAACTAGACATGCTTCCACAATCAAAAGATCACACTCACCTCCTTTGCCTTTAGTGGCTAGGTAGTCTTTGGAATTCTTCTTCATGTGCCCCACCTTCGCACAATGAAAGCACTTAAGCTTGTTCGAGTTCCTCTTCTTCTTGTTCTTGCCCTTGTTTGGCAGAACCGAAGAACTCTCATTCTTAGCTACTTGCTTCTTCTTTCCATTCCCTGAAGGGGGTTTGGAAGAAGATGCCTCAGCAAAGTTGGCCTCCACAATAGTCGACCCCTTAATCATCCGCTCAAACTTTTGGTTGCATCAACTCTGTCAGGGTTATATTCTGTCTAGCGCTCAAATTGAACGTTGCCCTAAACGGAATATACTCCTTCGACAAAGTCTCAAAGATCATGGTCAATTGAGACTCAAAGATCGATGTCGCCCCATTGGTCCGAACTTGACCAAATAGCCCATCACCTTCAAAGATATGTTCCTTTATGGAAGACCCATATACATCTGCGATTAATGAGGTTGCTTAGGGCTTCCCGGCGTTTTCGATGGCTTGGCCACCGAACATGTCCTTAAGATTATCCATAATCTGACGAGCAGTTATGTAATCTTCATGTTGTGCTTGTAGCACAGTGGACATGCTCGCTATCATATAACAGCGAGCCATATCGTCAGAGTCCTTCCAGCGTTGATACGCTACGAAAGCCTCATTAGGAGCATCAACAGGTGGCTCCGGAGGGCAAGGTGTGTTTAGTACAAAATTTAGTTTCTCAAAGGTTAGGACGATCTTTAGGTTCCTTTTCCAATCGGTAAAATTCTCGCCAGTTAAGTTGTGTTTATTAAGTATCAATGACAATGCGCTAGAAGAAATTTTGATCTACAATAAACATTCATATATCTAGTATAAGCAAACTTGCATAAGCATTTAGTGATCAAACATATATACATGTTATAATGCAACAAATATGTTTGTGTGTCAAAACCTTGTAAAAATCACAACCTTACAACAATAATTCCCAACTCAAAATTTTGTAAGTCTCCTAGGGGAGAACAGGCAAAATTTAATTGGGAACACGAATCCCCTCCGATCAATATATACCATCCGGATCAATCTCTGTCCAGCATATATTGATAATCGTTTTCTTTGGCCATTAATTTAATTATCAGAGCTCATAGGGGAGATTAATAATTAAATTAATCTTGAGTGTATAACCATCGTTTCAACTATTTGATCCATATATTACAATTGTCACCTAGGGGTGTACAACCGTAAAAATATGCTCAAATAAATTATCCTCTCGGAGATCCACACCGGTACATAATGAATCCCTTCCTAGGGGTCGGTATCACCATGTGTTACTTGCGGATCAATGATGGAAGCCATGGGTCTTTTCTTCAAAAACCCTCACCCACTCAATCTTTTGGAAAACAAGGTTTTATGTTAAGAAATATGCATGAACAATTTTAATGAGCGGCACTCCTATTCTATATGACATGTTATCACATATATAGCAAATCATATTATATGCAATCATACAAAGCAATTAAGCTAGGCAACAAGCATAATAATAATAATAACCGTAATATTATGGTTCCATCCTAGAGAAAAGAAAGAAATTAAAGATTACAAAGAATAATCGAAAACATATATCCATTCTTCATCTTGAATCTTCCGGTTATCCTTGAATTCTTCATCACAATCTAAGTTCGGTTATCATAAAATTATTTTCCATGTTTTCTTGAAAAATCTCAAAAAACGCAAAATTGTATAACGTCTCGTTAGGTCCGGTCGACCGGAGATAGAGTAGTTATACTCTCACCGGTCGACCGCCTTTACACTAGTCAATCGGTGCGGTCGGCCCGGTGCCCGTCGCGACAAATAACCAGATTTTTAGAAATTAAAGCGGTTTTTCAATTTATTCAAAAACACAAAACAATTTTATAAACCAAGGAAAAATTAGATACCTTCATATCCTTCATCTTGAAAATCCATCTTCAATCTCCTCCAAGAATTTTACATAAAAAATTCCTATACCGTTTTCCGATTTACAGAATTTCTACTAAAGAAAATAAAATAAACCCTAACGGCGATGATAGGCCGCATATCTAATTACATTTCAAAGAACAAATTCCTATACAACCATTCTAAACTCTAAGGAACCATAACCGGTAAAAATTAAATAATAAATAATCATTGATAATTTATAAATGACAACCAATAATAATTATTTAATCATTCATTCACCATATATTCATGACAACAACATAATATAGAAACCCTAGAGTGCCATCTCTCTAAAATATCAATTCAAGCATAAAAGAGATATTTTTAGATCACAAATCTATGTACATAGCATAATCATGAACAAATAACCATGGCTCGATACCAATTGTTGGAAAATAATGGCATCGAGTGCGAAAATGAATTTAAAAATTTTAATCAACATCAAAGCCAAACAAGAACATGTTCATGATGCTATATAACATAAATACTAAAGATCTAAAACATACCTTTTTGAGATTTCAGGAAACTGCACGTCCCGGATCTAAGCGTGCCCAAACAAAGAACGGAAGAGCCTCAACCAACTGGTCTTCTTTGCTATTCTCGTTTCCACGATCGGTGTGCGGGTGGGCACACTTCGTTTAATCTCCTCTTGGTATTCTTGATCTCCTTCCAATCACAAGAGAGCCAAAGAAAAATTGTTCTTGATAATTAAATAATTTTTCCTCTTGGAATCTCTTATCAATAGCCTCCAAAAAGTCTCTCAAGTGATCTAACGAGTAATGTGACTTAATAGGCTATTTATAGTGTTTAGGAAGTCATACTTCCGTAACAATTAGGTTTCCCAAAGATTTAATCGTACCCAGAGTCGATTTTGCCACATCAGCACGCGTTACGTGTTACAACCGGTCGACCGGTGACAGAGACGTTATAACTCACCGGTCGACCTGTCCTTCACAAACCGGTCTACCCACCGGTCGACCGGACCGGTAGACCTGTGACTGGTCTACCCACTGGTCAACCTATCTGCACTGACGAAAGTTGTTTTCCTAGTTCTTCAACATGGGAAACTTGCATAGAGCCTGAGTTTTGATTCAAGCAACCCAATAGAGAAATTGCCTGATCAAAACAGTCATATAATAGTCTTCCCATATTAAACAACTCTTAAAACAATAATTCAACCAATTTATCTAGAATCAATTTATCAATTAATTCACCCGATAAATCACTCATGAATTAACTTTGAACCTCTTTTATGGAAATAACACAAGTTACCAATATGAAGGAAATACACCGTATCGTTACAGGAAATTATGTGAGCTAGCAAAGGGACCCGATGAACATATATAAATCAAGCTCCTATAATCACAACGCTACTTGTAAACCAACAAGTCCGTCTCGTGATTATGAAACTCTAGCGCTATTCCACTAAAAGCCTAGAGCTGCACTCTCGATTTATATAGCATATTTACAAAGCTCTGATCAGCTCTAGTCCATGACCAAATATATTAGTATATCATCCCCATAGGATATCCATAATCGACTTGAGGTTAAGTTCTGTTTTACCTTCCCGATTACATATATCTTATGTTCCATTATCAAACCATTGGAAAAACACTATTCATATTATTACAAACAGTAAACTATTAGATAACACAGAGTAGTCTAATAGCCGAGCGCTCATATTTTCCAATCCACTGATAATGCATAAGAGGATATCATTGACTCTTTATAGGAGCTATGGATTCCACTATCTATGAATAATGAATCTACGCATACATGAGTCATACCCCCAATGCACCGGCAAGCATACCTTTACATAATGTCAGGATGTCTCCCTTTAGTACATCAAAGGATACAAGTCAAGTATATGGGTTCATCATCCATATGAAGATTTAGATGACAACATATAATTCGTCAAAAGTGAATTGTTTTATTCGAACAGAATTATTAATTAAAACAATTCATCTTTGGTCCGATCCAATATAAATTTCACCATTAGAAACTATATCAATGTCTCTACCCATGGAGTCCCACCTCTGATGACTAAGACAAGCCGTCTCCGTTAGGAAGTAGACAACATAACAATCTTAATATGAATAAAGCACCCAACTTTATTCCCTCGATTGTGGATCATAAGATTTAGACTATCATCTTTAGATTCTTGTCTTCCACATGTTCTACACATTACATGCATGATCTAAAGATTTAGAATGACAGTCTCAGACTTTCAGTTAGCTTATCATACATTCAACTATTATGAACATAAAGCGGATAATACATAGATATATGAAATAAACAAATCTTTATTAATAGTCAAAATGTCTCGAAGAAAATTGTTACATTTATTCCTAAGGGCATAAACGCTAACAGTATTGCCCTCACCATAAGACCAATGGTCTGAAGTGATAGATCTCGACCTTTACCCAGAAGAACAATGAAACTTTGTGTCAAGTTTGGAACGGTTCAAGGATCTGTTAAATTAGTGTCCTCACCATGGTTACGAGAGTTCGTGCCTCGTTAGTTATTTCTACGACGGACTCACGATTCGAGAGCGCCAGTTTTTGGAGATGATGTGCAATGGTGAGTTTCTCCAAAAGGATCCCGAGGAGGCTTTTGAGTATCTCAACGAGTTAGCCGAAAAAGCCCACACATGGACTGGTCCAAGTGCTACTGACAGCACCAATAGGTCCCAACCGGTTGGAATCTATCAACTAAGGGAAGAGGACAACCTCAAAGCCCAAGTTAAATCTTTTACAAGGCAAATCAAGGCCCTCAAAGGCAAAGAAGGTAGAGGAATCCACACGGTCGCAAGGGCAGAGACACATGAGCCATGCTTTGTCTGTGGTAGGGTAGAACATCTAGCTAAGGATTGTCCTGCTTATGGTGAAATGAGAGGGGTTTATGAGGAGCAATGCAATGCCTTAGGGGCATACAACAAACCCTTCTCTAACATATACAATCCTGGCTGGAGGAACCATCCAAACTTCAGTTGGAGAGATTCCAACCAAGCACAACCATCGGGAGGACAATGGATGATTGAGCAACAGCCGCAACCACCAAAGGCGTATTCTGCACCTCAATACAATTCGTAACAGCCAATGAGTTCTCTTGAGAACACCTTGCAATCTTTCATGGAGGTGCAGAGTAAGACGAATCAGAAGTTTGAGTCACTGTTCACGCAAATGGTGGAGGAAAGTAAAAAAATGAAGAGCCAAATCACGAAGCTGACTGTAGCTTTAGCTGTTCAAGAACGTGACAAGTTCCCTTCACAAGCCTAGTCAAACCAAAAAGGCCAACATATGGCGCAAACCTCTTGAGGAGTTTGCTTCCAACACTTTTGTATCATATTTTTGTTTCACTATTTTGTTTAGTGTGTTTTGTGTGCTTTCATTTTTAGTTTGATTTTGTGTGATTTTATATTTGTTTGTGTTTTGGATAATCAATTCAGGATGCTTGGCTTAGTTCCAATGTTCATCATCCAGGTGTTCTCTTTCCCTGTCTTCTTCATATTGCATATATTTTTAGACATTGAGGACACTGTCTGATTTTGGGTTGGGGGTGGTGAGCATATTCATGCGTGAGATTAATTTTTGTCTTGTTGTTATTTTAGGTCAAAATTTTTGCAAGATTATCTGAGTATGATTTCAAAATGTTTGGTTTGAGTCAGTTTTTGCTATCTTAATTACGTGTTCTTATTCCCTTGTCATTAATTTTGACAATTGTTTGATCCTGAGTTTGGGGGTTAGACACTTTGTGGTTGATTTTAGTGGATTTTGAGCATTACTTGTGAGTTGGTTGTTATGACTTGTCTCCATTGAGTTGTGTTCTTTTGGCCATGTTTTTACTTGTTTTTCTTTTTAGGTTGTTTGAATAAATTGTGAGTTTTGTTGAGATGAAATGACTAGATAATAATGATGAGTATAGTCACTTGATGCTTTCTTAAGTCTTTTGAAATGTAGCTCATTGAGATTTCTGTGTGCTTCACTCGCATTGATTGAAATTTACTCTTGATTCTCTATTTTTGAGCACCATGAATCATGATCACTTGATCTTTTGAGCATTTGGAGAATATTTATGTGCATTAGGTAGTCTTTGATATCTCATGAACACTAGAACCCATTTGAGTGAAACTTGAGGCAAAATTGTTGGTTTAGTATCATTGGAGAGATGATTAAGGCATTTTATTCCGATCGATTGGGCCTTTGAAGCTAACCCTTGAAAAGAAAATTCATCATTTATTTACCCCCCTTTGAGCCATATTGCTTATTTCGTTCATCACCCATGTTTGTACATCCAAACCACCAAATACGTTTTCACTTCCTAAACCCATCACTACTAGGCATAATTGCATTAAATGATAAGATTGAGAGCAAGTGTGGGTTATGTTTGGGAAATCATTAGTGGATTGGCTTGTGCTATTTTTCATTCTCAATTCAAAACAAAAAAAACGAAAAAAAGAAAAAAAATAATTATAAGAGTTAATTGGATGAGGACTTGAGTTACCATTCCATTTCTTTACAACATTCGGGACAATGTTGAGTTTGAGTTTGGGGGTGTGGTCTTTATTTCTCAAATTTTTGTTATTTTTATTTCTTTTTGGGTTCAATTGAAGGTGAATGTATGTTGAAAAGAGGAGTTGGTGAATTTTTTTCTTTTCTTTTCTTGGAAATCATGTGAGATACATGAGTTGTGATACATGCCTAGGGTGATTTGAGCCTAAAGATTCTAATCTCATCCACCTTTTACCCTAGCCATATATTACAACCCTCAAAAGTCCTTTTGATCTTTAATGACAAGTGAGCCTTTATTAGTGGAGAGTGACACGAGAAATGGGCCTATGGTAGTTCTTATTAAGATATCACTCATAGTCTCCTTGGCTCATAGGTCTATCCGGATTTTATTTGGTTGATTGAGATTGATTGTGCACACACTTACACTTTGAGAATCTTGAGTGGAGTGAAATTGATGCTTGATGTTGAAATTCTAGATAATCTCAGTGTTTGCATTTTCTTTCAGCTTAGAGCATTGTGTGACTTTGGAGATACATGCAGAGTTGTTGACTCGATACAAAACTCACACTTTTTCGTTTGTGTCTTGGTACTTGATTTGTGTTTTCTTTTTCTTTCTTTTCTTTTGCTTGAGGACAAGCAAATGTTTGAGTTTGGGGGTATTTGATGACGGGTATTTCTACCAACAAATCAAGTACTTTTAAGCTTGAATATTTGTAAATTTTTAAGCATTTTTGTTAGTTTAATGTCTTTTGTGTGTTTTTTTATAGGAGTTATAAATAAATGCAAACTTGGATGATTTTGCATGAAGCAAAGAAGAATATTTGCCCAACTTGTGAATCAATGGCAAGAGGACGCGAAAGAGGATTTTAAGGCACAAAAGAGGAGGCTTGGAATGCAAAGAAGTCCAGAGAGCAAGGGAGGCGCAGGCTGCAGCGCACCAAAGTGGGCTGCAGCGTACCCAAACTTTCCCAGCTCTAAAAATGCGTGCTGCAGCACACCAGAGGGGCTGTAGCGCGCTCAAAACGTGCCCAGAGGTTGGACACGCACTGCAGGGTGCCCAAGGGGCGTTGCAGCGCGCCCAAGGGCCCAGGAATGTGTCTTACGCGCTGCAGCGCACCTCCGCTATTTCATCCTCATCCAAAGCTCGCCAAAAGATTAGGGCATTGCCCTCTAACAGACTCGCTGCAAGCATAATCCACTCCTCCTGAGCTATGTCACAGGCTCGTATCACGTACTCGACACAGTGCAGCCAATCCCTAATTTTGGTGGAATGTGAAAGCCCATCAAAGGAAGGTGGATTACAGGTGTAGAACCTAGCTGCGGCTCGACCTGTAGTCAAAATGACTATCCTTGCTCGGTGTGCAGCCTCGGCCGCCATGGGCTCAAGAGCCCTTAACTCCTGATCCACAAGTGGATGACTATATCTAGTAGGAGTGGGTACCGACCTCTTTGTTTGTCGGAACCGTGAGGTTAGAAATGTTCTTACCCGTCCCCACAACGTATTCTCTTGTGATGTGGGCGCTAACTGGGATGATGGATATGATCAATCCATTAGTACTTGTTCTATCTTGCCAAAAGAAATAAGCAATTCTTAGTTTTAGTTCATAAACTAATTTACCTGGACTGCACAAAAGCATAGGTTCAGGACTTGTCATGGCAGGAGTAGAAACGCCTCTCTGATACCAACTGTGACCACTCGTGCCCTTGCAGCGTGGTCGCCATGTAGGATCTTGTTGTGATTTTTAGATGAAAAATCATTTAAACAACAACAAACTTGTAGGCGGAATTTCAAAAAAATTTAACATATCTTTTAATTCCAAATTAAACGTAAATCACAACGAGAGATACATGCATGATATATGTTTATAGACAAAGGAATAAGAGGACAATCATACCTTTGTGACGATTGAATCAAATATGACCGCAAGGATCTTGTCTCACTATCTCACGTTCCGAGATGGAGAATTGCCGTGAGACAAGACCGTTGATTTATGAATACGATCACACTAAAAACCACTCGTTGATTCAAGACTATGACTCTAAGTGTTTATGGGATGAGAGAGTGGGCTCTTTTGAAAAACCTAAGGTAACAATTTTCCTTCTAATTTTGTCACAAAAATCCGGCCACCCTAGGGAGAGAAAAAGTGTGAGATATTTTTCTTCTCTTAAAAACTCTTACCCAGGGTTTTCAATAATATCCTTTTATAGGAGGAAATTCAAAAACTCAAACCCTAGATGAGATTTTCGAATTTCCCCTTCTCTTTAGGATCAAAATCCGAATTCTCCATATACTAAGGGATTTCTGATTTTTTCCCAAATAAATCAACTTTCTCTCTTCTTTAGTTGCCAAATAAAATTATGTTCAAACTTTATTTTAAATTTTAAATTAATCACTATTAATTTCAAAATTCAAATTCATTCCTTTTATTTTTCAATTATCAAATAAATGAAAAATAACATAATGAATTTTTAAACATAATTATGTAACAAAATATCAATTTCAATTTTCCCACTTATTAGAGCTAGCCTTGAGAACGAATGGACCCATATGAACAAAGCTATGGAATTACAATACTCGACTAACTTATCCCGATAAGTTATCGACATATTTAATTCCGACATCGTACGACTCCACTAAAGGTTCGATGCCGACTAATCTCTTGATTCATATGCGCTATGTTTCTGATGGTGTTAATACAATTTATCACAGGTCCATAGAATAAATGCATTATTATCTTTCGTAAATATCAGTGATCAGAATGGTATAGAATATTACCGTTTTACCATTCCAGTCATTATTTCCTCAACTCCTTTATTTGACTGTGAATAAGAAAGACATATGTTCGTAAGATGTCTCGCACATGTCACAATGTCTTAATCAATGATTATCATCATTGAATACCAGGCCTGGTTTATTTATTCACACACCCATCAATAAAGAATGAGGTGATATTATTTCTTACGAATTCCATATCTGTGAATCACACAACTCCAACTCAATTATGTCATGATCCCAATAGCCGAGATGTTGTTAAAAAAACTATGAACTAATCTCACTGGTGAATTGAAGATCATGAGAAATTAAGTCGAGTTATGTATTCACTTCAGGATTGAGATAATTATACAAATATGCTTAAGTTGTAACAATTAGGTTTAGAGCTCTGTAAACGGTTTTTACTCTAACCTAATCAGTCACATGGTCTATTCAATACGTTGTGTACATGTCTAGATCAACCACAAAGTCCAACTCCCATTCCCCGAGACTAGCATCATATGGTTTGATCTAACAGTCATAATCGGATTCGATTGCCCAATCGATCCTAAGACTGCGAATATCTATTTTAAACTATATCAGAAGAGCTTGTTCGGCAGGGTTTCCCTGACTCTTCTTTCATTGATAAGAGTCTATGGACTAAGCAATATTACTAACACTCTTGAGTATGTATTAAAACATAACTTTATTTTATTTATAAATATCAGCAAAACAATAATGTCTAACATTTGTCATTTCACAAATAACAAATTACATCCTACTTTATGGACACATTTCCAACAAACTCCCACTTGAACTTAAAGTAGGTGTGTACAATCTCACATGCCCAAACCCTCCAGATGACTATCGAAGACTTTACCAGATAAAGCCTTTGTGAATGGATCAACCAAGTTGTCATGTGTTGATATCTTTGTTACTTCAACATCGCCTCTTTGTATAATCTCCCGGATGAGGTGGTACTTTCGCTTTATGTGCTTGGACCTTTTGTGGCTTCTAGGCTCCTTAGAGTTTGCTACAGCCTCACTGTTATCGTAATACAGTACCATGGGCCTATCAGCTTCCGGAATAATTTCCAGTGATACAAGGAACTTCTTAAGCCATACGGCTTCTTTTGCAGCTTCACAAGCTGCCACATATTCGGCCTCCATGATGGAGTTAGCTATGCAAATATGCTTAATACTCATCCATACCACTGAACCTCCATTCAGGACAAACACTGATCCTGAAGTGGATTTCCTTGAATCCTTATCCGATTGGAAATCGGAGTCGGTGTATCCCATCATAGTCAGGTCAGTACCTGAATATACAAGCATATAGTTCCTTGTTCTCCTAAGATACTTGAGGATATGCTTGACAGCAACCCAGTGCTCGAGTCCAGGGTTAGACTGGAATCTACTCACCACGCCTACCGCGTAGCATATATCAGGTATGGTGCAAAGTATTGCATACATGAGGCTTCCTATGGCTGAAGTGTAAGGAACTCGGCTCATGTCTTCCTCTTCTTGAGAAGTTTTGGGAGACTGCTCCTTTGAGAGGGATACTCCATGTCTGAAGGGTAGATAACCCTTCTTGGAGTTTTGCATGACGAATCGGTCCATTACCTTATCGATATAGGATACTTGAGATAGTGCCAATTGTTCTTCCGATCTCGAAAGATTTGAATTCCCAGAACATAGGCAGCTTCTCCTAGATCCTTCATGTCAAACTACTTTGCCAGCCAGAGCTTAACCTCAGTCAGTCTTCCTACATCATTCCCAATGAGTAGTATGTCATCCACATATAAGACTAAGAAAACCAGTTTGCCTTCTTGTATCAACTTATACACACAAGGCTTATCCAATGACTGAACAAAATCGTAAGTTTTAACAGTCTCATCGAATCTGATATTCCATGATCTGGATGCCAGCTTTAGTCCATAAATGGACTTTTGTAGTTCACAAACCTTTTCTTCTTAACCCTTTTCAATGAATCCATCTGGTTGTGCCATATAAATGCGCTAATCTAGGTTGCCATTCAGAAAAGCTGTCTTCACATCCATCTGCCAGATTTCATAATCTAAGGCAGCATCAATGGATAGAAGAATGCGGATGGATTTAAGCATAGCCACCGGAGAGAAGGTATCCTCATAGTCAATTCCTTTTTTCTGGGTGTAGCCCTTGGCTACTAGTCTTGCTTTGAATGTCTCCACATTCCCATCTGGACCCCTCTTCTTCTTGTAGATCCATTTACATCCTACGGGTTTTACCCTTTCAGGAGGATCTACCAGAGTCCATACGCCGTTTTTATGCATCGATTGTATTTCGGCATTCATGGCTTCATGCCATAGGTTTGCTTCAGAACTTGCCATAGCCTGCGAGTAGGAGATAGGTTCGTCAACATCTAAATCTAAGACTGCAATCAATGCATCTCCATAAGACATATACCTAATTGGTTGTCTCACAACCCTCCCACTACGTCGAGGCTCTATTGGTGTTAGTTATTGTTGTGGTTCATCTGTTATCGGTTCAGGAATAGAACGTGGAGATGTTACCTGAATATTTTCACCAGTCAATTCCTCAAGTACAAGCCTGCTTCTAGGCTTCATATTTGATAACTCTATGAAATGGAGTTATTTAGCCTCTTTTGTGGATTAAAAAGTATACTTGTTCTTGAGAAGTTATTTAGTTTTTAATACTTTTACCTTATTTTTATTTCATTTTATTTTATTTGGAATTAATTTTATTTTTCAGTTTGTTTTAGGTATTTTTATTTTATTTTATTTTATTTTTATTTAGTTTCCTTTTAAAATAATTATTTTCCTCATCATGTAATTTAATTTTGGTGATAGGTGGGCTTAAGTGCAAATTGAAATCCAAATTGGGAGAAATGCAAGAGAAAATAAGTAAAATTCAAATTTTAATTAGCCTCAAAATGGAATTCCTTCGCGCCAGTGAAGCTAGCATAAAACTCGCCCCTCTAGCCGTTGGATTGAAGCATCAGGGTTCTAGATCTAGCGCGTGGAATCACTCCAGACAGGAGCTCGTCTCCGCAGGTCGCGTCAGTCGTCTGCCAATCCCAGCGTGCCACGTGTCCTAGCTTGTCCCCCACTCAGCAACCGGCGGGATCTGGTGCGGCGATTTCATCCAAGCCGCGTGAAATCTCCCTCTCTCAGCGAACCACAGAGCGCCGCGTGTCCACCCAATCCGAACGCTCCAATTAAAGCGCGCCACGTGTCCGAACGCACTCCTTGAGCTGAGCTCAGTTGCAGCTCTCCTTTGTGCACGAAATGAAGGGTTTTTGAGCCCATATATGCCAGTGGCCGCAGAGAGAAAAGGGCGGCGAGCGAGGAAAGAAAGAAAAATAGAGAAAAACTCGAGAGAAGAGCAAAGCATTTAATAAGGCTTTTCAGCCAATTTTTCAAGAAAATCCTAAAACAAATATTTTTATTTTATTAGATTTAGATTTTATTTTTCATCAATTATTGAGGGAGAATTCATTTTGGAGCTTCAAGAAGGAGGAAGATGAAGATTTTGGGAAGAGGTTTTGGAGTTTGTGACACCTCCATTTGGTGATTTCTTTCCCATATTCATTCTCTTTATTTTTGTAATATCTAAAAATGATGAAACCCTTGATGTTATTTAGTTAATTTTGTGAGCTAGGCTCCTAGTGGAACTAAGATTGTGATGTTCTAGTTTTTGCTTTTGGATTGTCTATGGTATTTTTGTGCTTGTTCATTCATGTGTATTTACTTGCTTAATTTCTATTTTTGATGGAAATCAAATGTAGAACTAGACTTAGATTGATTTGGAAAAATTAATTTAGGTTGGACTTTACATGAATGATGCATGTTCAATATAGGAATATATTGATTTGTAGAAGGTATAGGAATATATCGTTTACCTTGTATAACCTAATAAACCCGAACTTGAAATTGGAATTCCATGAACTAGATTCACATAGGAATATGATGAAATTGGTTTGAGGAGTTATAGTCATAATTAATTCGGAAGAACTTTATGCACAAACTTGAGTTTGGTTAACTAATGCACGAATCTTTGTAGCATTTCTTTAGCATAGCTTTAGCATTTTGCAATCAGGGGAAATTAGGAAGTCCTAGCTCAATTATTTACAATTGCTTGCATTTTTATTTTCTTTTAGCTATAAAAATATATAAAAGAAAACAATCCTAGGAGTTAATTAATATTGGTATTTAACGAAAGCTAAACACAATCCTCGTGGGATCGATATCCGTACTCTTGTACACTTTATTACTTGTGCGATTCGTATACTTGCGAGTTTTCACGCAACAATATTCTTCACAAAATCCTCTTCTAGAAAACAAGCATTCGTGAACGAATTTTTTCTGATCAGTAGGACTATAGAAGATGTAGCCTTTTGTCCCTTTAGGATATCCTACAAACAGGCATAATTCTGAACGACTGGCTAGCTTACCTGTCTTCTTTCTAAGCACATGTGCTGGGCAACCCCATATTCTGGTGTGACCAAGAGATGACTTCTTGTCACTCCATCTTTCATATGGAGTTCCAGGCACTGCTTTAGATGGAACTTGGTTTAGAATATATGCTGTTGTTTCCAAAGCATATCCCCAAAAGGAATCTAGAAGGGATGAGTAACTCATCATTGATCTAACCATATCTAATAGAGTTCGGTTCCTTCTTTCTGACACGCCATTCTGCTGTGGAGTACCTGGCGCAGTCAGTTGAGAAAATGTACCTTCTTCCTTAAGAAAGTCTTCGAACTCTCCTAGCAAGTATTCACCACCACGATTAGATCGCAGTGTTTTGATTTGTTTGTCTAATTGTTTTTCAACCAAGGCCTTGAATTCTTTGAACTTTTCAAAGGTTTCAGACTTTTGACGCATTAGATAAATTGACCAAAACGAGAATAGTCATCTGTGAAGGTTATAAGATATTCATATCCTCCTCTTGCTTGGATATTAAATGGCCCACATAAATCACTATGTATGAGTTCTAGGCATTCATCAGCTCTATTACCCTTTGCTGAAAAGGGTCTCTTGGTCATTTTTCCTTCAATGCAGGATTCACATGTAGGTAGAGAGCCTACACTTTAGGTTTGTAAGGGACCGTCTCTTACCAACCTTTTAATTCTGTCAAGGCTAATATGTCCAAGACGTAGATGCCATTTATAGGTTTGATCTGTTGGGTCTAACCTTAATCTTTTACTATCCCTAATTAAATCATCATTCAATTCAGTATCATAAATTGTTGGAACAATTGGTTTGACGTAGAACAGATTGTTTATCATGACTGTAGAAGTAATCATGAAACCATTCTTAAGAATCTGAATAACATCATTATTGAATCCTAAAGAATATCCTTGCTCAACCAAATGAGCTACAGAAATAAGGTTTTTCCCAAAATCTGGGATATAATAAACATTGTACAAAACAATGAAACTGTTCGCAAAAACTAATTTAATGCTTCCAACTGATGTAGCCGATACTGATGCTCCGTTCCCCCAGCGAAAGTTAAACGCGCCCTTGCTAAGTCTTTTGCTTTCCCTGAACACCTACAGAGAACAATAAACATGATTAGTGGCTCCAGAGTCTACAATCCAAGAAAAAGTAGAGTCAGCCACAAAACAGGCTTCGGTTACAAGTAATGTACCTTTAGCTTTAACCTCCTTGAGGTAAGTAGGACAGTTGCGCTTCCAGTGGCCAGCTACTCCGCAATGGTGACATTTGTCATTACTCTTGTCCACCTTTGCAGTGTTCTTGCCCTTTCCAGCCTTTCCTTCCGGCTTCTTTTTGTTGCATTTTTTCTTCTGTTTCTTGGCGCCAGAGGTGGAAGGCTTTGCTTCAGCAAGGTTTGCCTCTCCATTCCTCTTTTTGCCTTTAAGTAGTAGGGTTTCCGCAGTCTGAAGCTCCTTCATGAGTTTTGGGAGTGAATAGTTTAACTTGTTCATTGAGTAGTTGAGTTTGAAGTTGTCGAACATCTCCGGGAGAGTCTCTAGGATCATATCCACCTGAGTCTCCCCATCTATATTAGCTCCCATAAGCTCCATCTCATTTAGGTGACTAATGATCAGTAGCATATGGTCCCAAACAGGAGTGCCGAATTTCATCCGACAGTTCATGAAGTTACGCACCGCAGCCTGCTTGGCTTGATGGCCTTGGCTGCCGAACATTTTAGCAATGCTGTAGAACATATCTGTAGCCGTCAGCATGTTCCGATGTTGCTGTTGAAACACATTGCTAATTGGTGCTAAAATATAGCACCTAACGATCTCATCGGAACGTATCCAAGCAGTGTATGCATCTCGCTACTCCTGAGTGGACTCATCAGTCGGCCCAAGAGGACAGGGGGTGGTGAGCACATGCTTGTGCTTGTCTACCTTCAACACGACATCATGGTTACATTTCCAGTCAACGTAATTTTCACGCACTAGTGTGTTCGTACTAAGAATTTGTGCGATCGGGGATAAAGACATGATTGCTGAAAAATAAAATAAAGCGGCGTTGGCAATTGCTTAATTTTTAAGAAAAGTATGATGCATGAATGCAAGTACTTAAACATAAAGAAAATCCTTAAAAAATGTTTCATCTATGGTGTTACGATCATAAATGGCAACACGTCTCTCCTAGGGTGGCGTCCGTTAAGCCTCCTATCGCATCGAGACTCCTCTCGTTTGGTCCACTTCACAGGATGTCTCCACATCTAGTGCAACCAATCACCATCCTTTTGGTCACCTCAGTCTCATTGCCTAGCTCCTATGGGAGGTTACAATGATCTTCAGTCTAAGTGTTTAACCGATTAATCGACTCTAGAGGTTGTTATGAACTAGCGATCCATCTAGGGATGGTCCCGCCTCACTACTTCCTTTTCGAGTCTTATCTTCTTTAAGCAACCTGATGACTCCTTAGCGACATGTTTCGTGGGTTTCTTCCATTGAAGTGAGGACCACTATGGTGGTTCTTAACCCGTCCACGTGTCACGATTAGGCTAAAGTTGGAGACCTTCGGAACGTTTCAACGCAAACGACCCTCCCACTTAGCTTTTTGAAAAATGGATTTTGTTTTAAAAAATTAAGTCCAATTAATAATTTGTCAAAAAAATTATAACCCTTATAAATTTGTTGTTGCATTTTATAACACTTTATAAAATTTACCCATTGCATTTATAATTATAACAATTTATAATATTAAACTACAATGATGCATGAACATGTTTACATGGCAATTTGATATTGGCATCTCTATATCCTATATGGCATGTTTTAATGATGCGAGATTAAATAATAAATCATACATTCACAATTTAACCTCTCTATGGCTCATTTCTAATTACAACCCATAAAACAAATGAAAACAATTACAATAATTTTCTTCATCTTGTCTCCTTGGCATCTTCATTATTTTCCCTTCTCATGATCCCTGAAAATAGAAAATGTTTTTGTGGAAAAATTTAAAATTTCAAATTCAAAACTTAAAATTTTTTTTCATTTGGGCTGGGCTCGTGATTGTCCTGAGCCCACCATTCTGCCTCAGCAGGGCCAGGCCCTGCCTAGCGCAGCATGGGCTGCCAAGCCAGGTAGCCCTTGTGCGCTCAGCATGGGCCGCGGCCCTTGCCTGGGCAAGGCCAGCGACAGGGCCTGTGGCCCCTGCCTGGGCAGGGCCTGCAGGCCCGTTAGGGTTTCAGAAAACCCTGGCACCCTAGTGTGCCGTGCAGCCAAACCCAGGGGAGGGGCTGGCGGCTGTGCTTGTGGCAGAGGCAGGGAATCATGCGGTGGCGTACGACGGCGACGGTGGCGGCGACACTCAAAAAAAAATTTTCTAGAATTTTAAATTACAAAATTTCTTATGCCCTTTAACGGCTTACATTATTTTCTAGAGAAAAACATAAACCACCAACTTTACATAATTAAAAACCTAGAGCCAATCGATCGGGATCCAATCACAAATATAATCAAAACAATTTGGAATTCATCACATATTCATGCAAGATGCCAATACAAACACATATCACACAATCTAATCGCATAAACATAAATCATGCATGATCAAAACCCTAGGCTCTGATACCAATTGTAGGATCTTGTCGTGATTTTTAGATGAAAAATCATTTCAACAACAACAAACTTGTAGGCGGAATTTCAAAAAAATTTAACATATCTTTTAATTCCAAATTAAATGTAAATCACAACGAGAGATACATGCATGATATATGTTTATAGACAAAGGAATAAAATGACAATCATACCTTTGTGACGATTGAATCAAATATGACCACAAGGATCTTTTCTCACTATCTCAGGTTCCGAGATGGAGAATTGCCGTGAAACAAGACCGTTGATTTATGAATACGATCACACCAAAAACCACTCGTTGATTCAAGACTATGACTCTAAGTGTTTATGGGATGAGAGAGTGGGCTCTTTTGAAAAACCTAAGGAAACAATTTTCCTTCTAATTTTGTCACAAAAATCCGGCCACCCTAGGGAGAGAAAAAGTGTGAGATATTTTTCTTCTCTTAAAAAACTCTTACCTAGGGTTTTCAATAATATCCTTTTATAGGAGGAAATTCAAAAACTCAAACCCTAGATGGGATTTTCGAATTTCCCCTTCTCTTTAGGATCAAAATCCGAATTCTCCATATACTAAGGGATTTCTAATTTTTTCCCAAATAAATCAACTTTCTCTCTCCTTTAGTTGCCAAATAAAATCATGTTCAAATTTTATTTTGAATTTTAAATTAATCACTATTAATTTCAAAATTCAAATTCATTCCTTTTATTTTTCAATTATCAAATAAATGAAAAATAACATAATGAATTTTTAAACATAATTATGTAACAAAATATCAGTTTCAATTTTCCCACTTATTAGAGCTAGCCTTGAGACCGAATGGACCCATATGAACAAAGCTATGGAATTACAATACTCGACTAACTTATCTTGATAAGTTATCGACATATTTAATTCCGACATCGTACAACTCCACTAAAGGTTCGATGCCGACTAATCTCTCGATTCATATGCGCTATTTTTCTGATGGTGTTAATACAATTTATCACACGGTCCATAGAATAAATACATTATTATCCTTCGTAAATATCAGTGATCAGAATGGTATAGAATATTACTGTTTTACCATACCAGTCATTATTTCCTCAACTCCTTTATTTGACTGTGAATAAGAAAGACATATGTTCGTAAGATGTCTCGCACATGTCACAATGTCTTAATGAATGATTATCATCATTGAATACCAGGCCTGGTTTATTTATTCACACACCCATCAATAAAGCATGAGGTGATATTATTTCTTACGAATTCCATATCTGTGAATCACACAACTCCAACTCAATTATGTCATGATCCCAACAGCCGAGATGTTGTTAAAAAAACTATGAACTAATCTCACTAGTGAATCAAAGATCATGAGAAATTAAGTCGAGTTATGTGTTCACTTCAGGATTGAGATAATTATACAAATATACTTAAGTTGTAACAATTAGGTTTAGAGCTCTGTAAACGGTTTTTACTCTAACCTAATTAGTCACATGGTCTATTCAACACGTTGTGTACATGTCTAGATCAACCACAAAGTCCAACTCCCATGCCCCGAAACTAGCATCATATGGTTCGATCTAACAGTCATAATCAGATTCGATTGCCCAATCGATCCTAAGACTGTGAATATCTATTTTAAACTATATCAGAAGAGCTTGTCCAGCAGGGTTTCCCTGACTCTTCTTTCGTTGATAACAGTCTATGGACTGAGCAATATTACTAACACTCTTGAGTATGTATCAAAACATAACTTTGTTTTATTTATAAATATCAGCAAAACAATAATGTCCGACATTTGTCATTTCACAAATAACAAATTAACATCCTAGTTTATGGACACATTTCTAACACGCCATCCTTATACTACTACTAATTGGCTAAGTTATAGTCTAATCCATTATTCATTTCTAGACTATCGTCTCTTTAAATTACTTTCATATACGGATAATTTTTTTTCTTTACTTTAACCCTCAGGTTCTTAACATGTTATGTTGTTAAGGCTAAGTTATAGTCTTATCTTATTACAGTCTGTTGTTCTTTACTAAGACAATAGTTGTCATATCTTCTTCTTAGAACTGAACATACATACTAGTATTCTATATTACATTAATCTGCAGCGAAAATTGTTTTCTAAGCGAGCGTAGTAAAGACCACTCTCGTGTACCCATGACCTTTCCGCCACCCTTGCCTCTGCCTTTCTATCAAGCAAACCACTATATGACTAGCTGCTTACCTTTGTTACTTGCACACGAGTAAACTGATGAGCTAACGCTCAGCAATTATAAACATGCATACATCATAAATTAATAAAAATTACATTAAGAGTTATGATGCAAATATGCTCATGTGAAACATGCTTTAAACTGCTTTCTATCTTTATTTTCTTACTTCTGTGGGCCTGGGCCCCTGCTTACTGTCTGGTCTAGTCAGAATCTCTACTCTTTGAGATTTTCCTCCCTTGCGGAGGCCAACAACCCGTCAGTCTTTTACTTTACTGGCCATTTCTTATTGTGTGGTCTCGTCAGAATCTCTACTCTGTGAGATTTTCCTCCCTTTCGGAGGCCGATGACCCGTCAGTCTTTTTCTTTACTCAATGATATGCAACATTTCTCTACGTGCACATGCCAACATAAAATGCATAATACTTCTTGCATACTTTAATTGTACATAAGGGTAACCATATGTCGCCCTTCTGCAATCTGGAGCATTAAGCCCTCCAAACACGTATAATCACATATAATCACATAGACTTAGGACCATAAGTAAATTCATAGTTCTAAGTCTAACTATAGCTTACTCGAGTCTAGACAAGCATAAATTTCTATACTTTCCGTTAATCCGCTAGGATTCCCGCTTGCTGGATGTTCTTTCTCGTTGCTTCTGCTCTTGTGCCAAAACCTGTTTCATGGAAATATGTATTAACCACCTATTCCAAGCATCAAAATTTCTCATACTTGGATTCCTAAATCTAATTTCAACTCATTTTCAAACTTAACCCCTCTAGGCCGAATTCTAGCTCAAGAGGCAAATTACACCTATTCGTGTATCTCAATTTTTGAATCATAATCAATTTACTTTTGAGCTTTAAAACTGTTACTCATTCTCGAGAGTCGAATTCTTAACTAAATACTTGTTGGGAATGGTGTCCTAGAACCATGGGATCTAATAGGATATTTATTATTTATTTAATAAAAGAGTTTATTCATTATTTTATGTACATATATTTATGAATATTTTATGAATATCAATGAAAATTTCATGATTATTTATGTAACCTTAAACATTGTATATAAGTGTTATATACGAGAGGATAATGTTTAAGGATAACAATCAAAAAGCAATGTTCATAATAAATTTAATTAAAGTTCGGAATCTTTAATTAAAACATTATTAATACATGTCATTCCCATTTAGAATGGAATGGTGTTATCCGCACCGTTACTATGGTGAGATATTGAATGAGTGTATTCCGCATAATGAGATTATGTTGAACAAGGACACAGACACAATATGAATTTCTAATAATTTTCGTTGAGTATAGAAATTCTAATTGAGTCTACCGATGGTCATATATAGAATGATCTTAATCCTGAGTTCTTAACAGACTCCTATTTATGGATTTGTGTCTTTTGATTTACTCAGTACGGATTCCGAAACCCTGAATCCTATTCCTTGTATTTTGCAGACATGATGAAGTAGGTAGCTGTGAATGTTATTATACGAGATGAAATCCATTCCTTCTTGAAAAAGAAGTAGATAAATAATTATCTTGAGGGTTGATTCGGTACTTGGACCAGTAGGAGCTCCGATTCATGAATGCGTTTTATGAATCACTGTCCATTAGAGAATCAATGGTACTCAAGGATAAAGATATAATTAGAGAGGTTAACGGATTCTACTTGGCTCTAATTATGAATTATTTATAGAGGATTGATCTATATGCAATGACTATATCAAATGGACACTTCACAATTTAGAAGTAATTTATATCTATAATTTCGAGAGTGCAATTCCAAGTTTATAGTGGAGTAACTATTGGAATTAATAGAATTAATTAATTAATTAAAGTGTTTAATTGATTATTAATTTATTGGAGCTTGAGATTATAGGTCCATTAGTCCCCATGTCGTCCTTGTAATTCTACCAGACACAAAGGGCAAAATGAGAATTTTAGAATTACGAAATTCTAAAATTAAACACTCAAAAATAATTAATTGAGAATTAATTATTATTTAAATAATGTGATTATTTAAATTTGAATTTGAACACATCTAGATTTATCCATTTAAACTTATTTGATAAGTTGTTCAATTTAGAATTCAAATTAATTTAAGTTTGACTTAAACGCAAATTTGAATTTGAATTAAAATTGAACTACTAGATAAAGGATAAAATCTCTTCCTTCCCTATGTATTATTGGCGCCACACACAGGGTAAATCCCTTATGATATGGCCAGCCACCTTATGGATAAAGGGAAGGGATTTTTTGTTCCAAATTCAAAATTGGAGATAGGGATTTGATTCTGTTTTGAAGTTTGACTTCTACTCTTTAAATATGAGAATAGTAGAAAATTGTGAAAACAATTTTTTGAAAAAAAAAATTTCCCTAATTGTTAAGGCTGGCCGAAATTCTCCTTGTAGAGAGGAAGGAATATTTTTTCTCCACAAATTTCACATCGTGCATACGTTGGTGTTTGTGGAAATTCGAGTGTTTATTGTAACCCGTTTTGTCTCATGTGTGCCCACACACACATCTTCGTGGATTCTAGAAATTGACGTGGAAGACCATGGTTTTCTAAACACAAAGCTTTGGAGCAAGGATTGTTCGAGGTCAAAGAACTCAAGTTATCAACCGAGTCGGCTTCCAGGTATTTTTCCTAATTGAGTTCTTAATAAATGAATTAATGAGATTAATTTATTCGTTCATAAATTAATATAATCTATAGAGTATCTCAAAAGTTTTATGAAAATTTTTTGTTATACACGATCCGCACCCCGTACCACGCTTCCGCAACCGAATTTGATTCGGAGACCGACAATACTTACTAACTAGGTTTTAGAAATTTGGGCAGAGTTTCGCCTTGTTTTTTCTAGTTTTCTGAGTTTTCAATAACTCGTTCTACTTCCGATTTCGGTACTTGTAGTCCAGATTCACATTCTTGAAAACAAATTCCAACATAAAATGAACAACAACACTTTTTCTCCATTTCTAGTGTATTTCGGATTTTTAGTGTTAATGCAAAAAAAATTTGTTCAATAGTTTCAACACTTACATGTTAGACTCCTATCATAGTTCCTGACAAAATCTCGGTTTCGTTTTTCAATTTTACGGATTTTTTCCGAGATGAGTTACTATTCGTCAAAATGAAAAAGTATGCAGTTTCTCATGAAAAATCCGAAATCTTACCTTTAAAAGTTGAGATTCTCCGCTAGAACGCCACGGGTTATGTTTCTACCAGACTGAACAGAAGAAATTTCAGCAAAAACGGGAGATTCTTTGATTTTCCCTTGATTTTCTCTCTTTTCTCTTTCTTTTCTCTATTCTCTCGGCCACACTTAGGAAAAGAAACCAATTTTGGCTTCTAATGTCATCTGTAGGCCATTTTGAAGAGTAATAGAATATTATATTAATATTTCTAATAATATCTTAATATTACTTTCTAAATTAAATTAGAAAAATTACTTTAATTCCCATCATTTAATTTTACTAATTCTAATTAAGTTTAACACTTAATTTAAGTGGTTCCATGTTCCCCACATTTTTCTTATCAAGAACAAACTTTCTGTTAATCAAAACGAGTCTCTTTCCAGTACCGATAATTTCACACCCGGTACAGATTCTATACTGCTTTTCTAGACTGCCAAGCACCCTGGGTCAAATTTCTCATATCCAACCCATTTCTCTTGGGTATCTCAATAGTCAATTTCTTTTTCTGGAATTTTCATCTTAAATGATCCAGAATTGCCCAAAATGCGTACCTTCACGATACTCATTTTTTTTGCAGTTTCCCGCTTTAACTGACTCGGGAAAATTATGTTTCAGGACCTTTTGCTATTTTCCTTACTTCTAATATTTCTACTCTTTTCTAACTAGTCATTTGGTCATTTACCAAATATTTCAGTTTTTCATAACTAAAATATACCCGTTAAAATTTTTAACTTTTAACCGATATTTCACTATTCACAACTGATATTTATGAATTTTCTCTGTAAAAATATTCGTATTATAACTTTACACTTTTCGGGTGATTTTACCCCATATATAAAGTTTCTACATAACACTTTCCTGATTACATCAATATTTCTACTACTTTTCGTTCCGGAAAGAATTACGGTCAAATACCGGACGGTCCGGATTAGACTTAAAATTTTCCCGGTCAATACAATAAGCCCATAATGCATCATCCAATTGCTTGCACCAATCTTTCCGTGAAGGACACACCGTCTTCTCAAGGATCTGCTTGATCTCTCTGTTGGAAACTTGCACCTGATCGCTTGTCTAAGGGTGGTAGGCGGTGGCGATCTTGTGTGTAACCCCATACTTGGCTAGTAGGGCTGCCAAGTATTTGTTGCAGAAGTGAGTACCCTCATCACTAATAATCACCTTGGGAGTGCCGAATCGAGTGAAGATATTCTTTTTTAAGAAGTTCAACAAACTTTGGAGTCATTAGTGGGCAGAGGTACCGCTTCCACCCATTTAGAAACATAATCCACTGTGACCAAGATGTGAAGATTGTTGTAGAAAGAAATAAATAGTTCCATTAAATCAACCCCCCAAACATAAAAAATTTCAACCTTAAAGATATTATTGAGTGGCATCCCATGTCTCTTAGAAATGCTGCCCACTCATTGGCATTTATCACATCTAGAAGTAAAATGGTGTGTGTCTTTAAAAACGGCAGGTGATGCGAATTTATTTTGTGTAATAAATTTCCGCAAGCGTACGGTATCAAGTTTTGAGTATAAGGTGAGTGAGTATCGTCTCTACAGGGATTGGGTTTAGAATTGTCATTAAGTACTGCAGTTATTGTAACTTAACTTTATCTAGGCAACCTAATAAAATGACAATTAAGAAAATAAAACAAAATAAATATGAAAATAAGAAAATAAAGTATCTATACACAAATGGTTTAGGGACTTGATTTCGCTTTATTATTCCTATGTTCATCCTATTATGTAATCGCTAATCAATTCCATTCAATTCATTAATCAAGGCTCTGATATCATCTCGCAACCTCTCCCGAGTGCCTCACAAGAAATTGTATTTAAATACCCAAAACAATATCCCTATTCGAAATGAACATTTAAACACAAATTAAGCTTCACCTTTAGAATTAGAAAATAGGAATATTGATTGCCTCCCGGCCTCACAACGACCTAAATCCTAATTTGATTATCTAAGCATTGATCTCATCCAGGTCTCACAACAACCTAGACTATGCTTCTCAAATCTAGATAAAGAATTCAATCTCTCCCGAGCATCAAATTCGCAATCTAAAAATCATCTAACTCATTGGCCAAATAAATTAAAAGCATTAAGCATAGAGAAACATAAATGAATTGAAAATGAAATGAAATTAACAATTAACAAAATATTCAAAACATAGTTCAAATAAAACTACATCAAGTCCTAGATTTAATGTCTAGCACAACATGGAAAAATAGATGAAAGAAGATAAAACCCAATATCCATTGAAGAACTTCCAAGGACCTCAGACAGAGGAGATGGGTAGAGTACATGGAAGATTATGACTTCACCCTGCAGTGTCATCCTGGAAAAGCTAATGTGGTGGCTGATGCCCTTAGTAGGAAAACGTCAGGGACTCTGGCGTCATTAGCTTTGGAGGATTGGAAGAGGATGAAGTGGTGAGTGAGTATGATCTTGATACCATGAGGATTATAACCCGGTGTGGTGTATATCCGATTTCCGCACCGACTCTTTGTGCAACAAGTCAAGCGAGAATCAGTGGTAAGATTCTCATCTTGTGAATCTGGACCCCGAATCGAGAATGGAGAATCAGTTTGAGGATTGGAGAATCCGAGAAGCGGGACGATGTACTTTCGTGACCGCCTCATTTGTTCCTAAAGTGGATGAGATCAAGAAAGCAAGTGCATGAAGCTCACAAATCGAGGTACGCCATTCATCCGGGTAGTACCAAGATGTGCAGGACTTGAAGAGACGATCTTGGTGGAGAGGTATGAAAGAGATGTTAGGTGAGTAATGCCTCGAATGTGACTTGCCTCCCGAGTTAAAAGCCGAGCACCGAGAGCCAATGGGAGAGTTGCAACCTCTTCACGGTCCCCGAATGGAAGTGGGAGCATATCACGATGGATTTTCCGATGGGACTACCGAGAATCGAGCATAGGCGCGATGCCATCCGGGTGGTGGTAGATCACGGACTAAGTCCGGGCGCACTTCATACCGTTCCCGGCGCACGTATTCTGGGAAGATTACGTCCTTAATTATACCGAGCACATCGTGAGGTTACACGGGTGCCACCTTTGTCTATCACGCCCCGATCATGATACGCGCTTTCAATGCAAGGTATTGGAGAAGTTTCCGGGAAGCCATGGGAAGCAATTGAACTTGACCAAAGATTTCATCCTCAGACGGATGGACAACCGAAAGAGTTATTCAGATTCTGGAGGATATGCTTCAGTGCTTGTGTTACGGATTTTGGCGGAATCGAAGAAATACCGCACCTCGCTGAATTTGCTTACAATACGACTATCGGAGCCGATGTCGGTATGGCACCGTTTGAGGCGTTGTATGGTCGTCCTTGTAGGTCACCTGTTTGTTGGTTGGAACCAGAGGATAGACTTACAAGCCCTGGACGGATGTCATTCAAGAGAACAATGAGAAGATAGGCATGATTCAAGAACGTCTGTTGACAGCTCAAAGTCGTCGGAAGAGCTATCTTGACGGGAGGCCGTAGGCCTGCGGAATTTCAAGAAGGCGACTTTGTTTGTTGAAGGTTTCTCCACGCAAGGGAGTTACTCGGTTTGGTGTGAAAACTCGCACCAAGGTATGTGGGACCATTCGATCGTAAAGCCAGTCGGGGAGTGGTGGCGTACCCGGTTGGCTTTACCGCTGAAGTTATCTCACGTGCATGGCGTGTTTCATGTCTCCATGCCGGAAATGTCAACTTTGAGCGGGCGGTAGTGCGATGGTTTGGCGTTCCGATCTGATATGACGCGTCTTACGAGGAGGCACGTTTGATTCTTGACGAGAAAGATGAAGAGTCTGCGTCATCGTGAGATTCCGTTAGTGAAAGTGCTGTGGCGGCACCATGGTGTTGAGGAAGCAACATGGGAGCTTGAAACGACGATGCAGGAACGTTATCCGCATCTGTTTGCACTTTGAGGTGAGTTTTAATTTCGAGGACGAAATTGCCTAAGGGGGGTGGAGCTGTAACACCCTGCAGAATTAATTGAGATTAATTAAGGTAATTAAGATTATTAGTGTGCCTAATCTGATATAATTAATTGAGTTTAAATGATTCCAAGGTATTTAAATTATTTACAGTAATTTATTTTAATCCAGAAGTGTGTATGGGCGCATTTTTGGACTGTTATATTTTACACGTCATTTTCTTTTCTTTTTCCTTTTCTTTTTCTTTTTTTTTTTTTCTTTTCTTTTCTTTTCCTTTTTTTTTTTTTTTTCCTCCCGTATTTTTCTTCTCTCTCTCTCACTCTCACTCCCGTACTCTCTCTCTCTCTCATTTCCATCCAAATCGAACGAGTTTTGAGCCAAAGAGTGATTTCAAAGAGTTTTCAACATCAAGAGAAGGATTCAAGGTAAGATTACTGGAAGAACCTCTCTTGGATTTCAAGTTTTTCGGATTCAAAAACTTACTTTTGGTTCAAAACGGATTTCGATGATTTTCGAGTGAAACTAGGGTAGAAATTGGAGATCTTGGGTTCTTTGGACTTGTTTTAGGACCTAGAACCCAGATCTAGTGGTTGTCCCTTGAGATTTTGTGATTTGGGACTGGATTTGCAGGATTTTGGACTGATTTCTGCGATTTTTCGCGAACTGGAGATGTCCACCGGTCGACTGCATCGGCCGACCAGACGTCATTACGGCCACCGGCTGACCGGACCGGTCGACCGGAATGCACACCACCGGCCGACCGGTGGTGATGCACTCCTCTGTCTCCGGTCGACCGGTGTACACGGGGTTTGACCCTGTTTGGCCTGAAATTGTCGTTTTGACCCCTGTTTTCGGGGAGAACCCAAATTAGCTTCATTTGGGGACTTGGGATGAAAGGATTAGTATCCTTAATCCCTGATTTGATATTTAAAACCCTTGGAATGGAATTTGAACATGAAAATTGATTAGGGCACACTAATTGGAAAATCTTCGTATATGATTGAGATTGGATTACTTTAGGACTGAGAATTGATCCTAAAGTGTTGTCTTGTATCAGTGATCGCTGAGGATTCAGACTGAAGGGGCTTGAGGAAGCGGAAGCCGGAAAAAGGCAACGCTAGTCCCAGGTTTGATTGTGCGAGGTAGGATTTCTATCCCTCTCCTTGTGAGCCTGTTTTCAAAGAAGATTTTGGCCTTGAAAATGTTTTAAAGAAAGGGATTGGTTTGCGAAAGAAAAATGTTTTAAAAACCATGGCTTGTTAGTTTATGGAAATCCTTGGCTTGTCCTGACCATGGAATCTATAGCTTGTCTAGTCATGGAACCTCATGGCTTGTTCAGTCATGGGGCCCGCGGCTTGAGTAGTTCGTGGGGTCATATGAACGATTTCATAATGTTAAACGGATGATTTCTTAAGATAAGAGATCTTGTGAACTGGTAATAGAGTCTATTGCTGTAAGCCTAGATAGGATGCGGAGAGTGCATCCTCGGGGGCAGAACCCGAAACCGGTCCGGTAGGCGAGGCACTTGGTGAGGTGAGTAATTTGTACTAATTACTTTGTCAAGCCCGTAATGTCTGATTAGTTTCATTATATTTCCTTTGAGAAAAAGGATGTGAGGTTCCTACTGCTGTCGGGCTGAATGTCTTATTTATTTTATTATCGCACTTATTTACTTGTTCGTTTATTTAAATTATTTCAAATTATATCCTCTTGGGCCTTTCGCTCATGTTTCAAATGTTTAAACCCCTCCCGGAGATTCGAGGAGGCGGTGCATCGTAGGCGAGTGGTGCTACGGATTGATCAAGTGAGGATCGCATTCATCCTCTGTTATAAATGTAAGGAAAATTGAGAAAAGTTATGTAAACTTAATTAATATTTGGATTTACTAGGATGTGGATGATATACGTTGTAATTGTTTATTTACATGAACATGTATGTATGATACTGTATGTCCTGTGGGGTGGAGCCCTGTGTGTCAGGGGCTCCTGGATTATGTAGATTATTTATATTTTAATGCAGTTAAGTGTGGGACCCGGTTGGGGATCTGCTTTATTAATCCCTAATCGAGCTCCACGTCACCCACCCCGTTTGGGGGGCGTGACAAAACTAACAAAAATGCTTGAAAACTTACAAATATTCAAGCTTAAAAGTACTTGATTTGTAGGTAGAAATACCCGTCATCAGCAGGCCAATAAAAACCTGATTGAAGTACTTTTGCTGCAGTGCGCTCGCCACCAAAATGCCCTCCATAGCCAGAAGAATGACAATGTCATAGAATATCTTCTATTTCCTCCTGTGGAACGCACCTTCTCAAAATCTAATCGGCACATTATTTTAACAAGAAAGGTTTGTCCCCTAATAAAGAATTGACATCATATAAGAATTTCTTCCGTTGTTGTGAACTGAGGTTGGGAGGAAAGACTTTACTCAAGATGTAATTAACATAATCGGCGTACATGGCAAGCTCTTATGCTAACAAGAGAAAAGTTGTTCATCCGAGAATGATTCATTGATTATTGTCTGGTCACCACTATGGTCTTTAGGCTCTAGTCTAGAAAAATGGTCAGCCACTTGATTTTCTATACCTTTTCTGTCTTGGATTTCTAAATCAAATTCTTGCAGTAAGAGGACCCATTGGATTAGGTGTGGCTTGGCATCCTTCTTCTCAATCAAGTACTTAATAACAGAGTGATCAGTATAGACAATCACCTTAGTGCCAATGAGGTAGGACCTGCACCTATCAAAAGTAAATACTACGACAAGTAATTCTTTCTCTGTAGTGGTATAATTAAGCTGAGCATATGAAAGAGTCTTACTCGCATAGTAAATAGAGTGGAATACCTTATCTTTTCATTGGCCTAAAATCGCCCCAATAGCAAAATCACTCGCATCACACATCAATTTAAATGGAAGAGTCCAATCCGGAGGAATAATAATTGGTTCAGAGACAAGTCTCCTTTTCAATTCGGTAAAAGCGTCTAAACATGAGTCATCGAACAGAAAAGTGACATTTTTCTCCAATATATTGCAAAGCGGCTTAGAGATCTTAGAGAAATCTCTAATGAATCACTAATAAAAACCTGCATGGCCAAGAAAGCTACGAATACCTTTTACTGATGTTGGAGGCGGAAGCTTCTCAATGGTGTCAATCTTTGCTTTATCGACCTCAATGCCTTTGCTAGAAATCTGGTGGCCAAGGACAATACCTTCTTGGACCATGAAATGACATTTTTCCCAATTCAAAACCAAATTGGTTTCTTCACATCGCTGCAGCACCCGAGCTAGATTATGAAGGCAGGTATCACATGAATTTCCAAATACTGAAAAATCATCCATAAAGACCTCAATGTATTGCTCCACCATGTCAGAGAATATAGCTATCATACATCTTTGAAAGGTAGCAAGGGCATTGCAAAGGCCAAATGGCATCCTCCTAAAGGCGAAGGTGCCATATGGACATGTGAATGTTGTTTTTTCTTAATCTTCTGGGGTGATTGCTATTTGGTTATAGCCCGAGTATCCATCCAAGAAACAGTAGAGCTCATGTCCCGCTAATCCGTCAAGCATTTGATCAATGAAGGGTAATGGAAAATGGTCCTTCCGGGTACCTTTGTTAAGCTTACGATAATCCTTGCACACCCGCCACCTAGTTGCAGTCCTCGTAGGAATAAGCTCATTATTATCATTTGTGACTACTGTCATTCCTCCCTTCTTTGGTACACATTGAACAGGACTCACCCAAGAACTATCAGAGATAGGATAAATAATACCTGCATAAAGCCACTTGATAATCTCCTTCTTCACCACCTCTTTCATGATTGGGTTCAATCTCCGTTGGTGCTCGATAGAAGGTTTGATATTATCCTCAAATAGAATTTTATGCATGCAAATGGAAGGACTAATACCTTTGATATCTGCAATAGACCATCCCAACGCCAGTTTGTGGTCTCTTAAAACCCGGAGTAGCTTGTCTTCCTATTCTATTGTACGAGATGTAGAAATAATCACTGGTAATGTAAATGATGTACCAAGAAATCCATACCGTAAGTGATTAGGCAGTGGTTTAAGCTCCAATGATGATGGTTCTTCGACGGAAGGCTTTATAAGTGCGAGAGCATTAGTTGGTGTCTCTATTGATTCAAACTGTTGTGAAGAGTGAGTGAATTGTGGTGCTGCATCTAGAAATAATTGTACAAATTTTGTGGCCTCTTGATCATGTTACACATCCAAATTAATAATAGAAGCTTCGAGGGGATCAATGGCATGTGTTTCGGCAAACATCTCACTAACAAGATCATCTACCATATTGATAGCAAAGCATTCATCAGGCTCTGTAAATTTTATGGCTTTAAACACATTGAACGTCACTTCTTGGTCTTGAACTCTCATGGTAAGCTCTCCCTTTTGAACATCAATAAGAGTCTTCCCAGTAGCCATAAATGGTCTCCCTAAAATAATCAGAATCTCACGATCCTCCTCCATGTCAAGAACCACAAAGTCCATTGGAAAGATAAACTTATCCACTTTAACTAGTACATCCTCCACAATCCCCCTTGGATAAGTGAGGGATCTATCCGCAAGCTGTAAAGTGACATTAGTGGGCTTCACCTCTGCTTTGGAAACTCTGAAGTTTTTGCTTTTCGTCTTGGATTCTAAATGGGTATTTCTTGCTTTGCTTTTCTATGTGAACCTTCATACTACTGGTGCCATGTCTCTTACTATCACACACATATGTTGCCCCACAATAGATACACTTACACCTAGGCTCATTTGGATCCCCACCCTTTACGATTTTAAAGTGATCCTAAATAGTAGACTTCTTCCTCTTTTTACTGTCTCCCTCCTTTTTTTTGTTGTCAGCTTCAGTGATCAAATTCAGGATAGAGGTAGGGGTGGGTGTGGGGGTGGCATGACATTGGGTTCATTAGGCACAGAGGTAAGATTTTTGATCTAGCATCCACTTTATATTTCAGCAAGGGACTTACAACTGTTTTCAAAAGTTTTTGTGGTTGCAGAGGATTTGATGATAAAATTTTCCATCTAGCACAAATTTTTAGAAAAAAATCAAACATTTACGACGACTAACTTATTTACTGATTATATCAAACAAATTTCCAACAACTTAGTCACAGATTATACGAAACAAATTTCTAACAACTTATTCACCGATTATTTCAAACAAAATTCCAATGACACGTTGCTTAATCACTGTTAACTTATTCACGACTAACATACCAATTTCCAACAAATATCAATGAAACCCGACATAGCTACAGTCTAGCTGAGTAGGATAATAGGCTACTCGAGAACAACTGCAGGGTAACTATTTGCCTCGGTTTTCTCCAAAATTTAATTTGTGAGATATAAAAGGAGTAAGGCCCAGAAGAGACGTCAATGAACGTTAGAGAGAATTGAGCCTCTTGTAATTGAAAAAGAGAAAAAGAAGGAAAAAAGAGAGAACTTTCTCAAAGTAGATGCAGCTCTTGCATAGAGAGCGAACCACTATAATCCCTTATGTTCTTTTCTTTTCTTTGTGTTTAATTTATATTCTGAAACGCCATAAAACTCATAAACGAACAATTGCACTTTCATAACTGAAATTAATCGGATATAGAACAGCTATTAACACGTGATTTGGCCGGTAATCTAACCGACTACTGAGCGGTAACATGGTACCTTTTTGTTAACGAAATTTCACTGTCAACACTTACTCTTATCATATAATGATGTGGTGTGATTTAATTGATTAGACACCAATTAAAATACTAAAAATTGGACAGCGAATTTGAATCCTTTAGTGAGTATTACTGTACATTGAGAGAAAGAAAATACTTTAATGTCAATTGCTTTCCTCAAAAATCTGTGGGGCATACAATGGGGAAGCATAAAACCGAAGTCAGTTTATAATATATAGTTATTTATTAATATTATTATTATTATTACGATCATAAAGAAGCCATCTGATAATCACGTGAACTGGTGGCACACAACACAAATACTATGTGGTTTCCTGTCCACTCACTATCCTCAACATTGGTTCTGAATCTCACTCTCACACGACCAACTTTTTGAAAAAGGGTGTAGAAAAGATGGCTCTTCAGTTTGTCTGTGCAATAACTCTCATCCCCTCCCCTTGTCCTTCTTTTCCCTCTATTAACCATAAATCATTATTATTATTATTATTATTATTATTATTATTATTATTATTATTATTATTATTATTATTATTTTTGTGGGGTTTATTAAAAAAAATATAGTTTTTATACGCAGGGTTCTTTCTATAAATATATACTCCTCTTCCTTCTCAAAACCCTCATACAAGAACCTTTCCGATCTCTCCACATTGCACACCAGAATCTCCATTTCTGTCTAGAGCTCCAAGGCCTCCTTCGATCAAGATCTAGGTAATCTTGTTACAATTTGTTTCTCTAACAATATTGTTACTCCTAACTCCTCCCTTGGGGCTGTGATGCAGGTTTCTAGATATGATCAGCGTTATGAGTTTTCCCAGGAAATATTGCCGATTTCCAATCCAAATGGCTGGAATATTTTCAAGTATCTAATCATGATCATATTCTCCAAACAAGTACTACTAGTACTGGTACAACTGCACCAGTTGTCGATTATGAGACATATTCTTATTTGGTGAATCATTTGGAGAAGTGGAACAATTCTTTGGTTGCTAATTCTGTGAGCAACGTTGGTACTACTTGATTTGGAGTAGTACTGGATTTGGAGTTCCCCAACAGGTAAGCTATATATTAATTCCACAACGCAAACTTTCCTGATATGATTTTTCTCTGGAAAAAAATATGCAAACAAAATAGAGTTTACATTATGTGAACTATCAACATGATTAATTGATGAGTAATATATATATATATATATATATATGTGAGTAAGTGCCTTCTCTTTTCCTCCCATTTGAGTATGGCAAAAACTCATTAAGACTGTCATGGATCTTCTAGTGTTTTTTGCAGTTGAGTTTCCTCGCTACATAAAACGAAAAAAGAAAAAGAAAAGGAAAAGGAAAAACACAAAAGCAATCCATGAAGAAGGAGGAGCAGGAGGAGAAAAAGAAGATAGAGTTGATTTTATTCAAAGGTACGATACCTATATAAGGCTAAGTTTTTCTACCAATTTATCGTTTAATTCATTCATTAGTTCATGTGATTAGTTTCAAGACTCATCTCTAATAATATTCATAAAGGTGGGGTGTTTGCCATAAATACAGAAAATGATACCTTGGCCGGTTCTTATGTAATCAGGGTTAACCCTAAACTTAAAACGTTTTTTTTTTTATTTTTTTATTTTTTCCTTTTTGGTTTCTTAATCTGAAACTTCACAATTGTTTTTGTTTTTTTGTCGTATGTGCATGGTGTTTTTGTCAGAGGTTTAGTCCTTTCTTCTTTTTTTTTTTTTTTTTTTTTCTATGGGGGATTACAGAGTCTTTATGGTGAAATATCTATCTAACGGCAAAAAGTTTTTCAACACGTCAATCTGCTTTGTACATTGGACAAACTTTTTTGTGCTAATATCTAGTACATGTTTTGTTTTACTTTTTTATTGCTTGGGGAAATGGACAAACTTTTTTGTCCTAATATCTAGTATATGTTTTGTTTTACTTTTTTATTGCTTCGGGAAATGATGTTTTTTAGGGAATTTCCCATCATGCAGAACTCTCTCTCTCTCTCTCGAGAATTCCATCATGCAAGACAATAGCCCATGAAAATATGCATTTTTCAAGAGAGAGATATGGGTTCACTTTACGAAGGCCCATATTAATTGTAAGATATATTGGGCCTACATTAAAGGACCAGAAAGTATTCAGGGCCCAATATATCTTCTTTTCGGTCAATTTCCATTCCATTTTGTATGATATGCACCCACTAGAACATGTATTATCATTTTGAATAAACAAACATTTTATTATTAAGTACCTAACATTTTGCAGCTAAAAAAAGGTACCTAATAATGTGTATCTATCACGATTTTCTGGAATTTCTATACATTAACCAGATAAAAATATAACGAGATCTTTTAAAAATAAAAATAAAAAAAATATTATACCTCTACTATATAGTAGTATACTATTAACTAAACTTGGTCAGTGTCAAAGCCCCCCAACAGTAACCCCCCTCTTACCGTCACCGTGAGAAAGACTTCTAGCTTAATATTTTTCAGTGTAATTTCAAGCCAAACAGCCAACAAATTACACACAAAAAAAGAGGGGGAAAAAAAAAAAGTTCTAACTTACTGTCAAACTCTTGGAATGTTAACAACAATGACCCCATTAACTCCCTTTCTCCTGACCAATAGTATTCCCATAATTTCCAAAAGCCTTTTCCAAACCAAGAAGAATATCAATATACTTATACCCTCAATTCCAAACAAGAAGTGTCTCACCATCTTGATCATCCTCAATATCATTCTTGTACTGATCAGCCTTTGTCTTTCCCCAACGCTTACACATCTCCGTTTGAAGACCGAAACCTGTTGCCACAAAACAGTCATGACATGAATGTTTCGCAGCAGTTCTACTACTCACAACCCTCTTTTGTGAAAGAATCGGTTGAGAAAACAAGTGATGTACTACGTCCATCTGAGACTTTTACTCCTACAATTACCGGCAGCAAATTAGTCAAGTCGGATTCGGATCGTTCGGGGGAAGATGTAAGCAAATCTGTTGCTCCAATTGACCAATTATGATCAGCCGCAGATCCTAAGGAAGAGAAGCTGTGGCGGCTGCGAAGATCGTGGCAACAACAAGAGCAAGAAAAGGAAAGACCGCCATAGCAAGAACCCGACCGAGGCACCGAAGAATGAGGTTGTCCATCGACGTTGCTCGTGAGTTTTTCGATCTCCAAGAGCTCCTCGGATTCGAGAGGGCTAGCAAGACCGTGGAGTGGCTGCTCAGAAAGGCGAGATCAGAGATTAAGAAACTTAAGGACTCAAACAACGAAGGTGGCTGCAGTAGTACTTGTCCGGAGATGCAAACGCCTTCTCCGAATTCCGAAAGTTGTGAAGGGGCTTCGGGTATGGACGAGGTGGGGATCAATGGAGAAGATCAAGGAGTTGCCGGTACTAGTAGTTCCAAGACTTTGGTAAAAGAGAGAGAAGTAGAGCAGATCAAACTCGAAAAAGGTTGCAATAAATCCGCTCGCAAAGGAGCTGAGGGAGAAAGCGAGGGAAAGGGCAAGGGAGAGGACAAGAGAGAAAATGATTAAAAGGGTCAAAAGATCGTGATTATCACGGCCTCAAGATCAACCAACCTGCAAGCAACAAATCAGAGGAGAAACAACAAACTGGAGACCAAGTACCAAACCAAAACATGATGGACATTGACATGAATAACAATATTGTTACTCGAAACTACTCCCTTGGGGCTGTAATGCAGGTTTCTAGATATGATCAGCGTTATGAGTTTTCGCAGGAAATATTACCGATTTCGAATCCAAATGGGTGGAATTTTTTCCTACTAGTACTGGTACAACTGCACCAGTTGTTGATTATGAGACATATTCTTATTTGGTGAATCATTTGGAGAAGTGGAACAATTCTTTGGTTGCTAATTCTGTGAGCAACGTTGGTACTACTTCTGGTGCTACTGGATTTGGAGTTCCCCAACAGGTAAGCTATATATTAACTCCACAACGCAAACTTTCCTGATATGATTTTTCTCTGGAAAAAAATATGCAAACAAAATAGTGTTTACATTATATGAACTATCAACATGATTAATTGATGAGTAATATATATATATATATGTGAGTAAGTGCCTTCTCTTTTCCTCCCATTTGAGTATGGCAAAAGCTCATTAATACTGTCATGTATCTTCTAGTGTTTTTTGCAGTTGAGTTTCCTCGCTACATAAAACAAAAAAGAAAAAGAAAAGGAAAAGGAAAAACACAAAAGCGATACATGAAGAAGGAGGAGGAGGAGAAAAAGAAGATAGAGTTGATTTTATTCAAAGGTACGATACCTAAATAAGACTAAGTTTTTCTACCAATTTATTGTTTAATTCATTCATTAGTTCATGTGATTAGTTTCAAGACTCATCTCTAATAATATTCACAAAGGTGGTGTGTTTAAGATAAAAACAGAAAATGATATCTTGGCCGGTTCAATTATGTAATCAAGGTTAACCCGAAACTTAAAAACTTTTTTTTCCTTTTTGCTTTCTTAATCTGAAACTTCACAATTGTTGTTAGTATTGTTATTATTATCCCAAAAAAGATATTGCTTCAGAAAATTGAAAATGTAAACAAATTGATATTTTAGCTGTAAAAGTGTTGTGTTCTAGGGGAAACAGTTCCAAACAACTGAGCAAGCATGATTAATATATATATACATATATATATATATATATATATATATATATATATATATATATATAGGATCAATTTTTAAACGTACCTCCTAGTTTTATTTTTTTAAAAAATTTATCGCTATGCCTTTAGAAACTATGGAAGTATTCTTTGGTTTTTTGTTTTAGTTTCATCTCTTACGCACTCTTTCAACCAGAAAAAAGGGTAAAAGAGAAATATAACCTTAATTAGACCGAATTTATAACTGAATTTTTTTGTCTTGAGAAAAAATGATGAAAATTTTTATTAACAACATGCGATTCCAAATATGAGAATTTTTTTTTTTTTTTTTTTTCAAATTTTATGTTCTATCTTACGATTATATTTTAAAAAAGTTAAAAAATATTTTTCAAAAATTATTTGAGGGTATTTTTATCTTCTCATGATGAAGGTTCTAGTCCACTAATGTTATGTATTAATCAGTAATGTACATAAATTAAATTATATGCTTTCAATAGTTATGATTTCACTCTTGTGTGTTTTTTTTTTTTTTTTCGTCGGGATGAAATTAAAATAATATTTCAAATTTAAAAGATACTTTCATAGTTTCTAAAAGAGACAAATAAATTGCAAAAAATTTATAACTAAACGATATTTTTATGTAACTAATTACCCTATATAATTTGTTGGTTATACAAAAGTTATATAGTGATCATCATTATGCATAAAATTATATGGTCTGAATTAATACAAGCTCTTTTTTTTTTTTTTTAATTTGTTCGTTATTTACACTCAAAAAAACACCTTAAGTCTCCACCTTATGTTTTGATGTTCTTAATGGACCTATGGCACTGCTGCTAGTTTACCCTATACTGATCAATCAGAAAGATATTTAATGTTATTCTTAGACTTGACCTATATAAGTTGCAACATTAAATAATTAACACATGATAAGTTTTCAAATGTTAATCACCGTATCCTTTCATCAAAAATAATTAAGCAAAACTTCCAAATGTTCTACTTCAAAATGTTGACGTCCCACTTATTGGCACGTCATACATCTTCGTCTATCTAATATTGATTATTATATATATGTTGCATTGTGAAACCTCCATCTACAGCCAATCCCAGCATATTTCTTATGTACATAATTCTGTTCATTTGTTTAGATGAGGAAAGCATGCATAAAAATATACTCTTGTCCCATGATACCTTTTTTTTTCTTTTTTTTCCCTGAATTCTCCCATGATGCTTGAATTTATAGCTAGCTTGCATGAAATTCTGCAAAAGAGCGACATATAATTATTCTCTTGACATAAAACTTTGCTCTCATAGAAAGAGAGATATTAAAGCGCAATTATTCTTTAATTATCAAAGTATTCCTTGTATATCATCTGATTAGAGTCAAGCTTCAAAGTTTTTAATCGCTCTATCTATCTATATATACACACACGGAATCTTTATGCTTGCTTATTATTGTAAGTCAATATATATACTTCTCTCTCTGTTTTTTTTTTTTTTTTTTTTTTTTGGGTTTTCAAGGATAGGAAAATATAAAAAATACTTTAGATCATATTGTTCACCCATGCATTTATAAGAGAGAATTTTTTGTGGTCCTGCAACTTGAACTGAATTTCTAATTAGCTTTACTCTTCCTATTGTTTTATTAAATTATATATTAAATTTGATATCAAAGCTTGAGGTTGTTTTGAACCTCATTTCACATTTTACAATATGTCTTTTGTTATTTAAATCAGAATCTTTTAACTACTCGAATAAATAACATTCGTTTCTATATTTCTTGTGTTTAGTAGAACTATATATTTAGGTCGAATTTTGTATATATGCATGATTATTAGAGGTGTCAGTGGAGTTCAGAAACATGGCTTGAAAGTGGATAGTGGAACGTTAAAGTGTCCACTCATAAGTCACCTTCTAAAAAGATAAGCTAATAAGGTCATTCAATAATATGCAATTAGTTCAAGTACAAAGAAACAGGCCATAGTATATGTATTTTTCAGTAGTCACCTCTTATCTTTTGGGAATATGATTACAATACTATAGAAAAGCCACTACATGGAAATGATCAGAAATTTATGTATCTAATAACTTGCACGATAATTATATATAGCTAGGATTATTCAGTACCTCTAAAACCTCAAATCATAGTTAACAAAATATGTCATTCACATCTCTTGTATCTTCAAAACCAGAATAATTAAGCACACACCATATCATTCATCTTGTAGAAAGAGTACATAATCCATAATTTAAATCATAGGTCACTGGACATCAAATAATCATGTTGATAGTTCATATAATGTAAACTCTATTTTGTTTGCATATTTTTCCAGAGAAAAATCATATCAGGAAAGTTTGCGTTGTGGAGTTAATATATAGCTTACCTGTTGGGGAACTCCAAATCCAGTAGCACCAGAAGTAGTACCAACGTTGCTCACAGAATTAGCAACCAAAGAATTGTTCCACTTCTCCAAATGATTCACCAAATAAGAATGTCTCATAATCGACAACTGGTGCAGTTGTACCAATACTAGTAGTACTTGTTTGGAGAATATGATCATGATTAGATACTTGGAAAATATTCCAGCCATTTGAATTGGAAATCGGTAATATTTCCTGCGAAAACTCATAACGCTGATCATATCTAGAAACCTGCATCACAGCCCCAAGGGAGGAGTTAGGAGCAACAATATTGTTATTCATGTCAATGTCCATCATGTTTTGGTTTGGTAATTGGTCTCCAGTTTGTTGTTTCTCCTCAGATTTGTTGCTTGCAGGTTGGTTGATCTTGAGGCCGTGATAATCATGATCTTTCGACCCTTTTGCTCATTTTCTCTCTTGTCCTCTCCCTTGCCCTTTCTCCCTCAGCTCCTTTGTGAGCAGATTTATTGCAACCCTTTCCGAGTTTGATCTGCTCTACTTCTTTCTCTCTTTTACCAAAGGCTTGGAACTACTAGTACCGGCAAATCCTTGATCTTCTCCATTGATCCCCACCTCGTCTAAACCCGAAGCCCCTTCACAGCTTTCGGAATTCGGAGAAGGCGTTTGCATCTCCGGACAAGTACTACTGCAGCCACCTTCGTTGTTTGAGTCCTTAAGTTTCTTAATCTCTGATCTCGCCTTTCTGAGCAGCCACTTCACGGTCTTGCTCGCCCTCTCGAATCCAAGGAGCACTTAGAGATCGAAAAACTCACGAGGAACGTCGATGGACAGCCTCAGCCTCATTCTCCGGTGCCTCGGTCGGGTTCTTGCTATGGCGGTCTTTCCTTTTCTTGCTCTTGCTGTTGCCGCGATCTCCGCAGCCGCCACAGCTTCAAATTACACTGAAAAATATTAAGCTAGAAGTCTTTCTCATGGTGACGGTAAGAGGGGGGTTACTGTTGGGGGGCTTTGACATTGACCAAGTTTAGTTAACAGTAAACTACTATATAGTAGAGGTATAATATTGTATGTGAGAGAGAGATCAGAGAGAGAAAGGACCAACTAGCTAGGCTTCCATCCTTTTCAATTCATCATTCCCTTTTCTCTTTGTTTTTCTACCTAGCTGGACAGCAGCCTTCTTTCTTTCTCAGGGAAAAAAAAAAAAAAAAAAAAACCATGGGTTAGGGCGACAATGACAAAGGCAGCCATGTGTATTACTGTTGATGTCCTTTACAGTATATAAAGCTTGAGAAAGACATCTGCTAGCTTAATGCTGATCATGAAACGTAAATGTATCATATGTGTGTGTGTGTGTGTGTGTGTGTGTGTCATATTGTGTGATGGAGCTAGAAAAACAAATTGTAACAAGATTACCTAGATCTTGATCGAAGGAGGCCTTGAAGCTCTAGAGAGAAATGGAGATTCCGGTGAGCAATGTGGAGAGATCGCAAAGGTTCTTGTATGAGGGTTTTGAGAAGGAAGAGGAGTATATATTTATAGAAAGAACCCTGCGTATAAAAACTATATTTCTTTTAATAAACCCCACAAAAAACTATATTACAATATTTTTAGTAATGAGAACAACAACAACAACAACAATAATATTAATAATAATAATAATAATAATAATAATAATAATAATAATAATAATTTATGGTTAATAGAGGGAAAAGAAGGACAAGAGGAGGGGATGAGAGTTATTGCACAGACAAACTGAAGAGCCATCTTTTCAAAAAGTTGGTCGTGCGAGAGTGAGACTCAGAACCAATGTTGAGGATAGTAAGTGGACAGGAAACCACATAGTATTTGTGTTGTGTGCCACCAGTTCACGTGATTATCAGATGGCTTCTTTATGATCGTAATAATAATAAAAATGTTAATAAATAACTATATATTATAAACTGACTTCGGTTTTATGCATCCCCATTGCATGCCCCACAGATTTTTTCAGAAATCAATTGACATTAAAGTTTTTTCTTTCTCTCAATGTACAGTAATACTCACTAAAGGATTCAAATCTGCTGTCTAATTTTTAGTATTTTAATCGGTGTCTAAATTAATTAAATCGTCTCACATCATTTCATGATAAGCACAAAAGAGTAAGGGTTGACAGTGAAATTTTGTTAGCAAAATAGTACAAGATTACCACTTAATAGTCGGTCAGATTACCGGCCAAATCACGTGTTAATAGTCATTCTATATCGATTAATTTCAGTTATGAAAGTGCAATTGTTCGTGTATGAGTTTTATGGGTTCTTAGAATATTAATGAAACGCGAAGAAAAGAAAATAACACAAGGGATTATAGTGGTTCATTCTCAAAGCAAGAGTTACATCCACTTCGAGAAATTTCTCTCTTTTTTTCTTCTTTTTCTCTTTTTCGCTTACAAGAGGCTCAATTCTCACTAATGTTCATTGTCGTCTCTCTTGGGCCTTGCCCCTTTTATATGTCACATATTACATTTGGAGAAAACCGAGGCAAATGGTTACCCTACGGTTATTCTTGAGTAGCCTATTATCCTAATTAGCTAGACTGCAGCTATACAATACTTTACTTTCCGTTCATCTACCTACTCTGTCCAAAATTACGACCCTGTAATTTCCCTGTGATTTCCTATTTGTCTATTTTAGGCAGCTAACAGGCTGGTAATCATTTTTCTAGCCATTGACTTTGTGTATGCCCACAAGTAAACTAGGGATTTCTCTCCTGTCGCCTCAGTGGGCATTCTCAGAATTTGGGTCAGATGCCTGAACGCGCTACCCTCTCTGCTTTTACTCAACCTAGATAGCAAGTCCAGAGAGAGCCTTCATCCCCGTCAACCCTTGGAACCATCTGTTGGGAATGGTGTCCTAGAAGTATAAGATGTAATAGGATATTTATTATTTATTTAATAAAAGAGTTTATTCATTATTTTATGTGCATATATTTATGAATATTTTATGAATATCAATGAAAATTCCATGATTATTTATGTAACCTTAAACATTGTGTATAAGTGTTATATACGAGAGGATAATGTTTAAGGATAATAATCAAAAAGCAATGTTCATAATGAATTTAATTAAACTTCAGAATCTTTAATTAAAATATTATTCATATATGTCATTCTCATTTAGAATGGAACGGTGTTATCCGCACTGTTAATATGGTGAGATATTGAATGAGTGTATTTCGCATAATGAGATTATGTGGAACAAGGACACAGACACAATATGAATTTCTAATAATTTCCGTTAAGTATAGAATTCTAATTGAGTCTACCGATGGTCATATATAGAATGATCTTAATCCTGAGTTCTTAACAAACTCCTATTTATAGATTTGTGTCTTTTGATTTACTCGGTATGGATTCTGAAACCCTGAATCCTATTCCTTGTATTTTGGAGACATGATGAAGTAGGTAGCTGGGAAAGTTATTATATGAGATGGAATCCATTCCTTCTTGAGAAAGAAGTAGATAAATAATTCTCTTGAGGGTTGATTCGGTACTTGGTGTAATGACTGGAAAAATTTTAAGTCAAATTCGGACAGTCCGGTATTTGACCGTAATTTTTCTCGGAACAGAAAGTAGTAGAAATATTGATGTAATCAGGAAAGTGTTATGTAGAAACTTTATATACGGGGTAAAATCACCCGAAAAGTGTAAAGTTATAATACGAACATTTTTAGAGAGAAAATTGTAAATATCAAATTTGTGAATAGTGAAATATCGGTTAAAAGTTAGAAATTTTAACAAGTATATTTTAGTTATGAAAAACTAAAATATTTGGTAAATGACCAAATGACCAGTTAGAAAAAGAGTAGAAATATTAGAAGTAAGGAAAATGGCAAAAGTTTAAAATGCAATTTTCCAGTCGATTAAAGCGAAACCAGAAAAAAAAAACCATGAGGGTAATGCTGCGTTTTGGGCAATTCTAGATCGTTTAAAACGAAAATTTCATAAAAAGAAATTGACTATTGAGATACCCTAGAGAAGTGGGTTGAATATAAGAAATTTGACCCGGGGTGCTCGGCGATCGTAAAAGCAAAGATAGAACCTGTATGGGGTGTGAAATTATCGATCTGGGAAAGAGACTCGTTTTGAAAAACAGAAAGTTTGGTCTCGACAAGAAAAATGTGAGGAACACGGAACCACTTAAATTAAGTGTGAAACTTAATTAGAACTAGTCAAATTAAATTATAGGAATTAAAGTGATTTCTTGAATTTAATTTAGAAAGTAATAAGAGATATTATTATAAATAATATTATAATATTCATTAATACACTTAAAGAGGCCTACGGAAGGAAATTAGAAACATTATGTTCTATTTTCCTAAGGGTGGCCGAGAGACTAGAGAAAAGAGAGAGAAAAGAGAGAAAATCAAGGGAAAATCAAGGAATCATCCGTTTTCGTCAAAATTTCTTCCGTTCAGTCCGGTGGAAATATAACCCGAGGCATTCTAGCGGAGAATCTCAACTTTTCAAGGTAAGATTTCGGATTTTTCATGAGAAACTACTTGCTTTTTCGTTTTTGTGAATAGTAACTCATCTCGGGAAAAATCCGTAAAACTGAAAAGCGAAACCGACGTTTTGTCGGGGACTACGATAGGAGTTTAATGTGCAAGTATTGAAAGGATTGAACAATTTTTTTTGGATTTACACTAAAAATCCGAAAATCTCTAGAAATGGAGGAAATGTATTTTTGTTCAATTTATGTAGCAATTTGTGTTCAGGAATGTGAATCGGACTACAAAAACCGAAATCGGAAGTAAAACGAGTTATTGAAAACTCGGGAAACGAGGAAAATTAAGGCGAAACTCTGCCGAAATTTCCTAAAATCTAGTTAGCAAGCAATGAGTTAGGAATCGATTCTAGAGAATGGATACTTGATTTTAAACCTCGGAAACGAATAGATTAAGATTCGTAAACCGAGATACGAATATGTGTAAATTGCTTCTTGAGCTAGAATTCGGCCTTAAGGGGAAAAAGTCCATAAATGAGATTGAAATTAGATTTAAGAATCTAAGTATGAGGAATTGTGATTGAATAGGGAATTGATACCTATTTCCATGAAAAAAGTTTTGGCACGAGAGTCAAGCAACAAGAAAGAACTTCCAACGAGCGGGAATCGGCGGATTACCGTGAAAGTATAGACATATATGTTTGTACGGGACTCGAGTAAAATTTGTAGTTAGACTTAGAACTACGAATTTACTTATGTTCCTAAGTCTATGTGATTACATGTGATTATACGTGTTTGGAGGGCTTAATGCTCTAGATTTCAGAAGGGCGACATATGGTTACCCTTATGCATAGTTAATACTGACGAGTCGTCGGCCTCCACAAGGGAGGAAAATCTCACAGAGTAGAGATTCCGACTAGACCAGATAGTAAGTAATGACCAGTAAAGTAAAAGACTGACGGGTTGTCGGCCTCCGCAAGGGAGGAAAATCTCAAAGAGTAGAGATTAAACGACTAGACCAACCAAAGAAGAAATGACCAATAAAATAAAGATCGACGGGTCGTCGGCCTCGCAAAGGGAGGAAAAATCTCAAAGAGTAGAGATTCCGACTAGACCAAGTGTTGGGAATAGTGTCTGAAAGCATGAGATGTAAAAGGATATTTATTATTTATTTAATAAAATAGTTTATTCATCATTTTATGTGCATATATTTATGAATATTTTATGAATATCAAATAAAATTCCTTGATTATTTATGTAACCTTAAACATAGTATATAAGTGTTATATACAAGAGGATAATGTTTAAGGATAATAATCAAAAGTAACTGTTCATAATGAATTTAATTAAAGTTTGGAATCTTTAATTAAAACATTATTAATACATGTCATTCCCATTTAGAATGGAGCGGTGTTATCCGACTTTGTTAATATGGTGAGATATTGAATGAGTGTATTTCGCATAATGAGATTATGTGGAACATGGGCCTTGAACACAATATGAATTTCTAATAATTTCCGTTAAGCATAGAAATTCTAATTGAGTCTACCGATGGTCATATATAGAATGATCTTAATCCTAAGTTCTTAACAAACTCCTATTTATGGATTTATGTCTTTTGATTTACTCGATGCACGGATTCGAAACCTGAATCCTATTCCATGTATTTTGGAGACATAATGAAATAGGTAGTGGGAATGTTATTATACGAGATGGAATCCATTCCTTCTTGAGAGAGAAGCGAGATAAATAATTCTCTTGAGTGTTGATTCGGTACTTGGATTAGTAAGGCGCTACGGTTCATGAATGTGTTTTATGAATCACTATCCATTAGAGAATCAATGGTACTCAAGGATAAAGATGTAATTAGAGAGGTTAGCAGTTCTACCCGACTCTAATTATGAATTATTTATGGAGGATCGATCTATATGCAATGACTATATCAAATGGACACTTCACGGTTTAGAAGTAATTAATGTCTATAATTCCGAGAGTGCAATTCCAAGTTTATAGTGGAGTAACTATTGGAATTAATAGAATTAATTAATTAATTAAAGTGTTTAATTAATTATTAATTTTATTGGAGCTCAGAATTATAGGTCCATTAGTCCCCGCGTCGTCCTTGTAATTCTACCCGGACACAAAGGGCAAAATGGGAATTTTAGAATTACGGAATTCTAAAATTAAATACTCGAAGAATAATTAATTGAGAATTAATTATTATTTAAATAATGAGATTATTTAAATTTGAATTTGAACATATCTAGATTTATCCATTTAAACTTATTTGATAAGTTGTTCAATTTAGAATTCAAATTAATTTAAGTTTGACTTAAATTCAAATTTGAATCTGAATTAAAATTGAACTACTGGATAATGGATAAAATATCTTCCTTCCTTATCTTATTTAGGTGCCACACACCTAAGGGATAAGGGAAGGGATTTTTGTTCCAAATTCAAAATTGGAGATAAGGATTTGATCCTATTTTGAAGATTGACTTCTTCTCTTTAAATATGAGATAAATGAAAGATTGTGAGACAATCTTGAAACACTTTTCAGCCCTAGTTTCCTAGTGTGGCGGAATTCTCATATAGCAAAAAAAGAGAGTGAAAATTTTTCTCTCCAAAATTCCACATCGTGCATGCGTTGGTGTTTGTGGAAATTCGAGTGTTTTAGAAACCGTTTTGTCTCACGTGTGCCCACACACACGTCTACGTGGAATCAAGGAATTGACGTGGAAGACTTTGGTGTTCTAAACACAAAAGCTTGGAGCTAGGACTGTTCGTGGTCAAAGAAAATCAAGATATCATCCGAGTCGGCTACAAGGTATTTTTTCGGTTGATCCTTGATTCTTATAAATTAATGAGATTAATTTATTGGTGCATAAATTAATATAATCTATAGAGTATCTCAAAAGTTTTATGAAAATTTTTGTGATACACGATCCATACTTTCTTTGCGTTTTCGCCGCGAATTCGATTCGGCAACCAACAATTGGTATCGAGAGGTCTATAGGCGATATTAATTTATGCTTCAATTAAATATGTGATATTTAAATATGTATGTATGTGATGAGTAGGCACTTGCATTTATGGATGTTTATTTTTATTCATGATGATGAATGTATGGATGATGGATTTGGTCGTTAATTATATGGTTCCATGGATCGGTTATATTCATTCGTTAATAAATTATTTGTAATTTAATTCGGGATTAGAATTATTGTAATTCTAGGATTTGGGTAGAATTAGGGTTTATGATTTTGAATTAAGAAGGAGGCCATGAAGATCATATTTGAAGCCTTCAAAGAAGCCCAGAAACTGCCCAGAAAAATTCCGGAAATCGCGGCCCAGGCGCGTCCCGGACGCGGCCCAGGCGCGTCCCGGACGCGGCCCAGGCGCGGCCAGGACGCGGCCCAGGCGCGTCCTGGACGCGGCCCAGGCACGTCCCCTGACGCGGCCCAGGCGCGTCCAGGCCGCGGCCCAGGCGCGTCCAGGCCGCGGCCCAGGCGCGTGCAGGCCGCGGCCCAGGCGCGTCCAGGCCGCGGCCCAGCGCGCGTCCAGGCCGCGCCCCAGGCCGCGGCCCAGCGCGCCTGGCGGCCCAAGTTCGGGATTTGATCCCGAACGGGCCCGAAGGTTTCCGAAACCCTCGTGAAGCGTGCCGACGGGCCCGGAAAAGTTCCGGATCCCAAGGAAGGTGAAATCCAACCCGGAGACAAAGAATGAAGCCGAAGAATGAAGAATTCAAGAATCGAAGTCCCGTTGATGTAACGGAAGAATATAATTATTGTAATTATTTATTTATTCGATTCGATTGAGTTGTAATTTATTTTTCCATGGGACCGGTCAAATCCATCTCAATAGTTGATTGCATATATTTATATTTTATGTTGATAATTATATAATATATATGTCCATGCATATAACATGCCATGTAGATATAATGTGCCTACTCATATGTTTTTTATAACATGCCATGCATACATACGCATAATTGTTATTATTTATTTTATTTATTATAAAAGGGTTTTAGAAAAATAAAATAAAATAAGAACCATCTTATTTGAAAATCGATTTAATATGATTAAATTGATTTAAGTTGCAAAATTGATTTGCAAAATAATGTTACATGTGAAATTGAATTTAAAAGTTAAATTTTTGAATTTCACATATCCGAAAAAATAAATTGTTTATTTTTCGATTTGAAAATCATGAGATGTTTTTCAAACAAAATACATATTTGCAAAATAATGAGTGGGAGAGGGTTGTATGACAACACGACCCACTGGTCTCCATCATTAGTTCAACACCGTGAGATTCGAAAGGGGCTTCGCGGCGGCACCGATTCCGCACTCCCTACGGAAAGTGTTCTTTCGGATCAATAACAAGGTTGACTTCCTAGTGATAGGATTCAAGGATGTATTTGCGGTTTGACCTACCCCTACGGCGGCACTCGGAGTTAAGTCAGTAGAATCGAAATGATGGGTTACACTCATGGAGATATAATCAAATTGTTGATTATATTTTTGACCAAAATTAGCGGTAGTTAGTAAATATGAAAATATGAGATATTTTGATTATATTTATTAATTGAGAAGGTCTCGGTTCAATTTGCGATATTTTGACCTACCCTACGGTGACACTATATTCGTGGTAAATTGAATTATCGTTGGCACCCAAAATTAAAACATGATTTATGTATTTTCATGTGCATCATGCATCATATTTAAATGTGCCAAAATTAACATGCCTTGATATTCATGCACATAAATTGATTAGATGAATATTCTATTTATTTCCAAACAATATGTCGAATCCCATTATCACACTACTAGCGGATTGAAAAAATTAGCGGTGATAATTATGCTAAGTGGAAAAGTAACATGAACATACTATTGGTCTGCGAAGACTATAAGTTTGTCCTAAGCGGAGGAATGTCCTCCACGAACCCATGACTAATGCATCCAAAACCGCAAGGGAGCCTTTTGATCATTTGGATCAAGGCCAACAATAAAGCAAAGTGCTTTATCTTTGGCCAACATGAGCGATAATAACCGTAAGAAGCATGAGGAAATGGAGCCCTTATGAGATAATGGAGTCTCTAGAAGCCATGTTCGGCGCTCCTTAAAAAAAAGGCTCGTTTGGATGCCGTAAGGGCTTTCATGAGCGATAAGATGAAGAAAGGTTCTTGGTCAAGGCACATGTTTTGAACATGATTGATCACCTCCACGATGCGGAGCTCAATGGTGCGAATCGATGAAGCCACCCAAGTTGGCATCATCACGGAAAGCCTATCCACGACTTTCATGAGTTCGTGAACAACTTTGTTATGAACAAAAAGAAGTGCAATCTCTCGAACTCATGAATGACCTGCAAAACTTGAATCCCCCAACAAAAGAAGGGGAGGAGAAGCAAATGTTGTAGTTGCAGGAAGTTCTGGTAAAAACAAAAGGAAAAACCAGAACCAGGGAAAAGCGAAGGAGAAAAAGGAACAAGGTAAATCAGATTTACTAGTCCTTGAAACATGTTTAGTAGAGGGTGATACCTCAGCCTGGATAATTGATTCGGGAGCAACTAATCATGTTTGTTTTTCTTTGCAAAATCTTAGTTGTTATACTGAGTTAGCTGATGGGGACTACACGATGAAAGTAGGCAATGGCGCAAGAGTTTCGGCAAAAGCAGTGGGAGAAGTTAGACTTCGTTTTAGGGAAAATAAATTTTTAGTTTTGAACAGTGTTTATTTTATTCCAGACATTCGCAGAAATTTGATTTCTGTGGCCAAATTATTTGAACAATTATTTAAAGTTTATTTTGATAATGAATTTGTTCATATTTCTCGAAATGGTTTAAATATTTGTTCTGGACGTCTGGATGATGGTTTATATTGTATAAAACCAATCCCTAATTCAACAACTTAACTTTGAAATGTTCGGAGTTCTTTGAACCTAAGAATAAAAAGCAAAAGATTTCTCACGAAAATAACACATATCTGTGGCACCTTAGACTTGGTCACATTAACCTAAATAGGATTGAAAAGGCGGTAAAGGATGGTCCTTGCGTGAGCTAAAAGTTGGCGAGCTTCGATCTGTGAATCTTGTTTGGAAGGTAAAATGACCAAGAGACCTTTCTGACAAAAGGAGTAAGAGCTACGAGAACCCCTACGGTGATACATTCGGATGTATGTGGACCGTTAAACGTCCAAGCTAGAGGAGGTTCTTAATATTCGTCACCTTTATTGACGACTATTCGAGATATGGTTATGTTTACACGATGCAGCGGAAATCGAAACTTTTGGAAAGTTTAGAGAATTCCGGCGAAGTTGAAAAACAATTAGGTAAACCAATCAAGACACTTGATCGGATCGGGGGTGAATACCTGGACCAAGAGTTCGGGATTTCTTGATTGAAGAAGGTGTGGTATCCCAATTGATCGCACCGGTACACCACAAAGAGAATGGTGTGGCGAAAGGAGAAATCGGACTTTGCTCGACATGATAAGATCAATGTTGAGTTATTCTTCTTGCCTACTTCCTTTTGGGGTTATGCCTAAAAACCGCTATGTATATTCTGAATCTAGTTCCATCTAAATCTATACCTAAGACACCCCTAGAGTTGTGGAATGGTCAAAAACCTAGTTTGAGACACATTCGCATATGGGGAGTCCGAAAGACACGTCTTTGAGGCAAAAGACCGGGAAGTTGGAACCTAGGTCGGGAAGTATGCATCTTTGTGGGATACCCACAAGGGACAAAGGAGGACATTTTATAGTAAAAGCGGATCAAAAGGTGTTTGTATCGACAAATGCCCCATTTCGGAGCATGACTATATGATAGATTTCAAGCCCGGAAGTAAGATAGTATTAGAAGAGTTACTTTCCGATGAGATCGGACCACAATCGACAAGAGTTGTCGGACCACTCGGAGAAAAGACCATAGTTCCTAATCGGACTCCGGCACCTCGTCGTAGTGGGAGGGTAAGCACGTTACCCGACCGTTATGCGGGGAAGCCCAAATCGTCACTGGCGATGGCGGTAAGGAGGATCCATCGACCTTTAAGGATGCGATGGATGATTACGATAAGGAAGAATGGCAAGAAGCTATGAAACTCGAGATGGAGTCTATGCACTCTAACTTTCGATCGGCAACTTGTAGATCTACCGAAGGGTAAAACCCATTGGATGCAAGTGGATCTTCAAGAGAAAGAGAGGGAGCGGATGGAAAAGTAGAGACTTTTAAAGCAAGGCTAGTGGCTAAGGGTTATACCCAAAAGGAGGAGTTGACTATGAGGAAACTTTCTCTTGATAGCCATGCTTAAGTCCATCCGGATACTCCGGCCATAGCGACATATTTTGACTATGAGATATGGCGGATGGACGTCAAGGCGACTTTTTACGAATGGCTATCTTGATGAAACCATCTATATGGATCACCCGGAGGGTTACATAGTGGAAGGCCAACAGCGAGAGAAAGTGCGCAAACCGCAAAGGTCCATTTATGGGTGAAGCGAGCTTCTAGATCATGGAACATCGGGTTTGATGAGGTGTAAAGTCTTATGGATTTGATCAAAACATTGATGAACCATGCGTCTACAAGTACAAGAAAGAAGAGAAAGTGGTCTTCTTAATTCTTTACGTCGATGACATCCTACTCATTGGGAGTGATGTGGGAATGATGACAGATGTAAAGGGTGGTTGTGACCAATTCAAATGAAAGATTTAGGAGAGGCAAGCTATGTTCTTGGGATCAAGATTATTCGAGATTGCAAGAAAAAGCTTTTAGCGTTATCACAAGCATCTTATATAGACAAAGTGTTGTCTAGGTATTCGATGCAAAACTCCAAGAAAGGGAATTTGCCTTCTAGGCATGGTATTCATCTTTCTAAGGAGCAATGTCCTAAGACCCCTTGCAGCGGGAAGAAGATATGAGAAGGTATCCCTACGCTTGGTGTGGGAAGCCTTATGTATGCCATGTTGTGTACAAGACCCGGATATACGCTGTATGCGGTGGGAGTAGTCGATCGCTACCGGTCCAACCGAGGATTAGATCATTGGGTTGCGGTGAAGTGTATTCTCAAGTATCTTAGGAGAGCGAGAAACTATATGTTAGTATATTCGGAGAAGATCATCTCTCACGGATACACAGATTCGATTTCCAATCGGATAGAGATAGTCGACGGTCGACATCGGATCTGTGTTCACTCTTAATGGAGGAGCCGTGGTATGGAGAAGTATAAAGCAAAAGTGTGTTCTTGACTCTACCATGGAAGTTGAATATGTTGCGACTTGTGAAGCCGCAAAAGAAGCTACATGGCTCGGGAAGTTCTTAAGCGATCCGGAAGTTGTTCCGGATATGGATAAGCCAATTAAGCTCTCTTTGTGACAACGCGGTGGGCGGTAGCTAATTCAAAAGAACCTAGAAGCCATAAGAGTGCGAAACATATAGAAAGGAAATATCACGATCGGAGACATTGTGGATAGGCGATGTGGCGGTTACGAAGATCGCGTCAGGAGGACAACCTTGGCGACCCGTTCACCAAGACATTGCCATTGAGCGTTTTTGATCGGCACTTAGATGGATTTGGGATTAGAGACATGACACACTGCTTTAGGACAAGTGGGAGATTGTTGGGAATAGTGTCACGAAAGCATGAGATGTAAAAGGATATTTATTATTTATTTAATAAAATAGTTTATTCATCATTTTATGTGCATATATTTATGAATATTTTATGAATATCAAATAAAATTCCTTGATTATTTATGTAACCTTAAACATAGTATATAAGTGTTATATACAAGAGGATAATGTTTAAGGATAATAATCAAAAGTAATTATTCATAATGAATTTAATTAAAGTTTGGAATCTTTAATTAAAACATTATTAATACATGTCATTCCCATTTAGAATGGAGCAGTGTTATCCGCCTTTGTTAATATGGTGAGATATTGAATGAGTGTATTTCGCATAATGAGATTATGTGGAACATGGGCCTTGAACACAATATGAATTTCTAATAATTTCCGTTAAGCATAGAAATTCTAATTGAGTCTACCGATGGTCATATATAGAATGATCTTAATCCTAAGTTCTTAACAAACTCCTATTTATGGATTTATGTCTTTTGATTTACTCGATGCGATTTCGAAACCCTGAATCCTATTCCATGTATTTTGGAGACATAATGAAATAGGTAGCTGGGAATGTTATTATACGAGATGGAATCCATTCCTTCTTGAGAGAGAAGCAGATAAATAATTCTCTTGAGTGTTGATTCGGTACTTGGATTAGTAAGAGCGCTACGGTTCATGAATGTGTTTTATGAATCACTATCCATTAGAGAATCAATGGTACTCAAGGATAAAGATGTAATTAGAGAGGTTAACGGATTCTACGACTCTAATTATGAATTATTTATGGAGGATCGATCTATATGCAATGACTATATCAAATGGACACTTCACGGTTTAGAAGTAATTAATGTCTATAATTCCGAGAGTGCAATTCCAAGTTTATAGTGGAGTAACTATTGGAATTAATAGAATTAATTAATTAATTAAAGTGTTTAATTAATTATTAATTTTATTGGAGCTCGTAATTATAGGTCCATTAGTCCCCGCGTCGTCCTTGTAATTCTACCAGACACAAAGGGCAAAATGGGAATTTTAGAATTACGGAATTCTAAAATTAAATACTCGAAGAATAATTAATTGAGAATTAATTATTATTTAAATAATGAGATTATTTAAATTTGAATTTGAACATATCTAGATTTATCCATTTAAACTTATTTGATAAGTTGTTCAATTTAGAATTCAAATTAATTTAAGTTTGACTTAAATTCAAATTTGAATCTGAATTAAAATTGAACTACTGGATAATGGATAAAATATCTTCCTTCCTTATCTTATTTAGGTGCCACACACCTAAGGGATAAGGGGAAGGGATTTTTTGTTCCAAATTCAAAATTGGAGATAAGGATTTGATCCTATTTTGAAGATTGACTTCTTCTCTTTAAATATGAGATAAATGAAAGATTGTGAGACAATCTTGAAACACTTTTCAGCCCTAGTTTCCTAGTGTGGCCGGAATTCTCATAGCAAAAAAAAAGAGAGAAAAATTTTTTCTCAAAAATTCCACATCGTGCATGCGTTGGTGTTTGTGGAAATTCGAGTGTTTTAGAAACCGTTTTTGTCTCACGTGTGCCCACACACACGTCTACGTGAATCAAGGAATTGGCGTGGAAGACTTTGGTGTTCTAAACACAAAAGCTTGGAGCTAGGACTGTTAGTGGTCAAAGAAAATCAAGATATCATCCGAGTCGGCTACAAGGTATTTTTTCGGTTGATCCTTGATTCTTATAAATTAATGAGATTAATTTATTGGTGCATAAATTAATATAATCTATAGAGTATCTCAAAAGTTTTATGAAAATTTTTGTGATACACGATCCGCCTTTCCGCTGCGTTTCCGCCGCCGAATTCGATTCGGCAACCAACAACCAGAACCCATAGAAGTAAGAACAGAAAGATAGAAAGTAGTTTAATGCATGTTTCACACGAGCATATTGGCATCATAACTCTTAATGTAATTTCTATTAGTTTATGATGTATGCATGTTTATACTTGCTGAGTGTTAGCTCATCAGTTTACTCGTGTGCAGGTAACAAAGGTAAGCGGCCAGTCATATAGTGGTTTGTTTGATGGACATGCGGAGGCAAGGGTGGCGGAAATGTTATGGGTACACGGGAGTGGTCTCTACTACGCTCGCTTAGAAATTAAATTCCGCTGCAAAGTAATGTAATATAGAATACTAGTATGTATGTTCAGTTCTAAGAAGAAGATATTACAACCATTGTCTTAGTAAAGAACAACGGTTGTAATAAATTATGACAAGTTTTTGGAAACTAGTTTGATATCCGAATCTTTAAAGTAATAGCAAGATATGTTATTAGTGTAACAACATAACATGTTAAGAACCCGATGGTTAAAGTAAAAAGAAAAAAAATTTACCCGCACATGAACGTAAATTAAAGAGACAATAGTCTAACAACGAATAATGGATTAGACTATAGCTTAGCCCATTAGTAGTAGTATAAGGAAGCGGCGACAACCGTGGCAGGGCTGGTCGCCACACTTGGACCAATGGGAGCTCGATTCATGAATGTGTTTTATGAATCTTTGTCCATTAGAGAATCAATGGTACTCAAGGATAAAGATATAATTAGAGAGGTTAACGGATTCTACCTGGCTCTAATTATGAATTATTTATGGAGGATTGATCTATATGCAATGACTATATCAAATGGACACGTTTTATATAACATGCCATGCATACACGCGCAATTGTTATTGTTTATTTTATTTATTATAAAAGTGTTTTAGAAAAATAAAATAAAATAAGAACCATGCGCTATAAATCGATTTAATATGATTAAATTGATTTAAGTTGCAAAATTGATTTGCAAAATAATGTTACATGTGAAATTCAATTTAAAAGTTAAATTTTTGAATTTCACATATCAAAAAAAAAAATAAATTGTTTATTTTTCGATTTGAAAATCATGAGATGTTTTTCAAACAAAATACATGTTTGCAAAATAATGAGTGGGAGAGGGTTGTATGACAATACGACCCACTAGTCTCCGCCGTTAGCGCAACACCGTGAGATCCGGAAAGGGGCTTTGCGGCGACATTGAATCGCCCTCCTAAAGGAGAGTATCCTTGCCGAATCAATAACATGGTTGGCTTCCCATAGATAAGATTTCAGGATGTATTTCCGAATTGACTACCCAAAGGTAGCAATCCGGAGTTAAGTCTATGGGATCTGAAACGGTGGGTTACACTCATAAAATATAATCAAATTTGTTGGTTATATTTTGACTGAAAAACTTGATTAGTTAATAAATATGAAAATATGAGATATTTTGACTATATTTATTAACTGAGAAGAGTCTCGGTCTAATTGGCATATAACTTGACTACCCAAAGGTACACTTTATATGTGAAAAATTGGATTATCGTTGGCACCTAAAATTAAAACATGATTTATGTATTTCTCATGTGCATCATGCATCATATTTAATTGTGCCTAAATACATGCCTTGATATTCATGCACATAAATTGATTAGATGAATATTCTATTTATTTCCAGTAATATGTCGAATCCCATTATCACACTACTAGGGACTGAAAAATTAGACGGTGATAATTATGCTAAGTGGAAGAGTAACATGAACATACTATTGGTCTGCGAAGACTATAAGTTTGTCCTAGCGGAGGAATGTCCTCCTGAACCCTGACTAATGCATCCAAAACCGCAAAAGGGAGCCTTTTGATCATTTGGATCAAGGCCAACAATAAAACAAAGTGCTTTATCTTTGGCCAAGATGAGCGATAATGCCGCAAGAAGCATGAGGAGATGGAGACCGCTTATGAGATAATAGATTCTCTAGAAGCCATGTTCGGCGCTCCTTCTAAAAAGGCTCGTTTGGATGCCGTAAGGGCTTTCATGAACGACAAGATGAAGAAAGGTTCTTGGTCAAGGCACATGTTTTGAACATGATTGATCACCTCCACGATGCGGAGCTCAATGGTGCGTAATCGATGAAGCCACCCAAGTTGGCATCATCTTGGAAAGCCTGTCATCTGACTTTCATGAGTTCGTAAACAACTTTGTTATGAACAAGAAAAAGTGCAATCTCACTGAACTCATGAATGACCTGCAAAACTTCGAATCCACCAACAAAAGAAGGGGAGGAGAAGCAAATGTTGTAGTTGCAGGAAGTTCTGGTAAAAACAAAAGGAAAAACCAGAACCAAGGAAGAGGAAAGAAAGGAAAGACAAAGAGACCCAAGAAAGCAAAGGGCCCCATCCAGAAACCCAAAGGAAAATGTTTCCACTGCAATGGCGAAGGGCACTGGAAGAGGAACTGTAACAAGTATCTCGAGGAGCTGAAAAAGAAAAAGGAACAAGGTAAATCAGATTTACTAGTCCTTGAAACATGTTTAGTAGAGGGTGATACCTCTATTGGGAATGGTGTCCTAGAAGCTTGAGATGTAATAGGATATTTATTATTTATTTAATAAAAGAGTTTATTCATTATTTTATGTGCATATATTTATGAATATTTTATGAATATCAATGAAAATTCCATGATTATTTATGTAACCTTAAACATTGTATATAAGTGTTATATACGAGAGGATAATGTTTAAGGATAATAATCGAAAAGCAATGTTCATAATGAATTTAATTAAACTTCAGAATCTTTAATTAAAACATTATTAATACATATCATTCCCATTTAGAATGGAACAGTGTTATCCGCACTGTTAATATGGTGAGATATTGAATGAGTGTATTTTGCATAATGAGATTATGTGGAACAAGGACACAGTCACAATATGAATTTCTAATAATTTCCGTTAAGTATAGAAATTCTAATTGAGTCTACCGATGGTCATATATAGAATGATCTTAATCCTGAGTTCTTAACAAACTCCTATTTATAGATTTGTGTCTTTTGATTTACTCGGTACGGATTCCGAGACCCTGAATTCTATTCCTTGTATTTTGGAGACATGATGAAGTAGATAGCTGGGAATGTTATTATACGAGATGGAATCCATTCCTTCTTGAGAAAGAAGTAGATAAATAATTCTCTTGAGGGTTGATTCGGTACTTGGACCAGTAGGAGCTCCGATTCATGAATGTGTTTTATGAATCACTGTCCATTAGAGAATCAATGGTACTCAAGGATAAAGATATAATTGTTGGTTGCCGAATCGAATTCGGCGGCGGAAACGCAGCGGAATAGCGGATCGTGTATCACAAAAATTTCATAAAACTTTTGAGATACTCTATAGATTATATTAATTTATGCACCAATAAATTAATCTCATTAATTTATAAGATTCAAGGATCAACCGAAAAAATACCTTGTAGCCGACTCGGATGATATCTTGATTTTCTTTGACCACGAACAGTCCTAGCTCCAAGCTTTGTGTTTAGAACACCAAAGTCTTCCACGTCAATTCCTTGATTCCACGTTGACGTGTGTGTGGGCACACGTGAGACAAAATAGGTTTCTGAAACACTCGAATTTCCACAAACACCAACGCATGCACGATGTGGAATTTTTGGAGAAAAATATTTTCTCTCTCTTTGCTATGAGGAATTTCGGCCAGCACTAGGGGAACTAGGGCTGAAAGTGATTTCAAAATTGTCTCACAATCTTTCATTTATCTCATATTTAAAGAGAAGAAGTCAATCTTCAAAATAGGATCAAATCCTTATCTCCAATTTTGAATTTGGAACAAAAAAATCCTTCCCCTTATCCCTTAGTTGGCCGGCCACCCTAGGGTTTTATCCCTTTGTGTGTGGCACCTAAATAAGATAAGGAAGGAAGATATTTTATCCATTATCCAAGTAGTTCAATTTTAATTCAGATTCAAATTGAATTTAAGTCAAACTTAAATTAATTTGAATTCTAAATTAAACAACTTATCAAATAAGTTTAAATGGATAAATCTAGATATGTTCAAATTCAAATTCAAATAATCTCATTATTTAAATAATAATTAATTCTCAATTAATTATTCTTGATATTTAATTTTAGAATTCCGTAATTCTAAAATTCCCATTTTGCCTTTGTGTCCGGTAGAATTACAAGGACGACGCGGGGACTAATGGACCTATAATTACGAGCTCCAATAAAATTAATAATTAATTAAACACTTTAATTAATTAATTAATTCTATTAATTCAATAGTTACTCCACTATAAACTTGGAATTGCACTCTCGTAATTCTGAGACATTAATTACTTCTAAACCGTGAAGTGTCCATTTGATATAGTCATTGCATATAGATCGATCCTGCATAAATAATTCATAATTAGAATCGGGGTAGAATCCGTTAACCTCTCTAATTACATCTTTATCCTTGAGTACCATTGATTCTCTAATGGATAGTGATTCATAAAACACATTCATGAACCAGAGCACTCTTACTAATCCAAGTACCGAATCAACACTCAAGAGAATTATTTATCTGCTTCTTTCTCAAGAAGGAATGGATTCCATCTCGTGTAATAACATTCCCAGCTACCTATTTCATTATGTCTCCAAAATACAAGGAATAGGATTCAGGGTCTCGGAATCCATAGCGAGTAAATCAAAAGACATAAATCCATAAATAGGAGTTTGTTAAGAACTTAGGATTAAGATCATTCTATATATGACCATCGGTAGACTCAATTAGAATTTCTATGCTTAACGGAAATTATTAGAAATTCATATTGTGTCTGTGTCCATGTTCCACATAATCTCATTATGCGAAATACACTCATTCAATATCTCGCCATATTAACAGTGCGGATAACACCGTTCCATTCTAAATGGGAATGACATGTATCAATAATGTTTTAATTAAAGATTCTGAACTTTAATTAAATTCATTATGAACAGTTACTTTTGATTATTATCCTTAAACATTATCCTCTTGTATATAACACTTATATACCATGTTTAAGGTTACATAAATAATCAAGGAATTTTATTTGATATTCATAAAATATTCATAAATATATGCACATAAAATGATGAATAAACTATTTTATTAAATAAATAATAAATATCCTTTTACATCTCATGCTTTCAGGACACTATTCCCAACAATCTCCCACTTGTCCTAAAGCAGGTGTGTCATGTCTCTAATCCCAAATCCATCTAAGTGCCGATCAAAAACGTTCAATGGTAATGTCTTGGTGAGCGGGTCGCAAGGTTGTCCTCGACGCGATCTTCGTAACCGCTACATCGCCTCTATCCACAATGTCTACGATCGGGTGATATTTCCTTTCTATATGTTTTGCACTCTTATGGCTTCTAGGTTCTTTTGAATTAGCCACCGCTCCTTTGTTGTCACAAAGAGAGCTTAATTGGCTTATCCATATCTGGAACAACTTCGGATCGGTTAAGAACTTCCCGAGCCATGTAGCTTCTTTTGCGGCTTCACAAGTCGCAACATATTCAACTTCCATGGTAGAGTCGGCAACACACTTTTGCTTTATACTTCTCCATACCACGGCTCCTCCATTAAGAGTGAACACGCGGATCCGGATGTCGACCGTCGACTATCTCTATCTCGATTGGAAATCAGAATCTGTGTATCCGGTGAGAGACAGATCTTCTCCGGAATATACTAACATATAGAAGCCTGCTTCAGTCCATAAATGGTCCTTTGCAATTTGTAGACTTTCTGCTGTTGGCCTTCCACTATGTAACCCTCTGGCTGATCCATATAGATGGTTTCATCAAGATAGCCATTCAGAAAAGCTATCTTGACGTCCATCTGCCATATCTCATAGTCAAAATATGCTACAATGGCCAGGAGTATCCGGATGGACTTAAGCATGGCTACTGGCGAGAAAGTTTCCTCATAGTCAACTCCCTCCTTTTGGGTATAACCCTTAGCCACTAGCCTTGCTTTAAAAGTCTCTACTTTTCCATCTGCTCCTCTCTTTCTCTTGAAGATCCACTTGCATCCAATGGGTTTTACCCTTGGGTAGATCTACAAGTTGCCGGACCGAGTTAGAGTGCATAGACTCCATCTCGAGTTTCATAGGCGCTTGCCATTCTTCCTTATCGAGAATCATCCATCGCATCCTTAAAGGTCGATGGATCCTCCTCTCAAATCATCGGCGGTGACGATTTGGGCTTCCCTGGTATAACGGTCGAGTAACGTGCTTACCCTCCCACTACGACGAGGTGCGCTGGAGTCCGATTAGGAACCGTGGTCTTTTCTCCGAGTGGTCCGAAAACTCTTGTCGATTGTGGTCCGATCTCATCGGAAAGTAACTCTTCTAATACTATCTTACTTCGGGCTTGAAATCTATCATATAGTCATGTTCCAGAAATGTGGCATTTGTCGATACAAACACCTTTTGATCCGCTTGACTATAAAACAATCCTCCTCTTGTCCCTTGTGGGTATCCCATAAAGATGCATACTTTGACCTTGGTTCCAACTTCCGGTCTTTTGCCTCAAAGACGTGTCTTTGGACTCCCCATATGCGAATGTGTCTCAAACTAGGTTTTTGACCATTCCACAACTCTAGGGATGTCTTAGGTATAGATTTAGATGGAACTAGATTCAGAATATACATAGCGGTTTTTAGGGCATAACCCCAAAAAGAAGTAGGTAGTGAAGAATAACTCAACATTGATCTTATCATGTCGAGCAAAGTCCGATTTCTCCTTTCGGCCACACCATTCTGCTGTGGTGTACCAGGTGCAGTCAATTGTGATACCACACCTTCTTCAATCAAGAAATCCCGGAACTCTTGGTCCGGTATTCACCCCTCGATCCGATCGAAGTGTCTTGATTGGTTTACCTAATTGTTTTTCAACTTCGCCGGAATTCTCTAAACTTTCCAAAAGTTTGATTTCCGTTGCATCATAAACATAACCATATCTCGAATAGTCGTCAATGAAGGTGACGTAATATTCGTAACCTCCTCTAGCTTGGACGTTTAACGGTCCACATACATCTGAATGTATCATTTGTGGGGGTTACGTAGCTCTTACTCCTTTTTCTTTGTAAAAGGTCTCTTGGTCATCTTTCCTTCCAAACAAGATTCACAGACTGGAAGCTCGCCAACTTTTAGCTCACGCAAAGGACCATCCTTTACCAGTCTTTCAATCCTATTTAGGTTAATGTGACCAAGTCTAAGGTGCCACAGATATGTGTTATTTTCGTGAGAAATCTTTGAAGGATCTTATTGTGATTTATATATGAAAAATCATTTGAACAACAACAATATTGTAGGCGGAATTTCAAAAATTTTATCATATCCATTTAATTCATAATTAAACGTAAACCACAACGAGAGATTCATGCATGATATATGTTTATGGACAAAGGATTAGAAAAATCTCACATACCTTTGTGACGATTGAATTAATTGACCGCAAGGATCTTGTCTCACTATCTCACGTTCCAAGATGGAGAATTGCCGTGAAACAAGATCGTTGTTTATTGTCACGATCACACCAAGAACCACTCGTTGATTCAAGGCTATGTCTCTACAATTTTTAGGATGAGAGAGTGGGCTCTTTTTCAAAAACCTAAGGAAACTTTTTCCTTCTATTTTGTCTCTACAAAATCCGCCACCCTAAGGAAAGTGTGATCTCTTTTCTTTTCTCCAAAAGACTCTCTCCCTAGGGTTTTCAATAATATCCTTATATAGGAGAAAATTCAAAAACTCAAACCCTAGATGGGATTTTGAATTTCTCCTTAACCCTAGGGGTTGAAATCCGAAAATCCCTACATGGCTTAGGGATTTCGAATTTCCTTCCCTATTTTGGAGCAAAATTCGAAATCCCTTAAGGCAAGGATTTTCGAATTTTCCCAAAATAAAATCTCACTTTTCTCTTTCCTTTAGTTGCCAAATAAAATCATGTTTAAATTTCATTTTGAATTTTAAATTAATCTCCATTAATTTCAAAATTCAAAACTCATTCTTTTTATTTTTCAATTATCAAATAAATGAAAAATAACACAATGAATTTAAACATAATTATCGATTCTGTTTTTCCCATTTATTAGAGCTAGCCTTGAGACCGAATGGACCCACATGAACAAAGCTATGGAATTACAATATTCGACTAACTCATCCCTATAAGTTATCGACATATTTAATTCCGACATCATCTAACTCCACTAAAAGTTCGATGCCGAATAATCTCTCGATTCATGTGCGCTAATTTTTCTTTTGGTGTTGATACAATTTATCACACGGTCCACGTGTAAATGCATTATTATCCTTCGTAAATATCGGTGATCGAATGGTGTATATAATATTACCGTTTTACCATTCTAATCATTATTTCCTCAACTCCTTTATATGACTGTGAATAAGAAAGACAAACGTTCGTAAGATGTCTCGCACATGTTACGATGTCTTAATCAATGAATATCATCATTGAATACCAGGCCTGGTTTATTTATTTATTCACACACCCGTCAATAAAGCATGAGGTGATATTATTTTACGAATTCCATATCTGTGAATCACATAACTCCAACTTAATATTGTCATGATCCCAATGACCGAGATGTCGTTCAATAAGCGTGAACTAATCTCATTGGCGAATCAAAGATCATGAGATACTAAGTTGAGCTACGCATTCACTTGAGATTAAGATAATTATACAAATATACTTAAGTTGTGATGATTAGGTTTAGAGTTGTGTAAACGGTTTTTACTCTAACCTAATCGGTCACATGGTCTATTCAACATGTTGCGAGCATGTCTAGATCAACCACAGTCCAACTCCCATGCCCCGAGACCAGCATCACATGGTTCGATCTAACGGTCATAATCGGATTCGATTGCCCAATCAATCCTAAGGCTGCGAATATCTATTTTAAACTGTATCCAGAAGAGTTTGTCCGGCAGGTTCCCCACGACTCTTCTTTCGTTAGTAACAGTTTATGGACTAAGCAATATCATAAACACTCTTGAGTATGTGTCAAAACATAACTTTATCTTATTTTATAAAATCAACCAAAATAATAATGTCTTACATTTGTCATTTCATAAATAACAAATTACATCCCACTTTATGGACACATTTCAACAAACTCCCACTTGGACTTAAAGTAGGTGTGTACAATCTCGCATGCCCAAACCTTCCAGATGCGTATCGAAGACTTTACCGGATAAAGCCTTTGTAAACGGATCGGCCAAGTTGTCATGTGTTGATATCTTTGTCACTTCAACATCGCCTCTTTGTACAATCTCACGGATGAGGTGGTATTTCCGCTCTATGTGCTTGGACCTTTTATGGCTTCTAGGCTCCTTAGAGTTTGCTACAGCCCTTGTTATATCTTGTCTGATTACCATGGGCCCTATCGACTTCGGAACAACTTCGATGAAACAAGGACTTTTTTAAGCCATACAGCCTCTCTTTGACTTCAAGCTGCCACATATTCGGCCTCCATGGTGGAGTCAGCTATGCAAGTCTGCTTGATGCTCCTCCATACCACCGAACCTCCATTCGGGACAAACAACGATCACGAAGTGGATTTCCTGGAATCCTTATCCGATTGGAAATCGGAATCGGTATATCCGTCATATTCAGGTCGGTACCTGAATATACAAGCATATAGTTCCTCGTTCTCCTAAGATACTTGAGGATATGCTTTCTGACAACCCAGTGCTCGGGTCCAGGTTTTGGCTGGAATCTACTCACCACGCCCTTTGCGTAGCATATATCGTGTCCTGGTGCAAAGCATCGCATACATGAGGCTTCCCACGGGTGAAGCGTAAGGAACTCGGCTCATGTCTTCCTCTTCTTGAGGAGTCTTGGGAGACTGCTCCTTAGAGAGGATACTCCATGTCGGAAGGGTAGATAACCCTTTTGGAGTTTTGCATAGCGAATCGGTCCATTACCTTATCGATGTAGGATGCTTGAGGCAGTGCCAATTGTTTGTTTTTCCGATCTCGAAAGATCGAATTCCCAAAACATAGGCAGCTTCTCCTAGATCCTTCATGTCAAACCGCTTTGCGAGCGAGCTTAACCTCGATTAGTCTTCCTACATCATTTCCCAATGAGTAGTATGTCATCTACATATAAGACTAAGAAAACCACTTTGCCTTCTTGTATCGGCTTATACACACAAGGCTCATCCATTGGTGAACAAAACCATAAGTTTTAACGGTCTCATCGAATCGATATTCCATGATCGGATGCCTTTGGTCCATAAATGGACTTACGCAATTCGCAAACCTTTTCTTCTAGACCCTTTTCAATGAATCCATCTGGTTGTGCCATGTAAATGCGCTCATCCGATTGCCATTCGAAAAAGTTGTCTTTACATCCATCTCGCCGATTTCATAATCTAAAGCGAACAATGGATAGAAGAATTCGGATGGATTTAAGCATGGCTACCGGAGAGAAGGTATCCTCATAGTCGATGCCTTCTTTCTGGGTGTAGCCCTTGGCTACCAACCTTGCTTTGAATGTCTCTACATTCCCATCCGGACCCCTCTTCTTCTTGTAGATCCATTTACACCCTACGGGTTTTACCCCTTGAGGAGGATCCACTAGAGTCCATCGCCATTTTATACATCGATTGTATTTGGCGTCCATGGCTTCATGCCATAGGTTTGCTTGAACTTTCCATGGCCTGCAAGTAGGAGACAGGTTCGTCGATGTCTAAATCGGGGCGCATATAATGCGTCTCCATAAGACATGTACCTATCGGGTTGTCTCACAACCCTCCCACTACGTCGAGGCTCCTTTGGTGTTAGTTCTTGTTGTGGTTCATGTTGTCGGTTCGGGGAATAGATTGCGGATATGTTGCATGAACATTTTCACCGATCAATTCCTCAAGTACAAGCTTGCTTCTTGGCTTCATATTCTTTATAAAATCCTCTTCCGAGCGAGCATTCGTCTTTGACGAATGTTTTTCGATCGATGAGGACTATAAAAGATATAGCCTTTTGTTCCTTTGGGATATCCTACAAATAGGCACGATTACGAGCGACTAGTCGACTTACCGGTCTTCTTTCTAAGCACATGTGCGGACAACCCCATATTACGGTGTGGCCAAGAGATGACTTCTTGCCACTCCATCTTTCATATGGAGTTCAGTCTTGCCTTAGATGGAACTTGGTTCAGAGCATTATCTTCTTTGTTTCCAAGGCATATCCCCAAAAGGAATCTGGAAGAGATGAGTAACTCATCATTGATCTAACCATGTCTAACAGAGTTCGATTCCTTCTCTCGGACCGCCATTCTGGCGAGGAGTACTGGCGCGGTCGGTTGAGAAAATATACCTTCTTCCTTAAGAAAGTCTTGAACTCTCCCGGCAAGTATTCACCACCACCGATCGGATCGTAGTGTTTTGATCATTTATCTAATTGCTTTTCAACCAAGGCCTTGAATTCTTTGAACTTTTCAAAGGTTTCGGACTTTTGACGCATTAGATAAATATGACCAAAACGAGAATAGTCATCGATGAAGGTTATGAAATATTCATATCCTCCTCTTGCTTGGATATTGAATGGCCACATACATCACTATGTACGAGTTCTAGGCATTCATCAGCTCTATTACCCTTTTCTTTGAAAAGGGTATCTTGGTCATTTTTCCTTCTATGCGGGATTCACATGTAGGTATTGAGCCTACACTTAAGGTTTGTAAGGGACCGTCTCTTACCAACCTTTTAATCCTATGTCAAGGCCAATATGTCCAAGGCGTAGATGCCATTTGTAGGTTTGATCAATTGAGTCTAACCTCAATCTCTTACTTTCTCTCATTGAATCATCATTCAATTGAAAGATCGCAAATCGTTGGAATATTTGGTTTAACGTAGAATGATTGTTTATCATGATTTGTAGAAGTAATCATGAAGCCATTCTTTAGAATCTGAATAACATCATTATTAAAATCCAAAGAATATCCTTGCTCAATCAAGCGAGCCACGAAATAAGGTTTTTCCCAAAAACCGGGACATAATAAACATTGTTCAAAACAATAAAAACGTTTCTCAAAAATTAATTTAATACTTCCAACGGTACATTGCGTCATCGATGCTCCATTCCCCAGCCGGAAGTTGAACTCGTCCTTGCTAAGCCTTTTGTTTTCCCCGAACCCTGCGAGAGAGAACAACAAACATGATTAGTGGCTCCAGATTCTACAATCCAAGAAAAAGTAGAGTCGACCACAAAACAGGGCCGGTAACAAGCAATGTACCTTTAGCTTTGACCTCCTTGAGGTATGTAGGACGATTCGTTTCGGTGGCGGAGACATTCGCAATGGTGACATTTGTCGGTACTCTTGTCTACCTTTGCGGCGTTCTTGCCTTTTTGACGGCTTCTTCTTATTCTGCGGGCTTTCTTACATTTCTTGACACGGAGGTGGAAGGCCCGCTTGACAAGGTTAGCCTCTCCGTTCCTCTTTTGCCTTTAAGCGGAAGAGTTTCCATGATTTGAAGCTCCTTCATGAGTTCGGGAGTGAATAACTCAACTTATTCATAGAGTAGTTGAGTTTGAAGTTGTCAAACATCTCGGGAGAGTCTCTAGGATCATATCCACTTGAGTCTCTCCATCTATTTCAACTCCCATGAGCTCCATCTCATTCAGGTGACTTATGATCAATAGCATATGGTCCCGAACAGAGTGCCGGTTTCATCCGGCGGTTCATGAAGTTGCGCACTGCTTGGCTTGCTTGGCTTGACGGCCCTGGCTTCCGAACATTTCGGAGATGCTGTAGATCATATCTGCGGCCGTCAAGATGTTCGATGTTGTCTTTGTTGCAACACATTGCTAATTGATGCTAAAATATAGCACCTAGCAATCTCATCGAACGCATCCAAGCGTGTATGTCGTCTCGCTCTTCTTGAGTCGAATCATCATTCGGCTCAAGAGGACAGGGGTAGTGAGCACATGCTTGTGCTTGTCTACCGTCAACACGATATCGAGGTTACGTTTCCAGTCAACGTAATTTTCACCCACTAGTTTGTTTGTACTAAGAATTTGCGATCGGGGATAAAGACATAATTCTTTGAAAAATAAAATAAAGCGGTGTTGATAATTTGCTTATATTTAAGAGAAGTATGATGCATGAATGCAAATACTTAAACATAAATAAAATCCTTAAAAATGTTTCATCTATGGTGTTGCGATCATAAACGGCAACACGTCCCACCTAGGGGTGGCGTCCGTGAAGCCTCCTATCGCATCGAGACTCCTCTCGTTTGGTTCACTTTACAAGATGTCTCTACATCTAGTGCAACCAATCACCATCTTTTTGGTCACCTTAGATCCATTGCCTAGCTCCTATGGGAGATTACAATGATCTTTAGTCTAAGTGTTTAACCGACTAATCGACTCTAGAGGTTGTTATGAACTAACGATCCATCTAGGGATGGTCTCGCCTCACTACTTCCTTTTCGAGTCTTATCTTCTATAAGCAACCCGATGACTCCTTAGCGACATGTTTCATGGGTTTCTCCCATTGAAGTGAGGACCACTAAGGTGGTTCTTAACCTATCCACGTGTCACGATCAGGCTAAAGTCGGAGACCTTGGGAAGCGTTTCAAGCAAAACGACCCTCCCACTTAGCTTTTTCAAAAATGGATTTTGTTTTGAAATTAAGTCAATTAATAATTCAACAAAATTATAACCCTTATAAATTTGTTGTATTTTATAACTCTTTATAAAATTTACCCATTGCATTTATTATTATAACAATTTATAATATTAAACTACAATGATGCATGAACATGCTTGCATGGCAATTTGATATTGGCATCTCTATATCCTATATGGCATGTTATAATGATGCGAGATTAAACAATAAATCATACATTTACAATTTAACCTCTCTATGGCTCATTTCTAATTACAACCCATAAAAACAAATGAAAATAATTACAATAATTTTCTTCATCTTGTCTTCTTGGCATCTTCTCAATTTTCTCTTCTCTTGATCCACGAAAAGTGAAAAAAAAAAAAAAATTTTTTTTTTTTTTTTTTTTTTTTTTTTTTTTGTTTGGGCTGGGCCGGGACAATCCTGGGCCCACCTTCTCCTCGGTGGGCCGGGCCCATGCTGGCGCGGCATGGGTCGCCAGGCAGGCAGGCCTTGCTCCCATTGTTGGGCGCGGCCCTTGCAGGCAAGGCCGGTGGCGGGCCTGTGGCCCTTGCAGGCAAGGCCGGTGGCGGGCTGTGGCTCTTGCACAGGCAGGCTTTGTGGCCGGGCCACGTGGCCCTTGCCTCGGCAAGGCCCTCGGCCCCGCTGGGCAGGGGCCTCGTGGCCCGGCCTGGCAATAGTCCCTGCCTAGGCAGGGCCTCATGTCGGCCCTTGGCCTGCCAGGGTTCAGAAAACCGTGGCCCGGCTTGCTAGGGCCTCGCCCTTACTGGGCCCGCCGTGGCGGGGCGCTAGGATTCGAACCCTAAGCATACCAGGGTTTCAAACCCTAGTTCTGCCCTTGCCCAAACCAGGAAGGGTCTGGCTACTGGGCTTGTGGCCCGGAGGCTGGGAGTGTCTGTTGATTTGCCGACGGGCGGGCGACGGACGGCACAAAAAAAAATATTTTCCGAAATTTAAATTACAAAATTTCCTATGCCCTTTAATGGCTTACATTATTTTCTAGAGAAACATAAACCACCAACATGGTGTAATTAAAAACCTAGAGCCAATCGATCGATCCAATCACATATTCAATCAAAACAATTTTGAATTCATCATATATTCATGCAAGATGCCAATATCAACACATATCATACATTCAATCGCATAAACATAAATCATGCATGATCAATAGCCCTAGGCTCGATACCAATTGTAGGATCTTATTGTGATTTATATATGAAAAATCATTTGAACAACAACAATATTGTAGGCGGAATTTCAAAAATTTTATCATATCCATTTAATTCATAATTAAACGTAAACCACAACGAGAGATTCATGCATGATATATGTTTATGGACAAAGGATTAGAAAAATCTCACATACCTTTGTGACGATTGAATTAATTGACCGCAAGGATCTTGTCTCACTATCTCACGTTCCAAGATGGAGAATTGCCGTGAAACAAGATCGTTGTTTATTGTCACGATCACACCAAGAACCACTCGTTGATTCAAGGCTATGTCTCTACAATTTTTAGGATGAGAGAGTGGGCTCTTTTCAAAAACCTAAGGAAACTTTTTCCTTCTATTTTGTCTCTACAAAATCCGCCACCCTAAGGAAAGTGTGATCTCTTTTCTTTTCTCCAAAAGACTCTCTCCCTAGGGTTTTCAATAATATCCTTATATAGGAGAAAATTCAAAAACTCAAACCCTAGATGGGATTTTGAATTTCTCCTTAACCCTAGGGTTGAAATCCGAAAAATCCCTACATGGCTTAGGGATTTCGAATTTCCTTCCCTATTTTGGAGCAAAATTCGAAATCCCCTTAAGGCAAGGGATTTCGAATTTTCCCAAAATAAAATCTCACTTTTCTCTTTCCTTTAGTTGCCAAATAAAATCATGTTTAAATTTCATTTTGAATTTTAAATTAATCTCCATTAATTTCAAAATTCAAAACTCATTCTTTTTTTTTTTCAATTATCAAATAAATGAAAAATAACACAATGAATTTAAACATAATTATCAGTTTCTGTTTTTCCCATTTATTAGAGCTAGCCTTGAGACCGAATGGACCCACATGAACAAAGCTATGGAATTACAATATTCGACTAACTCATCCCTATAAGTTATCGACATATTTAATTCCGACATCGTACAACTCCACTAAAAGTTCGATGCCGAATAATCTCTCGATTCATGTGCGCTAATTTTTCTTTTGGTGTTGATACAATTTATCACACGGTCCACGATGTAAATGCATTATTATCCTTCAGTAAATATCGTTGATCGAATGGTGTATATAATATTACCGTTTTACCATTCTAATCATTATTTCCTCAACTCCTTTATATATTTGTGAATAAGAAAGACAAACGTTCGTAAGATGTCTCGCACATGTTACGATGTCTTAATCAATGAATATCATCATTGAATACCAGGCTGGTTTATTTATTCACACACCCGTCAATAAAGCATGAGGTGATATTATTTTTACGAATTCCATATCCGTGAATCACATAACTCCAACTTAATATTGTCATGATCCCAATGACCGAGATGTCGTTCAATAGCGTGAACTAATCTCATTGGCGAATCAAAGATCATGAGATACTAAGTTGAGCTACGCATTCACTTCAGGATTAAGATAATTATACAAATATACTTAAGTTGTGATGATTAGGTTTAGAGTTGTGTAAACGGGTTTTACTCTAACCTAATCGGTCACATGGTCTATTCAACATGTTGCGAGCATGTCTAGATCAACCACGCAGTCCAACTCCCATGCCCCGAGACCCGGCATCACATGGTTCGATCTAAAGTCATAATCGGATTCGATTGCCCAATCAATCCTAAGACTGCGAATATCTATTTTAAAGCGTATCCGAAGAGTTTGTCCGGCAGGTTCCCCGACTCTTCTTTCGTTGGTAACAGTTTATGGACTAAGCAATATCATAAACACTCTTGAGTATGTGTCAAAACATAACTTTATCTTATTTTATAAAATCAGCAAAATAATAATGTCTTACATTTGTCATTTCATAAATAACAAATTACATCCCACTTTATGGACACATTTCCAACAATCTTTTGCTTTTTATTCTTAGGTTCGGCAACTCTGAACATTTCAGTATTAAGCAGTGAGTTAGGTATTGGTTTTATACAATATAAACCATCATCCAGACGTCCAGAACAAATATTTAAACCATTTCGAGAAATATGAACAAATTCATTATCAAAATAAACTTTAAATAATTGTTCAAATAATTTAGCCACGTAAATCAAATTTCTATGAATGTCCGGAATAAAATAAACATTGTTCAAAACTAAAAATTTATTTTCCTAAAACGAAGTCTAACTTCTCCCACCGCTTTTGCCGAAACTCTTGCGCCATTGCCTATTTTCATCGTGTAGTCCCCATCGGCTAGCTCGGTGTAAGAACTAAGACTCAAAAAGAGAAACAAACATGATTAGTCGCTCTGAATCAATTATCCGGCCGAGGTATCACCCTCTACTAAACATGTTTCAAGGACTAGTAAATCGATTTACCTTGCTCCTTTTTCTTTTTGACTCCTCGAGATACTTGTGATTTCTCTTCCGGTGCCCTTCGCCATTGCGGTGGAAACACTTTCCTTTGGGTTTACGGATGGGGCCCTTTGCTTTCTTGGGTCTCTTGTTCTTTCCCTTCTTTCCTCTTCCCTGGTTCTGGTTTTTCCTTTTATTTTTACCAGAACTTCCTGCAACTACAACATTTGCTTCTCCTCCCCTTCTTTTGTTGGTGGATTCGAAGTTTTGCAGGTCATTCATGAGTTCAGTGAGATTGCACTTTTTCTTGTTCATAACAAAGTTGTTTACGAACTCATGAAAGTCAGAGGACAGGCTTTCCAAGATGATGCCAACTTGGGTGGCTTCATCGATTTTGGCACCATTGAGCTCCGCATCGTGGAGGTGATCAATCATGTTCGAGAACATGTGCCTTGGTGAAGAACCTTTCTTCATCTTGTCGTTCATGAAAGCCCTTACGGCATCCAAACGAGCTTTTTTTCGGAAGGGCGCCCGAACATGGCTTCTAGAGACTCCATTATCTCATAAGCGGTCTCTATCTCCTCATGCTTCTTATGGAAACAATATCGCTCATCTTGGCCAGCATAAAGCACTTTGCTTTATTGTTGGCCTTGATCCAGCGATCAAAAAGGCTCCCCTGCGGTTTTGGGATGCGGTTGGCGGGTTGGAGGACATTCCTCCGCTAGGACAAACTTATAGTCTTCGTGAGACCAATAGTATGTTCATGTTACTTTTCCACTTAGCATAATTATCACCGTCTAATTTTTTCACCGCTAGTAGTGTGATAATGGGATTCGACATATTGCTGGAAATAAATAGAATTTTCATCTAATCAATTTATGTGCATGAATATCAAGGCATGTTAATTTTGGCACAATTAAATATGATGCATGATGCACATGAAAATACATAAATCATGTTTTAATTTTGGGTGTCAATGATAGTTCAATTTACCACGAATATAGTGCCGCCGTAGGGTAGGTCAAAATATCGCAAATTGAACCGAGACCTTCTCAATTAATAAATATAATCAAAATATCTCATATTTTCATATTTATCAACTCACCAATTAATTTTGGTCAAAAATATAATCAACAATTTGATTATATCTCCATGAGTGTAACCCATCATTTTGATTTCTGAGACTTAACTCCGGAGTGCCGCCGTAGGGTAGGTCAAACCGGAAATACATCCTCGAATCCTATCGCTAGGAAGTCAACCTTGTTATTGATCCGAAAGAACACTTTCCGTAGGGAGTGCGGAATCGGTGCCGCCGCGAAGCCCCTTTCGAATCTCACGGTGTTGAACTAATGATGGAGACCAGTGGGTCGTATTGTTATACAACCCTCTCCCACTCATTATTTTGCAAATATGTATTTTATTTGAAAAACATCTCATGATTTTCAAATCGAAAAATAAACAATTTATTTTTCGGATATGTGAAATTCAAAAATTTAACTTTTAAATTCAATTTCACATGTAACATTATTTTGCAAATCAATTTTGCAACTTAAATCAATTTAATCATATTAAATCGATTTTTTAGCGCATAGTTCTTATTTTATTTTATTTTTCTAAAACACTTTTATAATAAATAAAATAAATAATAACAATTCGCATGTATGCATGGCATGTTATAAAAACATATGAGTAGGCACATTATATCTACATGGCATGTTATATGCATGGACATATATAATATATAATTATCAACATAAAATATAAATATATGCAATCAACTATTGAGATGGATTTGACCGGGTCCCATGGAAAAATAAATTACAACTCAATCGAATCGAATAAATAAATAATTACAATAATTATATTCTTCCGTTACATCAACGGGACTTCGATTCTTGAATTCTTAATTCTTTGGCTTCATTCTTTGTCTCCGGGTTGGATTTCACCTTCCTTGGGATCCGGAACTTTTCCGGGCCCATCGGCACGCTTCACGAGGGTTTCGGAAACCTTCGGGCCCATCCGGGATCAAATCCCGAATTTGGGCCGCCAGGCGCGCTGGGCCGCGGGCTGGCCACGTGCTGGGGCGCGGCCTGGACACGCCTGGGCCGCGGCCGGGACGCGCCTGGGCCGCGTCCGGGACGCGCCTGGGCCGCGTCCGGGACGCGCCTGGGCCGCGTCCTGGCCGCGCCTGGGCCGCGTCCTGGCCGCGCCTGGGCCGCGTCCTGGGACGCGCCTGGGCCGCGTCCTGGGACGCGCCTGGGCCGCGTCCGAGATGCGTCTGGGCCGCGATTTCCAGAATTTTTCTGGGCAGTTTCTGGGCTTCTTTGAAGGCTTCAAATATGATCTTCAAGGCCTCCTTGATTCAAAATCTTAAACCCTAATTCTACCCAAATCCTAGAATTACAATAATTCTAATCCCGAATTAAATTACAAATAATTTTATTAACGAATGAATATAACCGATCCATGGAACCATATAATTAACGACCAAATCCATCATCCATACATTCATCATCATGAATAAAAATAAACATCCATAAATGCAAGTGCCTACTCATCACATACATACATATTCAATTATCAAATAATCGAAGCATAAATTAATATCGTCTATAGACCTCTCTGATACCAATTGTTGGTTGCCGAATCGAATTCGGCGGCGGAAACGCAGCGGAATAGCGGATCGTGTATCACAAAAATTTCATAAAACTTTTGAGATACTCTATAGATTATATTAATTTATGCACCAATAAATTAATCTCATTAATTTATAAGATTCAATGATCAACCGAAAAAATACCTTGTAGCCGACTCGGATGATATCTTGATTTTCTTTGACCACGAACAGTCCTAGCTCCAAGCTTTGTGTTTAGAACACCAAAGTCTTCCACGTCAATTCCTTGATTCCACGTTGACGTGTGTGTGGGCACACGTGAGACAAAATAGGTTTCTGAAACACTCGAATTTCCACAAACACCAACGCATGCATGATGTGAAATTTTTGGAGAAAAATATTTTCTCTCTCTTTGCTATGAGGAATTTCGGCCAGCACTAGGGGAACTAGGGCTGAAAGTGATTTCAAAATTGTCTCACAATCTTTCATTTATCTCATATTTAAAAGAAGAAGTCAATCTTCAAAAAATAGGATCAAATCCTTATCTCCAATTTTGAATTTGGAACAAAAAATCCCTTCCCCTTATCCCTTAGTTGGCCGGCCACCCTAGGGTTTTATCCCTTTGTGTGTGGCACCTAAATAAGATAAGGAAGGAAGATATTTTATCCATTATCCAGTAGTTCAATTTTAATTGATTCAAATTGAATTTAAGTCAAACTTAAATTAATTTGAATTCTAAATTAAATAACTTATCAAATAAGTTTAAATGGATAAATCTAGATATGTTCAAATTCAAATTTAAATAATCTCATTATTTAAATAATAATTAATTCTCAATTAATTATTCTTGAGTATTTAATTTTAGAATTCCGTAATTCTAAAATTCCCATTTTACCCTTTTGTATGCGGTAGAATTACAAGGGACGCGGGGACTAATGGACCTATAATTACGAGCTCAATAAAATTAATAATTAATTAAACACTTTAATTAATTAATTAATTCTATTAATTCAATAGTTACTCCACTATAAACTTGGAATTGCACTCTTTAATTCTGAGACATTAATTACTTCTAAAACTGTGAAGTGTCCATTTGATATAGTCATTCCATATAGATCGATCCTCCATAAATAATTCATAATTAGAGTCGGGGTAGAATCCGTTAACCTCTCTAATTACATCTTTATCCTTGAGTACCATTGATTCTCTAATGGATAGTGATTCATAAAACACATTCATGAACGGCGCTCTTACTAATCCAAGTACCCGAATCAACACTCAAGAGAATTATTTATCGCTTCTTTCTCAAGAAGGAATGGATTCCATCTCGTGTAATAACATTCCCGACTACCTATTTCATTATGTCTCCAAAATACAAGGAATAGGATTCAGGGTCTCGGAATCCGCATCGAGTAAATCAAAAGACATAAATCCATAAATAGGAGTTTGTTAAGAACTTAGGATTAAGATCATTCTATATATGACCATCGGTAGACTCAATTAGAATTTCTATGCTTAACGGAAATTATTAGAAATTCATATTGTGTCTGTGTCCATGTTCCACATAATCTCATTATGCGAAATACACTCATTCAATATCTCGCCATATTAATGTCGCGGATAACACCATTCCATTCTAAATGGGAATGACATGTATCAATAATGTTTTAATTAAAGATTCCGAACTTTAATTAAATTCATTATGAAACGATTTTTGATTATTATCCTTAAACATTATCCTCTTGTATATAACACTTATATACCATGTTTAAGGTTACATAAATAATCAAGGAATTTTATTTGATATTCATAAAATATTCATAAATATATGCACATAAAATGATGAATAAACTATTTTATTAAATAAATAATAAATATCCTTTTACATCTCATGCTTTCAGGACACTATTCCCAACAATAATTAGTGAGGTTAACGGATTCCACCTAGCTCTAATTATGAATTATTTATGGAGGATTGATCTATATGCAATGACTATATCAAATGGACACTTCACAGTTTAGAGGTAATTTATATCTATAATTTTGAGAGTGCATTTCCAAGTTTATAGTGGAGTAACTATTGGAATTAATAGAATTAATTAATTAATTAAAGTGTTTAATTGATTATTAACTTTATTGGAGCTCGGAATTATAGGTCCATTAGTCCCCGCGTCGTCCTAGTAATTTTACCAGACACAGAGGACAAAATGGGAATTTTAGAATTACGGAATTCTGAAATTAAACACTCGAAAATAATTAATTGAGAATTAATTATTAATTAAATAATGTGATTATTTAAATTTGAATTTGAAAACATCTAGATTTATCCATTTAAACTTATTTGATAAGTTGTTCAATTTAGAATTCAAATTAATTTAAGTTTGACTTAAATTCGAATTTGAATCAGAATTAAAATTGGACTACTGGATAAAGGATAAAATATCTTCCTTCCTTATCTAAAATAGGCGCCACACATAGGAATAAACCTTACTAGTGTGGCCGGCCACCTTAAGGATAAGGGGAAGGGATTTTTTGTTCCAAAAATTCAAATAGGAGATAATTAATAAGCTTTATCTTAGAGATAGAGATTGGATTCCTTTTAGAAGTTTGACTTCTACTCTCAAAAGATGATTTTTTAGAGAGAATTTTCGGAATTGTTTTTGGCCCTAATTTTAGAGGTGGCCGAAATTTCTCTATAGAAATTTTGAAACAATTTTTTCAGCCCTAAAGGATAAGGCTGGCCGAATTTCTCAAGTAGAGAGGAAGGAAAAATTTTTCTCCAAAAATTCCACATCGTGCATGCGTTGGTGTTTGTGGAAATTCGAGTGTTTATTGTAACCCGTTTTGTCTCATGTGTGCCCACACACACGTCTTCGTGGATTCTAGGAATTGATGTGGAAGACATTGGTTTTCTAAACACAAAGTTTTGGAGCAAGGATTGTTCGAGGTCAAAGAACTCAAGTTATCAACCGAATTGGCCTCCAGGTATTTTTCCGAATTGAGTTCTTAATAAATGAATTAATGAGATTAATTTATTCGTGCATAAATTAATATAATCTATAGAGTATCTCAAAGGTTTTATGAAAATTTTTGTTATACACGATCCGCCTTTCCGCTGCGCTTCCGCATCCGAATTCGACTCGGGAACCAACAATTGGTATCAGAGCGGTCTATAGGCTATATTAATTTATGCTCTGATTATTTGATAATCAATATTAAATATATGATATTTAATTATGTATGTGATGGGTAGGCACTTGCATTTATGGATGTTTATATTTGATTCATGATGATGAATGTATGGATGATGGATTTGGTCGTTAATTATATGGTTCCATGGATCGCATTAAATTCGTTCAATTAAATTATTTGTAATTTTATTTGGGAAATAGAATTATTGTAATTCTAAGATTAGGGGTAGATTAGGGTTTTGATTTGCAATCAAAAGAAGCCTGGAAGACCAGCCATGGAGCCGGCCAAGTTGCTGCCCTGCCGCTGCCTCACAGCAGCCCATGCCCGTAGTCCCCGCTGCCCCTGCACTGTGTTTTGTTTTCCTTAGTGTTGCCGCTGTCTACGCGCAACCAGTGGTTTGGAACCACAACTTACACATGTATTGAATGGCCGCAAGCAAGCATAGAGAAAGAGGACCATGTGATGGCCCCATGATGGTTGTTTGGGCCAAAGGCCCATGATGCCTTCTCCAGGCATTATTGCCCGCACATGGTTACACGATTAATAACATACCCGTGTAACTTAATAGTTGTGTGTATATATATATACATATATATAAATTTTATAAAGGTTATAACGATTAAATACATAATTATATATATACGATATATATAATATATATATATATATGTATATAAGAATTATAATTATTAATTATTATTGGATAATAATTATAATTATAATTATATATATAAATTAAATAATTTTATTTGGCTAAAATAATTTAATAATTTTCTTATAAGAAGGAAATTATGGGTAAATTAATTTTAACCAATGTCAAAATTATTTAGACCTATTGGCCCATTAGGGTTTTGAACCCGAACAGTACAAAATTTTTCTGGAAGAGTTCCGGACCCTAAAGAAGGTGAAATCCAATCCCAAGACAAAGAACGAAGCCAAAGAATGAAGAGTTCAAGAATCGAAGACCCGTTGATGTAACGGAAGAAAATAATTATTGTAATTATTTATTTATTCGATTTTGGTTGTAATTTATATTTTCCATGGGACCCGGTCAAATCCATCTCAATAGTTGATTGCATATATTTATATTTTATGTTGATAATTATATATTATATGTCCATGCATATAACATGCCATATAGATATAGTGTGCCTACTCATATGTTTTATAACATGCCATGCATATATGCGCATTTATTATTATTTATTTTATTTATTTAAAAGAGTTTTAAAAGGATAAAATAAAAATAAGAACCATGCGCTAAAATCGATTTAATATGATTAAATTGATTTAAGTTGCAAAATTAGTTTGCAAAATCATGTTATATGTGAAATTGAATTTTAAGAGTTAAATTTTAGGATTTCACATATCCGAAAAATAAATTGTTTATTTATCGGGATAGGGAAAACATGAGATGATTTTCAAATAAAATACATATTTGCAAAATAATGAGTGTGAGAGGGTTGTATGACAATACGACCGCTAGTCTCCACCATTAGCGCAACACCGTGAGATCCAGAGAGGGGCTTTGCGGCGACATTGAATCGCCCTCCTAAAGGAGAGTGTTCTTGCGGATCAATAACAAGGTTGGCATCCTAGAGATAGGATTTGGGATGTATTTTTAATTGACTACCCAAAGGTAGCAATCCGAGTTAAGTCTATGGGATCAAGCGGTGGTTTACACTCATAAAGATATAATCAAAGTTTGTTGGTTATATTTTGACTAAAATAACGGTAGTTAATAAATATGAAAATATGAGATATTTTGACTATATTTATTAACTGAGAAGGGTCTCGGTTCAATTTGCAAATAATTTGACTACCCAAAGGTACACTTTATTTGTGGTAAATTGGATTATCGTTGGCACCTAAAATTAAAACATGATTTATGTATTTTTCATGTGCATCATGCATCATATTTAATTGTGCCTAAATCCACATGTTTTGATATTCATGCACATAAATTGATTAGATGAATATTCTACTTATTTCCAGCAATACGTCAAATCCTATAATCTTACTATACAAAACTGAAACACTGACTAGAGATAAACTATGCGAAGTGGTAAAGTAACATAAACGAATTACATTCATGTGATGAATATAAGTTTGTCCCAAATGGAGGATTGTCCTCCTGTCCTTGACGAAAACACAGTAGCTAACTGTTGGTTAGGATTGTGCGTGGTAATTCACAAGAAGTATAATGGCATGGAGACAACTTATGAGATAATGCAGTCATCAGATACCGTATCTGAAAATCTATAAAACAAAAGGGTTGGCTAAATACTGTAAGAGCCTTGAGTAAAAGACAAAAGGAAAGTCGTTTCTACCGAAATAAAGAAAGGAACTCAAGCAAATATGATTTGCTAGTTCTAAAAACATGTTTAGTAAAAAGGGTAATTCCTTATTCCTGGATAGTAGATTCGAGAGTTGCTACTCATGTTTATTTTCTTTATTAAGTCTTAGTTCTTACAAGGAAAGTCGTTTCCACCGAAATAAAGAAAGGAATTCAAGCAAATATGATTTGCTAGTTCTTAAAACATGTTTAGTAAAAAGGATGATTCCTTATCCTGAATAGTTGATTCAGGAATAACTAATCATGTTTGTTTTCTTTATTAAGTTTTAGGGCTTAAATGGAAATTGTTTCCACCTAAACAAAGAAAATGAATCAAAGTAAATAAGATTTACTAATTCTAAAAACATCTTTAGTAGAGGGTGATTCCTCGTCCTGGATAGTTGATTCGAGAGCAACTAATCATGTTTTGGTTTTCTTTGCAAAATATAAGTTCTTACAAAGAACTTGCCAACAGGGACTACACGATGAAAGTAGGAATACCGCAAGGATATTGGCAAAAAGCAGTGGGAGAAGTTAGACTTCAATTTTGGAAATACCTTGTTGTGAACAATGTTTATTTCCCTCCCAGCATAAACAGAAATTTGATTTCTAATTCCAAATTATTTGAACAATTGCTTTTAAATAAAAATCTAGTCCACATTTTTTGGAATGGTTCTGATATATGTTCTGGATATTTGGAAAATAGTTTATACCGTTTAAACCGATGCCGGCTCCTTTCGCAAAATATTGAAAAGTTCAAAAGTTGCCAAACTTAAGAATAAGGAGCAAAGGATCTCTCACGATAAATAACACATATATGTGGCATCTTAGACTTGGTCATATTAGCCTAAACACGATTTAAAGGCGGCAAAGGATGGTCCTTTACGCGAACTAAAAGTTAGTGAGCGTCCAGCCAATGAATCTTGTGCGGGAGGCAAAATGACCACGGGCCTTCCATAAAAGCAGAAAGAGCCACATAACCTCTTCAGCTAATACATTCGGATGTATGTGGACCGTTAAACGTCCAAGACAAAGGAGGTTACGAATATTTCATCATTTTCATTGATGATTATTCGAGATATGGTTATGTTTACCTAATGCAACGGGAATCTGAAACTTTTAGAAAGTTTAGAGAATTCCGAGCAAAAGTTGAAAAACAGTTAGGTAAAACAATCAAGACACTTCAATTAGATTGAGGGGATGAATACCTGGACTAAGAGTTTCAGGATTTCTTGATTGGAGAAAGTGTGGTATCCCAATTGACTACACCCGATACACCACAGCAGAATGGTGTAGCCGAAATGAGAAATCAGACTTTGCTCGATATGATAAGATCAATGTTGAGTTATTCTTCACTTCCTACTTCGTTCCAGGATTATGCCCTACGAACCACCATGTATATTTTGAATCTAGTACCATCTAAGTCTATACCAAAGACACCCCTAGAGTTGTGGAATGGTCGAAAGTCAGTTTTGAAGCGTATTCACATATGGGGTGTCCGGCTCATGTGATGAAACAATAGATGGGAAGTTGGAACCAAGATCCTAAATATGCATGTTTGTGGGATATGCAATGGGGACAAAAGAATGATTATTTTATATAGTCATAAGAATCAAAGGTAATTGTATGACAAATGCCACGTTTCTAGAGCATGACTATATGATAGTTTTCAAGCCTAGAAGCTAAAAGGTTCTGGAAAAGTTACTTTCCAATAAGATTGGACCACAACCGACAAGAGTTGTTTGAACGCTAAGAATGATCACGATTCCTAATCAAACTTAGTGGCACCTCGTTGTAGTGGGAGGGTGTGGTGACCCGCGCCCTCGCGGCGCGGTCGCCGTTCCTTATACTACTCTACTAATGGGCTAAGCTATAGTCTAATCCATTATTCGTTGTTAGACTATTGTCTCTTTAATTTACGTTCATGTGCAGGTAAATTTTTTTTTCTTTACTTTAACCATCGGGTTCTTAACATGTTATGTTGTTACACTAATAACATATCTTGCTATTACTTTAAAGATTCGGATATCAAACTAGTTTCCGAAAACTTGTCATAATTTATTACAGTCCGTTGTTCTTTACTAAGACAATGGTTGTAATATCTTCTTCTTAGAACTGAACATACATACTAGCATTCTATATTACATTACTTTGCAGCGGAATTTAATTTCTAAGCGAGCGTAGTAGAGACCACTCCCGTGTACCCATGACATTTCCGCCACCCTTGCCTCCACATGTCCATCAAGCAAACGACTATATGACTGGCTGCTTACCTTTGTTACCTGCACATGAGTAAACTGATGAGCTAACGCTCAACAAGTATAAACATGCATACATCATAAACTAATAGAAGTTACATTAAGAGTTATGATGCAAATATACTCGTGTGAAACATGCTTTAAACTACTTTCTATCTTTCTGTTCTTACCTCTGTGGGCCTGGGCCACTGCTTACTGTCTGGTCTAGTTGGAATCTCTACTCTTTGAGGTTTTTCCTCCCTTGCGGAGGCCGACGACCCGTCGGTCTTTTACTTTCTTGGTCATTTCTTCTTACATTTGGTCTAGTCGGAATCTCTACTCTGTGAGATTTCCCTCCCTTGCGGAGGCCGGCGACCCATCGGTCTTTTACTTTACTAGTCATTACTTCTTTATGCGGTCTAGTCGGAATCTCTGCTACGTGAGATTTTCCTCCCTGCGGAGGCCGGCGACCCCGTCGAGATAACTATACATAAGGGTAACCATATGTCGCCCTTTTTCAATCTAGAGCACTAAGCCCTCCAAACACGTATAATCACATGTAATCACATAGACTTAGGAACATAAGTAAATTCATAGTTCTAAGTCTAACTATAGCTTACTCGAGTCGAGACAAACATATATGTCTATACTTCTTGGTAATCATTTGGGATTCACCTTTCGTTGGAAGTTCTTTCTTGTTGCTTCGGCTCTCATGCCAAAACCTGTTTCATGGAAATAGGTATTAACCACCTATTTCAAGCATCAAAATTTCTCATACTTGGATTCCTAAATCCAATTTCAACTCATTTTCGAACTTAACCCCTCTAAGCCGAATTCTAGCTCAAGAGGTAATTTACACATATTTGTGTATCTCGGTTTATGAATCTTAATCTATTCATTTCCGAGCTTTAAAACTGTTATCCATTCTCTAGAATCGGATTACTAACTCATTACTTACTAACTAGATTTTAGGAAATTTCGGCAGAGTTTCGCCTTAATTTTTCTCATTTCCTGAGTTTTCAATGACTCGTTTTACTTCCGATTTCGGTACCTGTAGTCCATATTCACATTCCTGAACACAAATGGCTACATAAATTGAACAAAAATACATTTCCTCCATTTCTAGGGATTTTCGGATTTTTAGTGCAAATCCAAAAAAAAATTGTTCAATCCTTTCAATACTTGCACATTAAACTCCTATCACGGTCCCCCGACAAAACCTCGGTTTCATTTTTCGATTTTACGGATTTTTTCGAGATGAGTTACTATTCATAAAAACGAAAAAGCAAAGCGGTTTCTCATGAAAAATCTGAAATCTTACCTTGAAAAGTTGAGATTCTCCGCTAGAATGCCTCAAAGTTATGTTTCTCCGGATGAGCGGAAGAAATTTCGGCAAAAACGGGTGATTCCTTGATTTTCCCTTGATTTTCTCTCTTTTCTCTCTCTCTTTCTTCTTGGTCGGCCACTCTTTAGAAAATAGAACACTTTGTGTTCTAATGTGCTTCCGTAGGCCACTTTTAATGTAATATGTATATTATATTAATATTTCTAAAAATATCTCACATTACTTTCTAAAATTAAATTAGAGAAATAACTTTAATTCCCATAATTTAATTCTACTAATTCTAATTAAGTTTAACACTTAATTTAAGTGGTTCTGTGTTCCCCACAGTTTTCTTGTCGAGACCAAACTTTCCGTTTTTCAAAACGAGTCTCTTTCCGGTACCGATAATTTCACACCCGGTACAGGTTCTATACTGCTTTTCTGGACTGCCGAGGTGTTAGCGTTTATGCCCTTAGGAATAAATGTAACAATTTTCTTCGAGACATTTTGACTATTAATAAAGATTTGATTATTTCATATATCTATGTATTGTCCTCTTTATGTTCATAATAGTTGAATGTATGATAAGCAAACAGAAAGTCTGAGACTATCATTCTAAATCTTTAGATCATGCATGTAATGTGAAGAACATGCGGAAGACAAGAATCTAAAGATGATAGTCTAAATCTTATGATCCACAATCAAGAGAATAAAGTTGGGCGCTTTATTCATGTTAAGATTGTTATGTTGTCTACTTCCTAACGGAGACGGCTTGTCTTGGTCGTCGGAGGTGGGACTCCATGGGTAGAGACATTAATATTGTTTCTAATGGTGAAATCTATATTAGATCGGACCAAAGATGAATTGTTTTAATTAATAATTCTGTTTGAATAAAACAATTCAATTTTGACGAATTATATGTTATCATCTTAATCTTGAGATGGATGATGAACCCGTATACTTGACTTGTATCCTTTGATGTACTAAAGGGAGACATCCTGACATTATGTAAAGGTACGCTTGCCGGTACATTGGGGGTATGACTCGTGTATGCGTAGATTCGTTATTCATAGATAGTGGAATCCATAGCTCCTATAAAGAGTCAATGATATCCTCTTATGCATTATCGGTGGATTGGAAAATACGAGCTCGGCTATTAGACTACTCTGTGTTATCTAATGGTTTCTTTGTTTGTAATAGTATGAATAGTGTTTTCCAATGGTTTGATAATGGAACATAAGATAAATGTAATCGGGAAGGTAAAAGCAGAACTTGACCTCAAGTCGATTATGGATATCCTATGGGGATGATATACTAATATATTGAGTCATGGACTAGAGCTAATTAGAGCTTTGTAAATACGCTATATAAATCGAGAGTGCAACTCTAGGCTTTTAGTGGAATAAGCGCTAGAGTTTTATAATCATGAGACGGACTTGTTGGTTTACAAGTAGCGTTGTGATTATAGGAGCTTGATTTATATATGTCCATCGGGTCCTTTTGCTAGCTCACATAATTTCTGTAACGATACGATTGTATTTCCTACATATTGGTAACTTGTGTTATTTCCGTAAAAGAGGCTCAAAGTTAATTCATGAGTGATTTATCGGGTGAATTAATTGATAAATTGATTCTAGATAAATTGGTTGAATTATTGTTTTAAGAGTTGTTTAATGTGGGAAGACTATTATATATTTGTTTTGATCGGGCAATTTCTCTATTGGGTTGCTTGAATCAAAAGCGAGGCTCTATGCAAGTTTCCCATGTTAAAGAACTAGGAAAACAACTTTAAATCGGTGCAGACAGGGTTGACCGGTGGGTAGGCCGGTCCGCAGTCGATCGGGTCGGTCGGCCGGTCGGTCGACCGGTGGGTAGACCGGTTTGTGAAGGACCCGTCGACGGTGAGTTATAACGTCTGTCTCCGGTCGGCCGGTTGTAACGCAACGCGCGTCGATGTGGCAAAGTCGACTACGAGTGCGATTAAACCTTTGGGAAACCTAATTGTTACGGAAGTATGACTTCCTAAACAGTATAAATAGCCCATTAAGTCACATTACTCATTAGATCACTTGAGAGACTTTTTGGAGGCTATTGATAAGAGATTCCAAGAGGAAAAATTGTTTAATTGTCAAGAACAATTTTTCTTTGGCTCTCTTGTGATTGGAAGGAGATTAAGAATACCAAGAGGAGATTAAATGAAGTGTGCCCACCCGCACACCGATCGTGGAAACGAGAATAGCAAAGAAGACCAGTTGGTTGAGGCTCTTAGGTTCTTTGTTTGGAACAGCTTTGATCTGTCAGACGTCTTTGTTTTCTGAAATCTCAAAAGGTATGATTCAGATCTTTAGTATTTATGTTATATAGCATCATGAACATGTTCTTTGTTTGGCTTTCACGTTGATTAAAATTTTTAAATTCCATTGCGCTTTTCGATGCCATTATTTTTCCAACAATTGGTATCGAGCCATGGTTATTTGTTCATGATTATGCTATGTACATAGATTTGTGATCTAAAAATATCTCTTTTATGCTTGAATTGATATTTTAGAGAGATGGCACTCTAGGGTTTCTATATTATGTTGTTGTCATGAATATATGGTGAATGAATGATTAAATAATTATTATTGGTTGTCATTTATGAATTATCAATGATTATTCATTATTTAATTTTTACGGTTATGGTTCCTTAGAGTTTAGAATGGTTGTATAGGAATTTGTTCTTTGCAATGTAGTTAGATATCGGCCTATCATCATGAAGTTAGGGTTTATTTTATTTTCTCTAGTAGAAATTTTGTAAACCGGAAAAAGCGGTATAGGAATTTTTATGTAAAATTCTTGGAGGAGATTGAAGATGAAGGAGATGAAGGTATCTAATTTTTTCCTTGGTTTATAAAATTGTTTTGTGTTTTTTTAATAAATTGAAAAACGCTTTGATTTTGAAAATCTGGGTTCTTGTCATGCGGGCACCGGTCGACCGAACGATCGACGGTTAGTGTAAGGCGATCGACCGGCGAGTATAACTACTCGCCTCCGGTCGACCGGACCTAACGGGACGATATACGATTTTGCAGTTTTTGAGATTTTTCAAGAAAACATGGAAAATAATTTTATGATAACGTAATTAGATTGTGATGAAGAATTCAAGGACAACCGAGAAGATTCAAGATGAAGAATCGATATATGTTTCGATTATTCTTTGTAATCTTTAATTTCTTTCTTTTCTCTAGGATGGAACCATAATATTACGGTTATTATTATTATTATGCTTGTTGCCTAGCTTAATTGCTTTGTATGATTGCATATAATATGATTTGCTATATATGTGATAACATGTCATATAGAATAGGAGTGCCGCTCATTAAAATTGTTCATGCAAATTTCTTAACATAAAACCTTGTTTTCCAAAAGATTGAGTGGGTGAGGGTTTTTGAAGAAAAGACCCATGACCTCCATCGTTGGTCGCAGGTAACACATGGTGATCTGACCCCTAGGGAAGGATTCATTATGTACCGGTGTGGATCTCCGAGAGGATAATTTATTTGAGCATATTTTTATGGTTGTACACCCCTAGGTGACAATTGTAATATATGGATCAAATAGTTAAAACGATGGTTATACACTCAAGATTAATTTAATTATTAATCTCCCTAGGAGCTCGATAATTAAATTAATGGCCAAAAAAAACGATTATCAATATATCTTTGGATGAGATTGATCCGGATGGTATATATTGATCGGAGGGGACCCGTGTTCCCAATTAAATTTTGCATGATCTCCCCTAGGAGATTTACAAAATTTTGAGTTGGGAATTATCGTTGTAAGGTTGTGATTTTTTCAAGGTTTTGACACACAAACATATTTGTTGCATTATAACATGTATATATGTTTAATTACTAAATGTTTATGCAAGTTTGCTTATACTAGATATATGAATATATGAATGTTTATTGTAGATCAAAATGTCTTCTAGCGCATTATCATCGATACTTAATAAACACAACTTAACTGGCGAGAATTTTACCGATTGGAAAAGGAACCTAAAGATCGTCCTAACCTTTGAGAAACTGAATTTCGTACTGAACACACCTTGTCCTCCGGAGCCACCTGTTGATGCTCCTAATGAGGTTTTCATAAGCGTATCAACGCTGGAAGGACTCGACGATATGGCTCATTTGTTATATGATGGCGAGCATGTCCCCTTGGTCTTTGCAAGCACAACATGAAGATTACATAAGCGCTCGTCGGATTATGGATAATCTTGAGGACATGTTCGGTGTGCCAAGTCTTTGAAAAATGTCGGGAAGCCCTTAGTAACCTCATTAGCGCAGATGTAAGGCTGGGTCTTCCATAAAGGAACATATCTTTGAAGGTGATGGGCTATTTGGTGAAGTTCGAGACCAATGGGGCCGACATCGATCTTTGAGTCTCAATGACCATGATCTTTGAGACTTTGTCGAAGGAATATATTCTGTTTAGGGCAACGTTCAATTTGAGGGCTAGACAGAATATAACCCTGACAGAGTTGATGCAAGAACTCCAAAAGTTCGAGCGGATGATCAAGGGGTCAACTATTGTGGAAGCCAACTTTGTTGAGGCATCTTCTTCCAAACGCCCTTCAGGGAATGGAAAGAAGAAGCAAGTAGCTAAGAAGGAGAGTTCTTGATTCGCCAAACAAGGGCAAGAACAAGAAGAAGAGGAACCCGAACAAGCTTAAATGCTTTCATTGCGGGAAGGTGGGGCACATGAAGAAGAATTGCAAAGACTACCTAGCCGTTAAAGGAAAAGGAGGTGAGTGTGATCTTTTGATTGTGGAAGCATGTCTAGTTGAGGAATCCGGTGACAAGCGGGTCATAGATTCTGGAGCAACTAATCATGTATGTGTTTTCTGCGGGGGGGTTCAAGCAAACGAGAAGTCTTCTAAATGAAAGCTTCACGTTAAGGATGGGCGATGGAACATTGGTGTTGGCTGAAGCAGTGGGAGACGTCCATCTTTATTTTGATAGTTATAGGAGTTTATTTTTGCGAGACTGTTTTTATGTTCCTCAATTTAAGAGGAATCTTATTTCTGTTGCTTGTTTATTTAAAGATTCTTATTCAGTTTCTTTTAATAATAAAGTTGTGATTCGTAAAAACAAGTCTTTTATCTGTGATGGATGGATGCAAAATAATCTATATTTTATCAAACCAAAGATGGACTCACTGCTAAACACTGAAGTTGTTAATAACTCTAAAAGGCTTAAAACTTCTCACTCTAATGAGACATATCTTTGGCATTTGCGACTTGGTCACATCAGCCTCAACAGGATACAGAGGTTGGTAAAGGATGGACCTTTAAGTTCTTTAAAGGTTGAGTCCTTACCCCAATGTGAATCTTGTTTGGAGGGCAAAATGACCAAAAGACCATTTGGGTCTAAAGGCAATAGGGCTGAAGGTGTTCTTGAACTTGTGCATAGTGATGTTTGTGGTCCCATGAACATCAAGGCAAGAGGAGGGTATGAGTATTACGTCACTTTCATTGACGATTACTCAAGATATGGTTATGTGTACCTATTGCATCACAAAAGCGAAACTTTTGATAAATTCGGGGAGTTTCGGGCTGAAGTGGAAAAGCACTGGGTAAACCCATAAAGGCACTTCGATCCGATCGAGGTGGAGAATACCTCTCGATGAGTTCACGGATACTTATTAGAGAATGGGATTTTATCCCATTTAATCGCACACCGCACTCCACGGTGAGAATGGTGTAGGTGAGAGAAGAAATAGAACCTTGTTGGACATGGTAGGGTCCATGATGAGTTATTCGACATTGCCTATATATTTCGGGGATATGCTTTACAAAGCGCATGTTATCTTTGAACAACGTGTCAACAAAGTCGGTTCCTAAAACTCCTCACGAGTTGTGGGACGGGCAGGAAGACATCCTTGAACCATATTCGCATATGGGGATGTCTGCACATGTCCTGGACAAGGAAGCGAACAAGTTGGAAGCACGCGTTGAAGTATGCATTTTGTAGGTTATCCGAGAGGGACGAAAGGGGGTTATTTCTATAATCCCAAGGAAAATAAAGTCGTGGTTTCAACGAATGCAACATTCCTTGAGGAAAGTTACATGAACGACTTTAAGCCTCGTAACAAAATAGTGCTTGAGGAAATGTCGAGTGACTTAGTCATACCAACTGTTCCTTTGGAAACCGATCCAATTAGAGTAGAAGAGGAAACCCAACAACAATCTAAGGGGCTTCGGCGTAGTGGGAGGATCAGACATGAACCTGAGAGATTCATGGCTAATGGGGAAACCTTTTTGGTAGAATCTCTGGAACATGACAGAGATCCTTATACTTACAAAGAAGCTATGGAGGATGTTGATGCAAACCTCTGGACAGAAGCCATGAAAGCTGAGATGAAATCTATGGATTTTAATCTAGTCTGGGAACTTGTAGATCTTCCCGATGGGATTAAGCCCATTGGGTGTAAATGGGTCTACAAGAGAAAGAGAAATGCAAAAGGAAAGGTCGAAACCTATAAGGCTAGACTGGTAGCTAAGGGATACACGCAAAAGGAAGGAATCGACTACGAGGAAACCTTTTCGCCTGTAGCCATGCTTAAGTCCATCCGCATTCTCTTATCCATTGCGGCTGCTCTCGACTACAAGATCGGCAAATGGATGTCAAGGCGGGCGTTCTTGAGCGGCCATCTTGAGGAGAGTATCTACATGGTACAACCAAAAGGCTTTGGGGCTAAGGGTCAAGAGGAAAAGTTTGCAAGTTGTTGAAATCCATTTATGGATTAAAACAAGCTTCCGTTCTTGGAACAAAAGATTTGACCAAGTGGTCAAGACTTTTGGATTCAACAGAATATGGATGAACCTTGTGTTTATAAACATATTCAAGATGGGAAAGTGGTTTTTCTCTTTGTTATATGTTGATGATATTCTACTTATTGGCAATGATGTAGGGGCTTTATCATCGGTCAAAGTTTGGCTTACCAAACAGTTTGACATGAAGGACTTAGGAGAAGCTAATTATGTTCTAGGCATTCGAATCTTAAGAGATCGAAAGAACAAAATGATAGCTCTCTCTCGGGGCTTCATACATAGATAAAATTTCTAGAAGTATGCAATGCAGAATTCCAAGAAAGGTGGGCAACCATCTAGGTCTGGAATTACTCTTTCGAACAGTGATTGTCCCAAGACATCTGAAGAAAGAGAATACATGGCGAAGGTGCCTTATGCTTCGGCGGTCGGGAGCCTCATGTATGCAATGCTTTGTACTCGACCGGACATTTGCCATGCGGTCGGGATTGTAAGTCGATTTCAGTCGAATCCAGGACCTAACCACTGGGTTGCGGTCAAGCATATATTCAAGTATCTTCGGAGAACTAGAAATTATATGCTGGTATATTCCGGGGAGGATTTGACACCTCTAGGATATACAGATTCAGATTTTCAATCTTGTTTGGATTCTAGGAAATCGACTTGGGAGTTGTCTTTACTCGGGAGGCGGTTCTGTCATTTGGAGGAGTGTCAAGCAAACTTGCACTTCTGACTCAACGATGGAAGCCGAGTATGTTGCAGCTAGTGATGCTTCAAAAGAAGCAGTGTGGCTCCGTAAATTTTTGATGGATCTTGAAGTTGTTCCTGGTGTGGATAAGCCATTGAGACTATACTGTGACAACAGTGCGACAATAGCTAACACCAAAGAACCAAGATATCAGAAAATGAGTAAGCACATGGACAGGAAGTATCATGTGATAAGAAGCTTTATTGAAGAAGGGCATGTGGAAATATGCAAGATCGCGTCAGAGGACAATATGGCTGACCCGTTCACGAAGGCCCTGCCGGCTAAGGTCTTCGAGAAGCATGTCGAGGCTATGGGGATGTGTAGCATGTCACATTTACTCACTTAAGTGCAAGTGGGAGATTGTTAGCGTTTATGCCCTTAGTAATAAATGTAACAATTTCCTTCGACACATTTTGACTATTAATAAAGATTTGATTATTTCATATATCTATGTATTGTCCTCTTTATGTTCATAATAGTTGAATGTATGATAAGCAAACAGAAAGTCTGAGACTATCATTCTAAATCTTTAGATCATGCATGTAATGTGAAGAACATGCGGAAGACAAGAATCTAAAGATGATAGTCTAAATCTTATGATCCACAATCAAGGGAATAAAGTTGGGCGCTTTATTCATGTTAAGATTGTTATGTTGTCTACTTCCTAACGGAGACGGCTTATCTTGGTCGTCGGAGGTGGGACTCCATGGGTAGAGACATTAATATAGTTTCTAATGGTGAAATCTATATTAGATCGGACCAAAGATGAATTGTTTTAATTAATAATTCTGTTTGAATAAAACAATTCAATTTTGACGAATTATATGTTGTCATCTTAATCCTGAGATGGATGATGAACCCGTATACTTGACTTGTATCCTTTGATGTACTAAAGGGAGACATCCCGACATTATGTAAAGGTACGCTTGCCGGTACATTGGGGTATGACTCGTGTATGTAGATTCGTTATTCATAGATAGTGAAATCCATAGCTCCTATAAAGAGTCAATGATATCCTCTTATGCATTATCGGTGGATTGGAAAATACGAGCGCTCGGCTATTAGACTACTACTGTGTTATCTAATGGTTTCTTGTTTGTAATAGTATGAATAGTGTTTTTCCAATGGTTTGATAATGGAACATAAGATAAATGTAATCGGGAAGGTAAAAGCGAACTTGACCTCAAGTCGATTATGGATATCCTATGGGGATGATATACTAATATATTGAGTCATGGACTAGAGCTAATTAGAGCTTTGTAAATACGCTATATAAATCGAGAGTGCAACTCTAGGCTTTTAGTGGAATAGCGCTAGAGTTTTATAATCATGAGATGGACTTGTTGGTTTACAAGTAGCGTTGTGATTATAGGAGCTTGATTTATATATGTCCATCGGGTCCTTTTGCTAGCTCACATAATTTCCTGTAACGATACGGTGTATTTCCTACATATTGGTAACTTGTGTTATTTCCGTAAAAGAGGCTCAAAGTTAATTCATGAGTGATTTATCGGGTGAATTAATTGATAAATTTATTCTAGATAAATTTGTTGAATTATTGTTTTAAGAGTTGTTTAATGTGGGAAGACTATTATATGACTGTTTTGATCAGGCAATTTCTCTATTGGGTTGCTTAAATCAAAACTGAGGCTCTATGCAAGTTTCCCATGTTAAAGAACTAGGAAAACAACTTTAAATCGATCTTGAGACAGGTTGACCGGTGGGTAGACCAGTCACAGGTCGACCGGTCCGGTCGACCGGTCAGGTCGACCGGGTAGACCGGTTTGTGAAGGACCGGTCGACCGGTGAGTTATAACGTCTCTGTCTCCGGTCGACCGGTTGTAACGTGTAACGCGTGCTGATGTGGCAAAGTCGACTCTGAGTGCGATTAAACCTTTGGGAAACCTAATTGTTACGGAAGTATGACTTCCTAAACAGTATAAATAGCCCATTAAGTCATATTACTCATTAGATCACTTGAGAGACTTTTTGGAGGCTATTGATAAGAGATTCCAAGAGGAAAAATTGTTTAATTATCAAGAACAATTTTTCTTTGGCTCTCTTGTGATTGGAAGGAGATTAAGAATACCAAGAGGAGATTAAACGAAGTGTGCCCACCCGCACACCGATCGTGGAAACGAGAATAGCAAAGAAGACCAGTTGGTTGAGGCTCTTCCGATTCTTGTTTGGAACGCTTTTGATCATCGGGGACGTCTTTGTATCCTGAAATCTCAAAAGGTATGATTCAGACCTTTAGTATTTATGTTATATAGCATCATGAACATGTTCTTGTTTGGCTTTGACGTTCATTAAAATTTTTAAATTCCGCTGCGCACTCGATGCCATTATTTTCCAACACGAGGACCCTGGGTCAAATTTCTCATATTCAACCCATTTCTCTTGGGTATCTCAATAGTCAATTACTTTTTCTGAAATTTTCATTTTAAACGATCTAGAATTGCCCAAAACGCGTACCCTCGCGATACTCATTTTTTTTACAGTTTCCCACTTTAACTGGCTCGGGAAAATTCTGTTTCAAAAACTTTTGCTATTTTTCTTACTTCTAATATTTATACTCTTTTTCTAACTGGTCATTTGGTCATTTACCAAATATTTCAGTTTCTCATAACTAAAATATACCCGTTAAAATTTCTAACTTTTAACCGATATTTCACTATTCACAACCGATATTTCTGAATTTTCTCTTGTAAAAATATTCGTCTTATAACTTTACACTTTTTGGGTGATTTTACCCCGTATATAAAGTTTCTACATAACACTTTCCCTGATTACATCAATATTTCTACTACTTTACATTCCGGGAATAATTACGGTCAAAACCGGATGTCTGTGAATTTGACTTAATATTTTCCCGGTCATTACATTCACCCCTCCTTATGGAATTTTCGTCCCGAAAATCGGAACAACTGGGGTATACATACGATCTCTTCTTCTACTTCCCAAGTGGCTTACGCAACATATTGATTTTTCCTTTGCACTTTAACCATTGGGATACTACGACACGAGTTTCCTTTCTTCTCTGGCTAGAATTTGGACTGGTTGTTCCTCATAGGACAAATCTTCGTGAACCTGGATGGGCTCATCTTTGTAACATGTGCGATGGATCCGAGATATACTTCCGGAGCATTCCTACATGAAACACTGCAATCGAGGCCAACTCGGTGGTAGAGCTAGTCGAAGCTACCTTTCCTATTCTTTCAATGATCTCACAAGGCCCTATGTAGCGTGGACTCGACTTACCTTTCTTCCCAAAATGCATCACACCCTTCATTGGTGCGACTTTTTAGAATCTGAGTCCCCTACGAGAAAATTCCAAGGGTCTCCGTCGTTTATCTGCATAACTCTTACCGCCGGGCTCGAAATTTGTCTCTCTAATCTTCTACGGATCTTTTGCCTTTGTCTCAATGGCCTCTTGAACGAAATTCCGTCTTGTGAAGCTGCTTTTCCCGAGTGTCATACCAATGCTTTGGGGATCTACACTTCCTTCCGTAAAGTGCTACACGGGCCATGCCGATGGAAGCTTGGTAACTATTATACGAGAATTCGATCAATGGCAACTTCACACTCCATGCGCCCTTGAAATCCCACTGCGCATGCGAAGCATATATCTTCTAGGGTCTGAATGGTCCTCGGACTGCCCATCCGTCGGGGATGAAAATGCTGTGCTATAGCGTAATCTGACCCCATCGCTTCTGGAACACTTCTCCAAAAATTGGAGGTAAATCGGCATCTCTGTCAAACCACTATACTAACCGGTACTCCATGTAGCTTTACTACCTTAGCCACGTATAACTCGGCTAACCTCTCTAATGGCATCATATCCCTCTTTGGTTCTTGGAAGTCCGGTCACAAAGTCCATGGTTAAGTGTTCCCCTTTGCCATTCCGGGATCTCTAGTGGCTGTAAGCTTCCATTTGGTCTCACGATGTTACGCTTTGACTTTACGGCATGTCAAGCGGCGACTAACATAGTCAACTATGTCGTTCTTCATTCACCTCCACCAAAAATGTTGTTTCAAATCTTGATACATTTTGGTGGCACACTGGTGTACCGGAATATGGCGTCTTTCTTGCGCTTTACGAGTATCTGCTTCTTGATCCCCTCTTGATCCGGTACACAAATTCTTCTTTGGTATTGGAGAATTCCGACCTTTGAAAGGCTGAAATTCGACCTTGCATTATCTACTATCTCCTTCCTGTATCCATCCATAATTGGATCACCTTTCTGAGCTTCTCGTATCTCGTCTTGTAGCACAGGTTGTAGCCTCAGAGAAGCTAACTTACCAGAGATTAATTCGAGGTCTAGGAGATTAATCTCTTGTTGAAGCTTGGGCAACAATTCGGTCTCCTTTGGAGTCCATAGTCTTTGGGTTTACGCTCCAAAGCGTCTGCAACACGATTGGCTTTACCTGGATGTAAAAGATTTCACAATCGTAGTCCTTCACAAGTTCAAGCCATCGTCTTTGTCTCATATTAAGCTCCTTCTACGTGAAGAAGTACTTTAGGCTCTGATGGTCTATATAAATTTGGCATTGAACCCCATATAGGTAATGCCGCCATAACTTGAGTGCAAAAACTACTGCGGCTAACTCAAGATCATGCGTTGGGTAATTACGCTCGTGATCCTTCAGTTGCCGAGATGCGTAAGCAATGACCTTGCCATTTTGCATCAACACGGCTCCTAGTCTTGTCTTTGAGGCATCACTTTGTAGATGTCAAATTTTTCTCCCTCTTCCGGGATTGTGAGTCTTTGGAGCACTAATTAATCTTCTTTTGATCTCTACAAAACTCTGTTCACATCAATCATCCATTCATACCTTCTATCTTTTCTGGTTAAAGGCGTTGAGAGGAGCCGCAAGACGAGCAAATCCTCCACAAACCTTCCGTAATACCCCCGCCAATCCTAGGAAACTTTGAAGTTCCGTAACACTCTTTGAACTGGCCACTTCTCAACCGCTTCAACCTTTTTTGGATCCACGGTGATTCCTTCCTTGGATACCACATGTCCGAGGAAGTGGACTTTATCTAACGAACTCGCACTTAGAAAACTTCGCATATAGTCGATGTTTCTCCAACGTGTGTAGTCGATCCTCAAATGTTCTGCGTGCTCTCGTGGATCTCGTGAGTATATAAGGATGTCATCGATGAAAACAATAACAAACTTATCTAAATACTCTCTGAAGACTCTGTTCATAAGGTCTATAAACGCCGCTGGGGCATTTGTAAGTCCAAACGGCATCACTAAGAATTCGTAGTGTCCATACCGAGTTCTGAATGTCGTTCTGGAAATGTCTTCTTCTCTAATCTTGAGCTGATGATACCCCGATCGAAGGTCTATCTTCGAAAACGTGGTAGCTCCCTTCAACTGGTCAAACAAGTCATCGATTCGTGGCAACGGGTACTTGTTCTTGATGGTGACTTTGTTGAGCTCTCTATAATCTATGCACATCCGAAGTGTGCCATCCTTCTTTTTGACAAAGAGGACAGGAGCTCCCCATGGCGAGAAACTCGGTCTGATGAAGCCTTTGTCTAACATCCTTGGAGTTGAACCCGCAACTCTTTCGGTTCACTGGAGCCATCTGTGCGGTGCTTTGGATATTGGTGCGGTGCCAGGGAGTAGCTCTATCTCAAAAGCTATTTCCCGATCTGGAGGAAGTCCGGGTAGTTCCTCTGGAAAAATGTCTAGGAACTCCTTGACTATGGGGACGTCTTCTGGTTGATGTGTCCCCTCTTTGTTCCTATCCACCACATACGCCAAATATCCAATGCATCCGCTAGACATCAATCGTCTGGCTTCTAGGGAACTAATAAAACGTATGGATGTCCCTGATGTGGAACCCATGTACTCAAACACCTGTTCTCCTTCTAGCTGAAAAACTACCCTTTTCTTTCTACAGTCTATTGTAGCATTATACTTTCCTAGAAAATCCATTCCTAGGATCACATCATAATCTACTAAGTTCAAAACAACTAGGTCCGCACTTAGTTCTCTTCCTGCTATCTCTACTGGTACGTGACGTAACCAGTGACTAGATAACAACACATCACCTGATGGTAGTGCTGTCTTAAAGGCTTGCCCTATCCTCTCTAGATTTTGCAATGTTATGCTCCGCACGTATTGCCCGATTCACTAGATCGGCTATCGTGGTTGGTGGATACTCCCTACTTTCCACAACGGTGGCTATATCTCCTCGGAGCATATTAATCATCCTCCTAACGTTCTCTTCCTCTGTTGGAAACAACTGAGGACATAGTCGTGCCAACTGATCAAATCGTCGGCATGCTTCTACAACTGTCTGGTCGCCCTGCTTAAAATTGTTGAACTCATTCTGTGGAGTCAATGGATGAGCCTTGTGTGTATAAGCTGATACAAGAAGGCAAAGTGGTTTTCTTAGTCTTATATGTGGATGACATACTACTCATTGGGAATGATGTAGGAAGATCGATCGAGGTTAAGCTCGGGTGGCAAAGCGGTTTTGACATGAAGGATCTAGAAGAAGCTGCCTATGTTCGGAAATTTAGATCTTTCGAGATCGGAAGAACAAACAATTGGCCTTTGTCTCAAGCATCCTACATCGATAAGGTAATGGACTGATTCGCCATGCAAAACTCCAAAAAGGGTTATCTACCCTTGGGACATGGAGTATCCCTCTCTAAGGGAGCAGTCTCCCAAGACTCCTCAAGAAGAGGAAGACATGAGCCGAGTTCCTTACGCTTCACCGTAGGAAGCCTCATGTATGCGATGCTTTGCACCAGACACGATATATGCTACGCAGTTGGCAAGTAGATTTCAGTCAAACCACGGACCCGAGCCTTGGGTTGTCGTGGAAGCATATCCTTAAGTATCTTAGGAGAACGAGGAACTATATGCTTGTATATTCGTGTACCGACCCGACTATGACGGATATACCGACTCCGATTTCCAATCGGATAAGGATTCCAGAAATCCACTCAGGATCGGTGTTTGTCCCGAATGGAGGTTCGGGTGGTATGGAGGAGTATCAAGCAGACTTGCATAGCCGACTCCACCATGGAGGCCGAATATGTGGCGACTTGTGAAGTCGCGAAAGAGGTCTGATGGCTTAAGAAGTTCCTTGTTTCACAGGAAGTTGTTCCGGAAGTCGATAGGCCCATGGTAATCAGACATTGCGATAACAAGTGGGGGCTGTAGCAAACTCTAAGGAGCCTAGAAGCCACAAAAGGTCCAAGCACATAGAGCGGAAATACCACCTCATCCGAGAGATTGTACAAAGAGGCGATGTTGAAGTAACAAAGATATCTACACATGACAACTTGGCCGATCCATTCACAAAGGCTTTATCTGGTAAAGTCTTCGATAGGCATCTAGAAGGTTTGGGAATGCGAGATTGTACACACCTACTTTAAGTCCAAGTGGGAGTTTGTTGGAAATGTGTCCATAAAGTGGGATGTAATTTGTTATTTATGAAATGACAAATATAAGACATTATTTTTTGTTGATTTTATAAAATAAGATAAAGTTATGTTTTGACACATATTCAAGAGTGTTAATAATATTGCTTAGTCCATAAACTGTTACTAACGAAAGAAGAGTCGGGGGAACCTGCCGGACAAACTCTTTCGATACAGTTTAAAATAGATATTCGCATCTCTTAGGGTTGATTGGGCAATCAAATCCGATTATGACTGTTAGATCGAACCATGTGATCTTTGGTCTCGGGGCATGGGAGTTGGACTCTGTGGTTGATCTAGACATGCTCGCAACATGTTGAATAGACCATGTGGTGATTAGGTTAGAGTAAAAACCGTTTACACAACTCTAAACCTAATCATCACAACTTAAGTATATTTGTATAATTATCTTAATCCTGAAGTGAATGCATAGCTCAACTTAGTATCTCATGATCTTTGATTCACCAATGAGATTAGTTCACAGTTATTGAAGCGACATCTCGGTCATTGGGATCATGACAATATTAAGTTGGAGTTATGTGATTCACGAATATGGAATTAAAGAAGAAATAATATCACCTCATGCTTTATTGACGGGTGTGTGAATAAATAAACCAGGCCTGGTATTCAATGATGATATTCATTGATTAAGACATCGTGACATGTACGAGACATCTTACTTAACGTTTGTCTTTCTTATTCACAATCATATAAAGGAGTTGAGGAAATAATGATTGGAATGGTAAAACGGTAATATTATATATACCATTCGATCAACGATATTTCTGAAGGATAATAATGCATTTACTTTGTGGACCGTGTGATAAATTGTATCAACACCAAAAGAAAATTAGCGCACATGAATCGAGAGATTATTGGCATCGAACTTTTAGTGGAGTTATGCGATGTCGGAATTAAATATGTCGATAACTTATAGGGATGAGTTAGTCGAATATTGTAATTCCATAGCTTTGTTCATGTGGGTCCATTCGGTCTCAAGGCTAGCTCTAATAAATGGGAAAAACAGAAACTGATGTTCAATACATAATTATGTTTAAATTCCTTGTATTATTTTTCATTTATTTGATAATTGAAAAATAAAAGGAATGAGTTTTGAATTTCGAAATTAATAGAGATTAATTTAAATTCAAAATAAAATTTAAACATGATTTTATTTGGCAACTAAAGGAAAGAGAAAGGTGATAAATTATTTTGGGAAAAATTCAGAAATCCCTTGCCACAAGGGGATTTCGAATTTTGCTCCAAAAAGGGGAAGGAAAATTCAGAAATCCCTAAGCCATGTAGGGATTTTCGGATTTCAATCCAAGGGTTAAGGAGAAATTCGAAAATCGCATCTAGGGTTTGAGTTTTTGAATTTCCTCCTACATAAGGATATTATTGAAAACCCTAGAGAAGAGTCTCTAAGAGAGAAAAAATATATCACATTTTTTCCTTAGGGTGGCCGGATTTTGTAGAGACAAAATAGAAGGAAACTGTCTATACTTACTGGTAATCCGCTGGCATTCCTGCTCGTTGGAAGTTCTTTCTTGTTGCTTCGGCTCTCATGCCAAAACCTGTTTCATGGAAATAGGTATTAACCACCTATTTCAAGCATCAAAATTTCTCATACTTGGATTCCTAAATCCAATTTCAACTCATTTTCGAACTTAACCCCTCTAAGCCGAATTCTAGCTCAAGAGGTAATTTACACATATTTGTGTATCTCGGTTTATGAATCTTAATCTATTCATTTCCGAGCTTTAAAACTGTTATCCATTCTCTAGAATCGGATTACTAACTCATTACTTACTAACTAGAATTTAGGAAATTTCGGCAGAGTTTCGCCTTAATTTTTCTCGTTTCTCGAGTTTTCAATGACTCGTTTTACTTCTGATTTCGGTACCTGTAGTCCATATTCACATTCCTGAACACAAATGGCTACATAAATTGAACAAAAATACATTTCCTCCATTTCTAGGGATTTTCGGATTTTTAGTGCAAATCCAAAAAAAAATTGTTCGATCCTTTCAATACTTGCACATTAAACTCCTATCACAGTCCCCGACAAAACCTCGGTTTCGTTTTTCAGTTTTACGGATTTTTTCCGAGATGAGTTACTATTCATAAGAACAAAAAAGCAAGCAGTTTCTCATGAAAAATCCGAAATCTTACCTTGAAAAGTTGAGATTCTCCGCTAGAATGCCTCGGGTTATGTTTCTACCGGACTGAACGGAAGAAATTTCGGCAAAAACGGGTGATTCCTTGATTTTCCCTTGATTTTCTCTCTTTTCTCTCTCTCTTTCTTCTTGGTTGGCCACTCTTTAGAAAATAGAACACTTTGTGTTCTAGGGGGCGTTTGGTATGGGGTAATCATAAGGGTGGGAATGGGAATCTTTCAGATTCCCACGTTTGGTACAATTATTAGACTTTTTTAAAACCCGGGAAAGTGAAACCCATGGGTTTCACATTACCACATTTTGAGGTAATCCTAATCCCACTCAATAGGGTGTTATTCAAATTCCCAGGAATCTCAAAATCATGGGAATCTCATAATAATAATAATAATAATAATAATAATAATAATAATTATTATTATTATTATTATAATAATTATTATAATATTAATAATAATAATTAATTATTATTATAATATTAATTATTATAATTATAATATTAATAATAATTATTATTATAATTATAATTATAATAATTAATATTAATAATAATTATAATTATAATTATAATTATAATAATTATTATTATTACTATTATAATTATTATTATAATAATAATTAATATTAATAATAATTATAATATTATTAATATTAATTATTATAATAATAATAATAATAATAGTAATAATAATAATTATTATAATTATAATAATAAATATTATAATAATAATAATTATTATTATTATTATAATTATTATTAATATTATAATAATAATTATTATTATTATTATTAATATTATAATAATAATTATTATTATAATTATAATTATTATAATAATAATTATTATTATATTAATAATTATAATTATAATTATAATAATAGTAATAATAATAATTATAATTATAATTATAATAGTAGTAATAATAATAATAATAATAATTATTATTATTATTATTATTATTATAATTATAATAATAATTATAATAATAATTATAATTATTATTAATTATAATAATAATAATAATTATTATTATTATTATTATTATTCATTTAAAAAAATATTTTTTAATTCACAACATTCCCATGCACAACCAAACACAGTAATGTAATATTCCTAGGAATTGAGAAAGATTCATGTATAGAACCAAACACTATAATGTATTATTCCTAGGAATCATATTACCCTCCATCACTTTCCTGGGAATATGATTCCTTATGATTACCCCATACCAAACGCCCCCCTAATGTGCTTCCGTAGGCCACTTTTAATGTAATATGCATATTATATTTATATTTCTAAAAATATCTCACATTACTTTCTAAAATTAAATTAGAGAAATAACTTTAATTCCCATAATTTAATTCTACTAATTCTAATTAAGTTTAACACTTAATTTAAGTGGTTCTGTGTTCCCCACATTTTTCTTGTCGAGACCAAACTGTCCGTTTTTCAAAACGAGTCTCTTTCCGGTACCGATAATTTCACACCCGGTACAGGTTCTATACTGCTTTTCTGGACTGCCGAGGACCCTGGGTCAAATTTCTCATATTCAACCCATTTCTCTTGGGTATCTCAATAGTCAATTACTTTTTCTGAAATTTTCATTTTAAACGATCTAGAATTGCCCAAAACGCGTACCCTCGCGGTACTCATTTTTTTTACAGTTTCCCACTTTAACTGGCTCGGGAAAATTCTGTTTCAGAAACTTTTGCTATTTTTCTTACTTCTAATATTTATACTCTTTTTCTAACTGGTCATTTGGTCATTTACCAAATATTTCAGTTTCTCATAACTAAAATATACCCGTTAAAATTTCTAACTTTTAACCGATATTTCACTATTCACAACTGATATTTACGAATTTTCTCTGTAAAAATATTTGTCTTATAACTTTACACTTTTTGTGTGATTTTACCCCGTATATAAAGTTTCTACATAACACTTTCCTGATTACATCAATATTTCTACTACTTTCTCTTTCGGGAATAATTACGGTCAAATACCGGACTGTCCGAATTTGACTTAATATTTTCCCGGTCATTACAGAGGGTAAGCAAGTTACCTAACCGGTATACTGAGGAAACACATATCGTCACTGTTGATGATGGTAAGGAGGATCCGTTGACCTTTAAGGCTACGATGGATAATTTGATAAGGAAAAGTGGCAAGCATCTATGAAACTTGAGCTAGAGTCCATGTACTCTAACTCAGTCTGGCAACTTGTAGATCTACCCGAAGGGGTAAAACGCATTGGATGCAAGTGGATCTTTAAGAGAATAAGATAAGCGGATGGAAAAGTAGAGACTTATAAAGCAAGACTAGTGGTTAAGGGTTACACCCATAAAGAGGGAGTTGACTATGAGGAAACTCTCTCACCGGAGGCCATGCTTAAGTCCATCCGAATACTCTTAGCCATAACAACATATTTTGAATATGAGATATGGCAGATGGATGTCAAGACAGCTTTTCCGAATGGCTATCTTGAGGAACCATCTATATCGATCAGCCAGAGGGTTACATAGAGAAAGGCCTAGAGCAGAAAGTCTGCAAACTGTAGAGATCCATTTATGGATTGAAGCAGACTTCTAGATCATGGAATATCAGGTTTGATGAGGCTATTAAATCTTATAGATTTGAGCAAAACCAAGATGTTTCAAATGAAAGAAAAGAAGATGTTCTTATTCTTTACAAGCCCGAATATATGATATTCAGTGGGAGTAGTTAGTCATTGTCAGTTGAACTCAAGATTTGATCATTGAGTGGTCGTGTAGTGTATCCTTAAGTATATAAGGAAAATAAAGAAACTATAAGATAATTTAGTCAGTGAAAGAGTTGTCTTTCACTGGATACATAGACTTTGACTATGAGTCATACATGGATTTTGAGAGTCAACATCCAAGTCTGTGTTCACACTAGGTGAAGGAGTCATGACAAGAAAGGTTGTTGGCAAAGTGTGATTGCTAATTTTATCATTAAGAGTTAATGCGTAGTGACTTGTCAAAGAAAAGAAAGCAACCCCGACTCTAGAAAAATTTTAATCGATCCGGAAGTTGTTCCGGACATAGATCGATCATAGACACCTAGAAAGTTTCAGGATTTGAGACATATCCTACCTGCTTTAGGACAAGTGGGAGATTGTTGGGAATGGTGTCCTAGAAGCATGAGATGTAATAGGATATTTATTATTTATTTAATAAAAGAGTTTATTCATTATTTTATGTGCATATATTTATGAATATTTTATGAATATCAATGAAAATTCCATGATTATTTATGTAACCTTAAACATTGTATATAAGTGTTATATACGTGAGGATAAAGTTTAAGGATAATAATCAAAAAGCAATGTTCATAATGAATTTAATTAAAGTTCGGAATCTTTAATTAAAACATTATTAATACATGTCATTCCCATTTAGAATGGAACAGTATTATCCGCGCTATTAATATGGTGAGATATTGAATGAGTGTATTTTGCATAATGAGATTATGTGGAACAAGGACACAGACACAATATTAATTTCTAATAATTTCCGTTAAGTATAGAAATTCTAATTGAGTCTACCGATGGTCATATATAGAATGATCTTAATCCTGAGTTCTTAACAAACTCCTATATATAGATTTGTGTCTTTTGATTTACTCGGTACGGATTCTGAGACCCTGAATCCTATTCCTTGTATTTTGGAGACATGATGAAGTAGGTAGCTGGGAATGTTATTATACGAGATGGAATCCATTCCTTCTTGAGAAAGAAGTAGATAAATAATTCTCTTGAGGGTTGATTCGGTACTTAGACCAGTAGGAGCTCCGATTCATGAATGTGTTTTATGAATCACTGTCCATTAGAGAATCAATGGTACTCAAGGATAAAGATATAATTAGAGAGGTTAACGGATTCCACCTATCTCTAATTATGAATAATTTATGGAGGATTGATCTATATGCAATGACTATATCGAATGGACACTTCACAGTTTAGAAGTAATTTATATCTATAATTTTGAAAGTGCATTTCCAAGTTTATAGTGGAGTAACTATTGGAATTAATAGAATTAATTAATTAATTAAAGTGTTTAATTGATTATTAATTTTATTGGAGCTCGGAATTATAGGTCCATTAGTCCCCGCGTCGTCCTAGTAATTCTACTAGACACAGAGGACAAAATGGGAATTTTAGAATTACGGAATTCTGAAATTAAACACTCGAAAATAATTAATTGAGAATTAATTATTATTTAAATAATGTGATTATTTAAATTTGTATTTGAACACATCTAGATTTATCCATTTGAACTTATTTGATAAGTTGTTCAATTTAGAATTCAAATTAATTTAAGTTTGACTTAAATTCGAATTTGAATCAGAATTAAAATTGGACTACTGGATAAAATATCTTCCTTCCTTATCTAAAATAGGCGCCACACATAGGGATAAACCCTACTAGTGTGGCTGGCCATTTTAAGGATAAGGGGAAGGGAGTTTTTGTTCCAAAAATTCAAATAGGAGATAATTAATAAGCTTTATCTTAGAGATAGAGATTGGATTCCTTTTAGAAGTTTGACTTCTACTCTCAAAAGATGATTTTTTAGAGAGAATTTTCGGAATTGTTTTTGGCCCTAATTTTAGAGGTGGCCGAAATTTCTCTATAGAAATTTTGAAACAATTTTTTCAGCCCTAAAGGTTAAGGCTGGCCGAATTTCTCAAGTAGAGAGGAAGGAAAAATTTTTCTCCAAAAATTCCACATCGTGCATGCGTTGGTGTTTGTAGAAATTTGAGTGTTTATTGTAACCCGTTTTGTCTCATGTGTGCCCACACACACGTCTTCGTGGATTCTAGGAATTGATGTGGAAGACATTGGTTTTCTAAACACAAAGTTTTGGAGCAAGGATTGTTCGAGGTCAAAGAACTCAAGTTATCAACTGAATCGGCCTCCAGGTATTTTTCTGAATTGAGTTCTTATTCAATGAATTAATGAGATTAATTTATTCGTGCATAAATTAATATAATCTATAGAGTATCTCAAAGGTTTTATGAAAATTTTTGTTATACATGATCCGCCTTTCCGCTGCACTTCCGCATACGAATTCGATTCGGGAACCAACAACCTCAGCCTGGATAACTGATTCAGGAGCAACTAATCATGTTTGTTTCTCTTTCCAGAGTCTTAGTTCTTATACCGAGCTAGCCGATGGGGACTACACGATGAAAGTAGGAAATGGTGCAAGAGTTTCGGCGAAAGCAGTGGGAGAAGTTAGACTTCGTTTTAGGGAAAATAAATTTTTAGTTTTGAACAATGTTTATTTTATTCTAGACATTCGTAGAAATTTGATTTCTGTGGCCAAATTATTTGAACAATTATTTAAAGTTTATTTTGATAATGAATTTGTTCATATTTCTCGAAATGGTTTAAATATTTGTTCGGACGTCTGGATGATGGTTTATATTGTATAAAACCAATACCTAACTCATCGCTTAATCTTTGAAATGTTCAGAGTTGCGAACCTAAGAATAAAAAGCAAAAAATTTCTCACGATAACAATACATATATCTGTGGCATCTTAGGCTTGGTCATATTAACCTAAATAGGATTGAAAGGCGGTAAAGGATGGTCCTTTGCGTGAGCTAAAAGTTGGTGAGCTTCGATCTGTGAATTTTGTTTGGAGGGTAAAATGACCAAGAGACCTTCTGACAAAAGGAGAAAGAGCTACGGAACCCCTTAGGTTGATACATTCGGATGTATGTGGACCGTTAAATGTCCAAGCTTAGAGGAGGTTACGAATATTACGTCACTTTTATTGACGACTATTCGAGATGTGGTTATGTTTTACCGATGCAACGGAAATCAAACTTTTGGAAAGTTTAGAGAAACTGAAAGTAAGTTGAAAACAATTAGGTAAACCAATCAAGACACTTCGATCAGATCGAGGGGGTGAATGCTTGGACCAAGACTTCTGGGATTTCTTGATTGAAGAAATTGTAGTATCCCAATTGACTGCACCCGGTACACCACAGCAGAATGGTGTGGCCAAAAGGAGAAATCGGACTTTGCTTAACATGATGAGATCAATGTTGAGTTATTCTTCACTGCCTACTTCATTCTGGGGTTATGCCCTAAAAACAGCTGCCTACATTTCGAATAGAGTACCATCTAAGTCCAGCACCTACAACACCCTTAGAGTTATGGTGCGGTCGAAAAACCTAGTTTGAGACACGCAAGATATGGGGTGTCCAAGACATGTGTCAAGGGAAAGACTGGGAAGTTGGAACCCAAGTCAGAAGTATGTATGTTTGTAGGATATCCCGGTGGGACAAAAGGAGGTTTCTTTTATAGTGCTGAAGATCAAAAGGTTTTTGTATCGACAAATGCCACATTTCTGGAGCATGACTATATGATAGATTTTAAGCCCAGAAGTAAGATAGTATTAGAATAGTTACTTTCCGACGAGATCGGATCACAATCGACAAGAGTTGTCGGACCACTCAGAGAAAAGACAACAGTTCCTAATCAGACTCCAGCGGCACCTCGTCGTAGTGGGAGGGAAAGCAGGTTACCCGACCGTTATACCGGAAGCCCAAATCGCCACCGCCGATGACGGAAGGAGGATCCATCAACCTTTAAGGATGCGATGGATGATTTCGATAAGGAAGAATGGCAAGCACTACGAAACTCGAGATGGAGTCTATGCACTCTAACTCACCGGCAACTTGTAGATCTACCCAAGGGGTAAAACCCATTGGATGCAAGTGGATCTTCAAGTGAAAGAGAGGAGCGGATGGAAAAGTAGAGACTTTTAAAGCAAGGCTAGTGGCTAAGGGTTATACCTAAAAGGAGGGAGTTGACTATAAGGAAACTTTTCGCCAAGAGCCATGCTTAAGTCCATCCGGATACTCCGGCCATTGCAAAGATATTTTGACTATGAGATATGGCGGATGGACGTCAAGACGGCTTTTACGAATGGCTATCTTGATGAAACCATCTATGTGGATCACCCAGAGGGTTACATAGAGGAAGGGCAACGGCAGAAAGTCTCAGAACCGCAAAGGTCCATTTATGGATCAAGCGAACTTCTAGATCATGGAACATCAGGTTTGATGAGGCTGTAAAGTCTTATGGATTTGATCAAAACATTGATGAACCATGTGTCTACAAGTACAAGAAAGAAGAGAAAGTTGTCTTCTTAATTTTTTACGTCGATGACATCCTACTCATTGGGAATGATGTGGGAATGATGATGATGTAAAGGAGTGGTTAATGACCAATTCCAAATGAAAGATTTAGGAGAGGCAAGCTATGTTCTTGGGATCAAGATTATTCGAGATCGTAAGAAAAAGCTTTTGGCGTTATCACAAGCATCCTATATAGACAAAGTGTTGTCTAGGTATTCGATGCAAAACTCCAAGAAAGGGAATTTGCCTTCTAGGCATGGTATTCATCTTTCTAAGGAGCAATGTCCAAAGACCCCACAGCAGAAGAAGATATGAGATGGTATCCCTACGCCTTTGTGGGAAGCCTTATGTATGCCATGTTGTGTACAAGACCGGATATCGCTATGCAGTGGAAGTAGTCAGTCGCTACCAATCCAACCCAGGATTGGATCATTGGGTTGCAATAAAGTGTATTCTCAAGTATCTTAGGAGAACGAGAAACTATATGTTGGTATATTCGGAGAAGATCCGTCTCTCATCGGATACAGATTCTCGATTTCCAATCGATAGAGATAGTCGACGGTCGACATCCGGATCTGTGTTCACTCTTAATGGAGGAGCCGTGGTATGGAGAAGTGTAAAGCAAAAAGTGTGTTCTTGACTCTACCATGGAAGTTGAATATGTTGCAGCTTGTGAAGCCGCAAAAGAAGCTACATGGCTCAGGAAGTTCTTAACTGATCTGGAAGTTTTTCCAGATATGGATAAGCCAATTGAGCTCTACTGTGACAACAGTGGAGCGGTGGCTAATTCAAAAGAACCTAGAAACCATAAGAGTGCGAAACATATAGAAAGGAAATATCACCTGATCAGAGACATTGTGGATAGAAGCGATGTAGCGGTTCTGAAGATCGCGTCGGAGGACAACCTTGCTGACCCGTTCACTAAGACATTGCCATTGAATGTTTTTGATTGGCACTTAGATGGATTTGGGATTAAAGACATGACACACCTGCATTAGGACAAGTGGGAGATTGTTGGGAATAGTGTCCTGAAAGCATGAGATGTAAAAGGATATTTATTATTTATTTAATAAAATAGATTATTCATCATTTTATGTGCATATATTTATGAATATTTTATGAATATCAAATAAAATTCCTTGATTATTTATGTAACCTTAAACATGGTATATAAGTGTTATATACGAGAGGATAATGTTTAAGGATAATAATCAAAAGTAATTGTTCATAATGAATTTAATTAAAGTTCAGAATCTTTAATTAAAACATTATTAATACATGTCATTCCCATTTAGAATGGAACGGTGTTATCCGCACTGTTAATATGGCGAGATATTGAATGAGTGTATTTCGCATAATGAGATTATCTGGAACTTGGACGCAAACACAATATGAATTTCTAATAATTTCCGCTAAGCATAGAAATTCTAATTGAGTCTACCGATGGTCATAAATAGAATGATCTTAATCCTGAGTTCTTAACAAACTCCTATTTATGGATTTGTGTCTTTTGATTTACTTGGTACGGATTCTGAGACCCTGAATCCTATTCCTTGTATTTTGGAGACATAATGAAATAGGTAGCTGGGAATGTTATTATATGAGATGGAATCCATTCCTTCTTGAGAGAGAAGCAGATAAATAATTCCCTTGAGTGTTGATTCGGTACTTGGATTAGTAAGAGCGCTTTGGCTCATGAATGTGTTTTATGAATCACTATCCATTAGAGAATCAATGGTACTCAAGGATAAAGATGTAATTAGAGAGGTTAACGGATTCTACCTGACTCTAATTATGAATTATTTATGGAAGATCGATCTATATGCAATGTCTATATAAAATGGACACTTCACAGTTTAGAAGTAATTAATGTCTATAATTCCGAGAGTGCAATTCCAAGTTTATAGTGGAGTAACTATTGGAATTAATAGAATTGATTAATTAATTAAAGTGTTTAATTAATTATTAATTTTTTGGAGCTCAGAATTATAGGTCCATTAGTCCCCGCATCGTCCTTGTAATTCTACCAGACACAAAGGGCAAAATGGGAATTTTAGAATTACGGAATTCTAATATTAAATACTCGAAGAATAATTAATTGAGAATTAATTATTATTTAAATAATGAGATTATTTAAATTTGAATTTGAACATATCTAGATTTATCCATTTAATCTTATTTGATAAGTTGTTCAATTTAGAATTCAAATTAATTTAAGTTTGACTTAAATTCGAATTTGAATCTGAATTAAAATTGGACTACTGGATAATGGATAAAATATCTTCCTTCCCTATCTTATTTAGGCGCCACACACAGGGATAAAACCCTAGTGTGTGGCCGGCCACCTAAATTATAAGGGGAAGGGATTTTTTGTTCCAAATTCAAAATTGGAGATAAGGATATGATCCTAGTTTGAAGTTTGGCTTCTACTCTTTAAATATGAGATAGATAGAAAATTGTGGTAACAATTTTTGAAACACTTTTCAGCCCTAGAGAAAGAGTGTGGCCGAAATCTCATATAGAAAAAAGTGAGTGAAAATTTTTCTCTCCAAAAAATTCCACATCGTGCATGCGTTGGTGTTTGTGGAAATTCGAGTGTTTAAGAAACCGTTTTGTCTCACGTGTACCCACACACATGTCTACGTGGAATCAAGGAATTGACGTGGAATACTTTGGTGTTCTAAACACAAAGCTTGGTGCTAGGACTGTTCGTGGTCAATGAAAATCAAGATATCATCCGAGTCGGCTACAAGGTATTTTTTCGGTTGATCCTTGAATCTTATAAATTAATGAGATTAAGTGATTGGTGCATAAATTAATATAATTTATAGAGTATCTCAAAAGTTTTATGAAAATTTTTGTTATACACGATCCGCTATTCCGCTGCGTTTCCGCCGCCGAATTCGATTCGGCAACCAACAATTGGTATCAGAGAGGACTATAGACGATATTAATTTATGCTTCGATTATTTGATAATCATGATTGATATTAAATATATGATATTTAATTAGTATGTATGTGATGAGTAGGCACTTGCATTTATGGATGTTTATTTCTATTCATGATGATGAATGTATGGATGATGGATTTGGTCGTTAATTATGTGGTTCCATGGATCGGTTATATTCATTCGTTAATAAATTATTTGTAATTTAATTCGGGATTAGAATTATTGTAATTCTAGGATTTGGATAGAATTAGGGTTTTGATTTTGAATCAAGAAGGAGGCCTTGAAGATCATGTTTGAGGCCTTCAAAGAAGCCTAGAAAACTGCCTAGAAAGTTCCAGAAACGCGGCCCAGACGCGCCCGGGGACGCTGCCCAGCGCCCAAAGCCGCGCCTAACGCGCCCTTCAAACAAGGCCAGGCCACGACCCAACGCGTGGCCAGGCCGTGGCCCAGCGCTGCTGGCGGCCCAGGTTCGGGATTTGATCCCGAACGGGCCCGAAGGTTTCCAAAACCCTCGTAAAGCGTGCCAACGAGCCCGGAAAAGTTCCGGATCCCAAGGAAGGTGAAAACCAACCCGGAGACAAAGAATGAAGCCGAAGAATAAAGAATTCAAGAATCGAAGACCCGTTGATGTAACAGAAGAACATAATTATTGTAATTATTTATTTATTCGATTCGATTAAGTTGTAATTTATTTTTCCATGGGACCCGGTCAAATACATCTCAATAGTTGATTGCATATATTTATATTTTATGTTGATAATTATATATTATATATGTCCATGCATATTACATGCCATATAGATTGTGCCAACTCATATGTTTATATAACATGCCATGCATACACGCGCAATTGTTATTGTTTATTTTATTTATTATAAAAGTGTTTTAGAAAAATAAAATAAAATAAGAACCATGCGCTGTAAATCGATTTAATATGATTAAATTGATTTTATGTTGCAAAATTGATTTGCAAAATAATGTTACATGTGAAATTGAATTTAAAAGTTAAATTTTTGAATTTCACATATCCGAAAAATAAATTGTTTATTTTTCAATTTGAAAATCATGAGATGTTTTTCAAACAAAATACATGTTTGCGAAATAATGAGTTGGAGAGGGTTGTATGACAATACGATCCACTAGTCTCCGCCGTTAGCGCAACACCGTGAGATCCGGAAAGGGGCTTTGCGGTGACATTGAATCGCCCTCCTAAAGGAGAGTATCCTTGCCGAATCAATAACAAGGTTGGCTTCCCAGAGATAAGATTTCAGGATGTATTTCCGAATTGACTACCCAAAGGTAGCAATCTGGAGTTAAGTCTATGGGATCTGAAACGGTGGGTTACACTCATAAAATATAATCAAATATGTTGGTTATATTTTTGAATAATCTTGGTAGTTAATAAATATGAAAATATGAGATATTTTGACTATATTTATTAACTGAGAAGAGTCTCGGTCTAATTGGCAAATAACTTGACTACCCAAAGGTACACTTTATATGTGAAAAATTGGATTATCGTTGACACCTAAAATTAAAACATGATTTATGTATTTTTCGTGTGCATCATGCATCATATTTAATTGTGCCTAAATACATGCCTTGATATTCATGCACATAAATTGATTAGATGAATATTCTATTTATTTCCAGCAATATGTCGAATCCCATTATCACACTACTAGCGACTGAAAAATTAGACGGTGATAATTATGCTAAGTGGAAGAGTAACATGAACGTACTATTGGTCCGCGAAGACTATAAGTTTGTCCTAAGCGGAGGAATGTCCTCCCCGAACCATGACTAATGCATCCAAAACCGCAAGGGAGCCTTTTGATCGCTGGATCAAGGCCAACAATAAAGCAAAGTGCTTTATCTTTGGCCAAAGATGAGCGATGAAGTCAAGAAGAAGCATGAGGAGATGGAGACCGCTTATGAGATAATGGAGTCTCTAGAAGCCATGTTCGGCGCTCCTTCTGAAAAGGCTCATTTGGATGTCGTAAGGGCTTTCATGAATGACAAGATGAAGAAAGGTTCTTCAGTCAAGGCACATGTTTTGAACATGATTGATCACCTCCACGATGCGGAGCTCAATGGTGCCAGAATCGATGAAGCCACCCAAGTTGGCATCATCTTGGAAAGCCTGTCCTCTGACTTTCATGAGTTCGTAAACAACTTTGTTATGACCAAGAAAAAGTGCAATCTCACTGAACTCATGAATGACCTGCAAAATTTCGAATCCACCAACAAAAGAAGGGGAGGAGAAGCAAATGTTGTAGTTGCAGGAAGTTCTAGTAAAAACAAAAGGAAAAACCAGAACCAAGGAAGAGGAAAGAAAGGAAAGAACAAGAGACCCAAGAAAGCAAAGGGCCCCATCCAGAAACCCAAAAGGAAAATGTTTCCCTTTGCAATGGCGAAGGGCTTTGGAAGAGAAATCTGTAACAAGTATCTCGAGGAGTCGAAAAAGAAAAAGGAACAAGGTAAATCAGATTTACTAGTCCTTGAAACATGTTTAGTAGAGGGTGATACCTCAGCCTGGATAACTGATTCAGGAGCAACTAATCATGTTTGTTTCTCTTTGCAGAGTCTTAGTTCTTACACCGAGCTAGCCGATGGGGACTACACGATGAAAGTAGGCAATGGCGCAAGAGGTTCGGAGAAAGCAGTAGGAGAAGTTAGACTTCGTTTTAGGGAAAATAAAATTTTTAGTTTTGAACAATGTTTATTTTATTCCAGACATTCATAGAAATTTGATTTCTGTGGCCAAATTATTTGAACAATTATTTAAAGTTTATTTTGATAATGAATTTGTTCATATTTCTCGAAATGGTTTAAATATTTGTTCGGACGCCCTGGATGATGGTTTATATTGTATAAAACCAATACCTAACTCATCGCTTAATCTTTGAAATGTTCAAATTGTCGCCGAACCTAAGAATAAAAAGCAAAAGATTTCTCACGATAACAATACATATCTGTGGCATCTTAGGCTTGGTCATATTAACCTAAATAGGATTGAAAGACTGGTAAAGGATGGTCCTTTGCGTGAGCTAAAAGTTAGTGAGCTTGCAGTCTGTGAATCTTGTTTGGAGGGTAAAATGACAAAGAGACCTTTTACAGCAAAAGGAGAAAGAGCTACGGAACCCCTTCAGTTGATACATTCGGATGTATGTGGACCGTTAAACGTCCAAGCTAGAGGAGGTTACGAATATTACATCACTTTTATTGACGACTATTCGAGATATGGTTATGTTTACCGATGCAACGGAACCAAACTTTTGGAAAGTTTAGAGAATTCGAGCGTGGTTGAAAAACAATTAGGTAAACCAATCAAGACACTTCGATCGATCGAGGGGTGAATACCGGACCAAGAGTTCGGGATTTCTTGATTGAAGAAGGTCCGTATCCCAATTGATCGCACCGGCACACCAAAGCAGTAATGGTGTGGCCGAAAGGAGAAATCGGACTTTGCTTGACATGATGAGATCAATGTTGAGTTATTCTTCACCGCCTACTTCATTTCGGGGTTATGCCCTAAAAAATTTGCCTACATTCTGAATAGAGTACCATCTAAGTTTGTACCTACAACACCCATAGAGTTGTGGTGCGATCGAAAACCTAGTTTGAGACACGTAAGATAGGGGGGGGTGTCCAAAGACATGTCTTTCAAGGGAAAGACTGGGAAGTTGGAACCAAAGTCAGAAGTTTGTTTGTTTGTAGGATATCCCGGTGGGACAAAGGGAAGTTTCTTTTATAGTCTTGAAGATCAAAAGGTGTTTGTATCGACAAATGCCACATTTTTGGAGCATGACTATATGATAGATTTTAAGCCCAGAAGTAAGATAGTATTAGAAGAGTTACTTTCCGATGAGATCGGACCACAATCGACAAGAGTTGTCAGACCACTCAGAGAAAAGACCACAGTTCCTAATCAGACTCCAGCGGCTCCTCGTCGTAGTGGGAGGGTAAGCGGGTTACCCGACCGTTATGCGGGGAAGCCCAAATCGTCGCCGATGATGGCGGAAAGGAGGATCCATCAACCTTTAAGGATGCGATGGATGATTCTCGATAAGTAAGAATGGGCGACTATGAAACTCGAGATGGAGTCTATGCACTCTAACTCGGTCGGCAACTTGTAAATCTACCGAAGGGGTAAAACCAATTGGATGCAAGTGGATCTTCAAGAGAAAGAGAGGAGCGGATGGAAAAGTAGAGACTTTTAAAGCAAGGCTAGTGGCTAAGGGTTATACCCAAAAGGAGGGAGTTGACTATGAGGAAACTTTCTCGCCAGTAGCCATGCTTAAGTCCATCCGGATACTCCTGGCCATTGCAGCATATTTTGACTATGAGATATGGCAGATGGACATCAAGACAGCTTTTCTGAATGGCTATCATGATGAAACCATCTATATGGATCAGCCAGAGGGTTACATAGAGGAAGGCCAACAGCAGAAAGTCTACAAATTGCAAAGGACCATTTATGGACTGAAGCAGGCTTCTAAATCATGAAACATCAGGTTTGATGAGGCTGTAAAGTCTTATGGATTTGATCAAAATATTGATGAACCTTGTGTCTAAAAGTACAAGAAAGAAGAGAAAGTGCTCTTCTTAATTCTTTACGTCGATGACATCCTACTCATTGGAAATGATGTGGGAATGATGACAAATGTAAAGGAATGGTTAGCCAGCCAATTCCAAATGAAAGATTTAGGAGAGGCAAGCTATGTTCTTGGGATCAAGATTATTCGAGATCGCAAGAAAAAGCTTTTGGCGTTATCACAAGCATCCTATATAGACAAAGTGTTGTCTAGGTATTCGATGCAAAACTCCAAGAAAGGGAATTTGCCTTCTAGGCATGGTATTCATCTTTCTAATGAGCAATGTCTAAAGACCCCACAGCAGGAAGAAGATATGAGAAGGTATCCCTACGCTTCGGCTGTGGGAAGCCTTATGTATGCCATGTTGTGTACAAGACCCGGATATACGCTGCAAAGTGGGAGTAGTCGATCGCTACCGGTCAACCCGTGATTGGATCATTGGGTTCTGTAAAGTGTATTCTCAAGTATCTTAGGAGAACGAGAAACTATATGTTGGTATATTAGGAGAAGATCCATCTCTCACCGGATACACAGATTTCGATTTCCAATCGATAGAGATAGTCGACGGTCGACATCCGGATCTGTGTTCACTCTTAATCTTTGGAGCCGTGGTATGGAGAAGTGTAAAGCAAAAGTGTGTTCTTGACTCTACCATGGAAGTGAATATGTTGCGACTTGTGAAGCCGCAAAAGAAGCTACATGGCTCGGGAAGTTCTTAACCGATCCGGAAGTTGTTCGGATATGGATAAGCCAATTGAGCTCTCTTTGTGACAACGGTGGAGCGGTGGCTAATTCAAAAGAACCTAGAAACCATAAGAGTGCGAAACATATAGAAAGGAAATATCACCTGATCAGAGACATTGTGGATAGAAGCGATGTAGCGGTTCTGAAGATCGCGTCAGAGGACAACCTTGCTGACCCGTTCACTAAGACATTGCCATTGAATGTTTTTGATCGGCACTTAGATGGATTTGGGATTAAAGACATGACACACCTGCTTTAGGACAAGTGGGAGATTGTTGGGAATAGTGTCCTGAAAGCATGAGATGTAAAAGGATATTTATTATTTATTTAATAAAATAGATTATTCATCATTTTATGTGCATATATTTATGAATATTTTATGAATATCAAATAAAATTCCTTGATTATTTATGTAACCTTAAACATGGTATATAAGTGTTATATACGAGAGGATAATGTTTAAGGATAATAATCAAAAGTAATTGTTCATAATGAATTTAATTAAAGTTCAGAATCTTTAATTAAAACATTATTAATACATGTCATTCCCATTTAGAATGAAACGGTGTTATCCGTGACCGTTAATATGGCGAGATATTGAATGAGTGTATTTCGCATAATGAGATTATGTGGAACATGGACTTGAGACACAATATGAATTTCTATAATTTTTAGTTAAGCATAGAAATTCTAATTGAGTCTACCGATGGTCATATATAGAATGATCTTAATCTTGAGTTCTTAACAAACTCCTATTTATGGATTTGTGTCTTTTGATTTACTCGGTATGGATTCTGAGACCCTGAATCCTATTCCTTGTATTTTGGAGACATAATGAAATAGGTAGCTGGGAATGTTATTATACGAGATGGAATCCATTCCTTCTTGAGAGATGAGCAGATAAATAATTCGCTTGAGTGTTGATTCGGTACTTGGATTAGTAAGAGCGCTCTAGTTCATGAATGTGTTTTATGAATCACTATCCATTAGAGAATCAATGGTACTCAAGGATAAAGATGTAATTAGAGAGGTTAACGGATTCTACCTGACTCTAATTATGAATTATTTATGGAGGATCGATCTATATGCAATGACTATATCAAATGGACACTTCACAATTTAGAAGTAATTAATGTCTATAATTCCGAGAGTGCAATTCGAAGTTTATAGTGGAGTAACTATTGGAATTAATAGAATTGATTAATTAATTAAAGTGTTTAATTAATTATTAATTTTATTGGAGCTCAAAATTATACGTCCATTAGTCCCCGCGTCGTCCTTGTAATTCTACCAGACACTAAGGGCAAAATGGGAATTTTAGAATTACGGAATTCTAAAATAAAATACTCGAAGAATAATTAATTGAGAATTAATTATTATTTAAATAATGAGATTATTTAAATTTGAATTTGAACATATCTAGATTTATCCATTTAATCTTTTTTGATAAGTTGTTCAATTTAGAATTCAAATTAATTTAAGTTTGACTTAAATTTGAATTTGAATCTGAATTAAAATTGGACTACTGGATAATGGATAAGATATCTTCCTTCCCTATCTTATTTAGGTGCCACACACAGGGATAAAACCCTAGTGTGTGGCCGGCCACCTAGAGGTTAAGGGGAAGGGATTTTTTGTTCCAAATTCAAAATTGGAGATAAGGATATGATCCTATTTTGAAGTTTGGCTTCTACACTTTAAATATGAGATAGATAGAAAATTGTGGTAACAATTTTTGAAACACTTTTCAACCCTAGAGAAAGAGTGTGGCCGAAATCTCATATAGAAAAAAGAGAGTGAAAATTTTTCTCTCCAAAAAATTCCACATCGTGCATGCGTTGGTGTTTGTGGAAATTCGAGTGTTTAAGAAACCGTTTTGTCTCACATGTGCCCACACACACGTCTACGTGGAATCAAGGAATTGACGTGGTAGACTTTGGTGTTCTAAACACAAAGCTTGGAGCTAGGACTGTTCGTGGTCAAAGAAAATCAAGATATCATCCGAGTCGGCTACAAGGTATTTTTTCGGTTGATCCTTGAATCTTATAAATTAATGACATTAATTTATTGGTGCATAAATTAATATAATCTATAGAGTATCTCAAAAGTTTTATGAAAATTTTTGTTATACACGATCCGCTATTCCGCTGCGTTTCCGCCGCCGAATTCGATTCGGCAACCAACACTATTTCATTATGTCTCCAAAATACATGGAATAGGATTCAGGGTTTCAGAATCCGTACCGAGTAAATCAAAAGACATAAATCCATAAATAGGAGTTTGTTAAGAACTCAGGATTAAGATCATCCTATATATGACCATCGGTAGACTCAATTAGAATTTCTATGCTTAACAGAAATTATTAGAAATTCATATTGTGTTTGCGTCCTTGTTCCACATAATCTCATTATGCGAAATACACTCATTCAATATCTCGCCATATTAACAGTGCGGATGACACCGTTCCATTCTAAATGGGAATGACATGTGTTAATAATGTTTTAATTAAAGATTTCAAACTTTAATTAAATTCATTATGAACAATTACTTTTGATTATTATCCTTAAACATTATCCTCTCATATATAACACTTATATACCATGTTTAAGGTTACATAAATAATGAAGGAATTTTATTTGATATTCATAAAATATTCATAAATATATGCACATAAAATGATGAATAAACTATTTTATTAAATAAATAATAAATATCCTTTTACATCTCATGCTTTCAGGACACTATTCCCAACATACGGAATATGGCGTGCTGTGTGCATCCGTGAGTATCTGCTTCTTGATCCCCTCTTGATCCGGTACACAAATTCATCTTTGGTATAGGAGAATTCCGTCCTTTGAAAGGCTGAAATTCGACCTTGCATTCTCTACTATCTCCTTCCTGTATCCATCCATAATTGGGTTACCTTTCTGAGCTTCTCGTATCTCGTCCTGTAGCACAGGCTGCAGTCTCAGAGAAGCTAACTTACCAGAGATTAATTCGAGGTTTAGGAGATTAATCTCTTGTTGAAGCTGCTTGGGCAATAATTCGGTCTCCACTGGAGTCTTTAGTGCTGGGTTTCTACTCAAAGTGTCTGCTACTCGATTGGCTTTACCTAGATGGTAAAGGATTTCACAATCGTAGTCCTTCACAAGTTCAAGCCATTGTCTTTGTCTCATATTAAGCTCCTTCTGTGTGAAGAAGTACTTTAGGCTCCGATGGTCTGTATAAATTTGGCATTGAACCCCATATAAGTAATGCCGCCATAACTTGAGCGCAAAAACTACTGTGGGTAACTCAAGATCATGCGTTGGGTAATTACGCTCGTGATCCTTTAGTTGCCGAGATGCGTAGGCAATGACCTTGCCATTTTGCATCAACACGGCTCCTAGTTCTGTCTTTGAGGCATCACTGTAGATGTCAAATTTTTCTCCCTCTTCTAGGATCGTGAGTATTGGAGCACTAATTAATCTTCTTTTGATCTCTCTGAAACTGTGTTCACATCCATCTGTCCATTCATACCTTCTATCTTTTCTGGTTAAGGAATTGAGAGGAGCTGCAAGACGAGCAAATCCCTCCACAAACCTTCTGTAATACCCTGCCAATCCTAGGAAACTTTGAATTTCCGTAACACTCTTTGGAACTGGCCACTTCTCAACCGCTTCAACCTTTGCTGGATCCACGGTGATTCCTTCCCTGGATACTACATGTCCGAGGAAGTGGACTTTATCTAACCAGAACTCGCACATAGAAAACTTTGCATATAGCTGATGTTTCTTCAACGTGTGTAGTGCGATCGTCAAATGTTCTGCATGCTCCTGTGGATCTCGTGAGTATATAAGGATGCCATCGATGAAAACAATAACAAATTTATCTAAATACTCTCTGAGTACTCTGTTCATAAGGTCCATAAACGCCGCTGGGGCATTTGTAAGTCCAAACGGCATAACTGAGAATTCGTAGTGTCCATAACGAGTTCTGAATGCCGTTCTGGGAATGTCTTCTTCTCTAATCTTAAGCTGATGTTACCACGATCAAAGGTCTATCTTCAAAAACGTGGTAGCTCCCTTCAACTGGTCGAACAAGTTATCGATTCGTAGCAATGGTTTCTTGTTCTTGATGGTGACTTTATTGAGCTCTCTATAATCTATGCACATCTGAAGCGTGCCATCCTTCTTTTTGACAAAGAGGACAGGAGCTCCCCATGGCGAGAAACTCGGTCTGATGAAACCTTTGTCTAACATCTCTTGGAGTTGAACCCGCAACTCTTTCGATTCTTTTGGAGCCATCCCTGTATGGTGCTTTGGATATTGGTGCGGTCCGGGAGAAGCTCTATCTCAAAAGCTATTTCCCGATCTGGAGGAAGTCCGGGTAGTTCCTCTGGAAAAACGTCTAGGAACTCCTTGACTATGGGAACGTCTTCTGGTTGATGTTTCCCCTTTCCCGATCTGGAGGAAGTCCGGGTAGTTCCTCTGGAAAAACGTCTAGGAACTCCTTGACTATGGGAACGTCTTCTGGTTGATGTTTCCCCTCTTGGTTCCTATCCACCACATACGCCAAATATCCAGTGGATCCGCTAGACATCGATCGTCGGGCTTCTAAGGAACTAATAAAACGTATGGGTGTCCCTGATGTGAAACCCATGCACTCAAACATCTGTTCTCCTTCTGGCTGAAAAACTACCTTTTTCTTTCTACAGTCTATTGTAGCATTATACTTTCCTCGAAAATCCATTAGGATCACATCATAATCTACTAAGTTCAGAACAACTAGGTTCGCCCTTAGTTCTCTTCCTGCTATCTCTACTGGTACGTGACGTAACCAGTGACTAGACAACAACACATCACCTAATGGCAGTGCTGTCTTAAAGGCTTGTCCTATCCTCTCTTGAGGATGTAGTATTCGTTTAACAAATTCTCACGATGCAAATGTATATGTGGCCCCGAATCAAATAATGCAAATGCAGGGACATGGGCAACGATGGTGACTGTCACTACGTTAGATGTGCCCGCCTCGCTTCCTCCTTAGTGTATGTCATTAAGTGAGCATTGGCGTGGAGCGGCTTTTCTCACTGCTCACCGAGGGTCGAGAATACCCTCTGCACTTGCATGGTGTGAAATTATGGAACTGGTGGCCTTTGTGGAGCCGTTCCAGGAGATCCTGCTTTGAATGGACACTGCCTTGCATAATGTCCTTTCTGTCCACACGTATAGCATACATCTGTGCCGGCTTTACATTCTCCGGAGTGTTTCTGTAATGACCGGGAAAATTTTAAGTCAAATTCGGACAGTCCGGTATTTGACCGTAATTTTTCCCGGAACAGAAGTAGTAGAAATATTGATATAATCAGGAAAGTGATATGTAGAAACTTTATATACGGGGTAAAGTCACCCAAAAAGTGTAAAGCTATAATACGAATATTTTTACAGAGAAAATTCGTAAATATCAGTTGTGGATAGTGAAATATCGGCTAAAAGTTAGAAATTTTAACTGGTATATTTTAGTTATGAAAAACTTAAATATTTGGTAAATGACCAAATGACCAGTTAGAAAAAGAGTAGAAAAATTAGAAGTAAGGAAAATGGCAAAACTTCCTGAAACAGAATTTTCCTGAGTCAGTTAAAGTGGGAAACTGCAAAAAAAATGAGTACCACGAGGGTACGCGTTTTGGGCAATTATGGATCGTTTAAAATGAGAATTTTAGAAAAAGAAATTGACTATTGAGATACCCAAGAGAAGTGGGTTGAATATGAGAAATTTGACCCAGGGTGCTCGGCAGTCCAGAAAAGCAGTATAGAACCTATACCGGGTGTGAAATTATCGGTACCGGAAAGAGACTCATTTTGAAAAACAGAAAGTTTGGCCCCGATAAGAAAAATGTGGGGAACACAGAACCACTTAAATTAAGTGTTAAACTTAATTAGAATTAGTAGAATTAAATTATGGGAATTAAAGTTATTTCTCTAATTTAATTTTAGAAAGTAATGTGAGATATTTTTAGAAATATAATATAATATACATATTACACTTAAAATGGCCTACGGATGAGATTAGAAGCCAAAATTGCTTCTTTTTCTAAGTCTGGCCGAGAGATAGAGAAAAGAAAGAGAAAAGAGAGAAAATCAAGGGAAAATCAAGGAATCACCCGTTTTTGCCGAAATTTCTTCCGTTCAGTCCGGTGGAAATATAGCCCGAGGCATTCTAGCGGAGAATCTCAACTTTTCAAGGTAAGATTTTGGATTTTTCATGAGAAACTGCTTGCTTTTTCGTTTTTGTGAATAGTAACTCATCTCGGGAAAAATCCGTAAAACCGAAAAAACGAAACCGAGGTTTAGGGGACTACGATAGGAGTTTAATGTGAAAGTATTGAAAGGATTGAACAATTTTTTTGGATTTACACTAAAAATCCGAAAATCCCTAGAAATGGAGGAAATGTATTTTTGTTCAATTTATGTAGCAATTTGTGTTCAGGAATGTGAATCTGGACTACAGGTACCGAAATCGGAAGTAAAACGAGTTATTGAAAACTCGGGAAACTAGAAAAAACAAGGCGAAACTCTGCCGAAATTTCTAAAAACCTAGTTAGTAAGCAATGAGTTAGTAATCCGATTCTAGAGAATGGATAACAGTTTTAAAGCTCGAAAATGAATAGATTAAGATTCAGAAACCGAGATACACAAATATGTGTAAATTACCTCTTGAGCTAGAATTCGGCCTAGAGGGGTTAAGTTCAAAAATGAGTTGAAATTGGATTTAGGAATCCAAGTATGAGAAATTTTGATGCTTGGAATAGGTGGTTAATACCTATTTCCATGGAACAGGTTTTGGCACGAGAGCCGAAGCAACGAGAAAGAACTTCCAGCAAGCGGGAATCTAAGCGGATTAACGTAAGTATAGACATATATGTTTGTGCGGACTCGTAAAGCTGCAGATTAGACTTAGAACTATTAATTTACTTATGTTCCTAAGTCTATGTGATTACATGTGATTATACATGTTTGGAGGGCTTAATGCTCTAGATTTCAGAAAGGCGACATATGGTTACCCTTATGCATAGTTAAAGATCGACGGGTCCTCGGCCTCCGCAAGGGAGGAAAATCTCAAAGAGTAGAGATTCCGACTTGACCGACATGATAAGTAATGAGCCAATAAAGTAAAGACGACGGGTCGTCGGCCTCGCAAGGGAGGGAAATCTCACGAGTAGAGATTCCGACTAGACCAGACCCAAGAAAGTAAGAACAGAAAGATAGAAAGTAGTTTAAAGCATGTTTCACACGAGCATATTTGCATCATAACTCTTAATGTAATTTCGATTAGTTTATGATGTATGCATGTTTATACTTGCTGAGCGTTAGCTCATTAGTTTACTCTGTGCAGGTAACAAAGGTAAGCAGCCAGTCATATAGTGGTTTGCTTGAGGGACATGCGGAGGCAAGGGTGGCGGAAATGTCATGGGTGCACGGGAGTGGTCTTTACTACGCTCGCTTAGAAATTAAATTCCGCTGCAAATTAATGTAATATAGAATAATAGTATGTATGTTTAGTTCTAAGAAGAAGATATTACAACCATTGTCTTAGTAAAGAACAACGGACTGTAATAAGTTAAGACAAGTTTCGGGAACTAGTATGATACCGAATCTTTAAAGTAATAGCAAGATGTGCTATTAGTGTATCAACATAACATGTTAAGACCCGAGGGTTAATGTAAAAAAAAAAAAAAAAAAATTACCCGCATTTGAACGTAAATTAAAGAGACAATAGTCTAACAATGAATAATGAATTAGACTATAACTTAGCCCATTAGTAGTAGTATAAGGAACGGCGACCGTGCCGCGAGGGCGCGGGTCGTCACAGTTGGTATCAGAAAGGCATTCCTACTCCTGCCATGACAAGTCCCGCACCTATGCTTCTGCGCAGTCCAGGTAAATTAGTTTATGAACTAAAACTAAGAATTTCTTATTTCTTTTTGCAAGACAGAGCAGGTACTAATGGATCGATCATATCCATCATCCCGGTTAGCGCCCACACCACAAGAGAATACGTTGTGGGGACGTGTAAGAATGTTTGTAATGTCACGGTTCCGACAAACAGAGAGGTCACCACCCACCGCTAGATATAGCCATCCACCAAAGGGATCGGGAGTTAAGGGCTCTAGAGTCCATGGCGGCCAGGCTGTACACCGAGCAAGTAGAGTTGTTTTGACTACGTGTCGAGCCGCACCTGTGTTCTACACTTGTAATCCACCTTCCTTTGATGAGCTTTCACATCCCACTAGAATTAGGGATTGGCTGCACCGTGTTGAGTATGTGATGCGAGCCTGTGACATAGCTCTCGAGAGGTGGATTGTACTCGCAGCAGTCTGTTAGAGGGCAATGCTCCCAATCTTTTGGCAAGCTTTGGATGAGGACGAAATAGCAGAGATGCACAAAGACTTTTGCCACATGCGTTGAAGCATCAATTTCTTCCCAGGTCATGCTATCCGGTCGGCACCATGCCAGAGTGAGAGACACGAGTCGTGAGTGTAGCCGTGACCTACACCCAAGTTTCGAGAGTTTATCATACAAGCGAGGGCGATATGAGATCGATGAGGCCGTTGTAGCCTATATAGCGAGAGTTTTGATGCAGGTACTAGCTCCGGGAATCAAATTTTAATCTAAGTGAGGAGGAGCGAGGTCGGATCCTATGGAGAGGTCTCGAAGAGTACCAAGTACGGGCTAGTTACTGCGATCGAATCAGACCTCACACAATTTATTGTTGAGGCTTGAAGCATTGTGAGCACCAGCTGCCAGAGGAGAGGACACAATAACGGTGGTTAGGCGAGATCCGTTTCCAATACCCGTATTAGGAGACATGACGCGGAAGCCACTACCTCTCAACAACGATCGAGATCCAAGATAGAGACAGCGGACGAGCCTATGGCCGTTCGGCGAAGATGGACCTACGTTGGGACCATTGGTGAGGAAGCTAGTGGTAACCCTCAGTCGGATCCCGAGGAGGATTCGGAGGAAGACCCCGAGGAGGATCCGTAGGAGGATCCTGAGGAACACGTAGATGACGAGGATTAAGTTAGGACTTAGCATCTTATTTATTTAAATATGATGCAAGGTTCTGTAAATAGTATTGAGAAACTTAGACTAATGATGTTTTATGTATGATGTGATATGTATGGAATGGGACATACATAATAGATTTGAATGAAAGGCTAAAAACCTTTACTTTTGTGATGATTTGTATATGATGTGATATGCATGATATGGGGCATGCATAATAGGAGAACATATAGAATGTATGTTTTGCTAGTTGAGATGAGAATGAATGATAGTTTAAAGTATTGCAAGTCAAGGAACTTTTGAAGCGGTTCTTTTTGCACTTAGACTAACAATGTTGCTCTTTTGATTAATATAGACACAACAACATGGTTCGTATTAACGCCAAGAGAGAACACAAGGTAAGCGAATCCTCCAAAGACTGCACCTAGTCAAGAAGTAGTGTCCGAGAGGGCAAATAGCGATCCAGCCGAGGAAAGCAGATATTATGAGAATTGCTTACCCAGTTTGATACAGTGGTCAGCAGGTTGGAGGAGCACCCCTCCCCAAGCGGTTGCCCAAAGACAAGCCGCCTAACCCTCGAGCAACCCAGCAGAGAGGGTCGAACCCAAGCGCCAAAGAAGGGGTGAGATGGGGTATCGAGAAATGGTCCCAAGGGAACCATTGTATGTGAGGTTTAAGAGAATGGCACCTCCAGAGTTCGATGGATCAACAGATCCACTCAAAGGTCGAGGAATGGTTAGCATCCATTCAGACAATGTTTGAGTTTATGGAACTCACCGGATGCGGGGAGAAGATTCAGTCTTACCGCTTTTGTATTAAAGAAAGATGCCCGCTATTGGTGGGAATCGCAGCGCTAGAAGGAATGTGAGACAGATGTTGTGGGATGAATTCCTATGGGAATTTAACCGTAAGTATTACAACTTAGAAGCTCGAAGACTCAACAGAATGAGTTCAACAATTTTAAGCGTGGCGACACTGCATTGTAGAAGCATGCCGACGATTTGACCGGTTAGCACGACTATGTCCTCGATTGGTTCCAACAGAGGAAGAGAAGGTTAGGAGGATGGTTAATATGTCCGTGGAGATATAGCCACTGTTGTGGAAAGTGGGGAGTATCCACCAACCACGGTAGCCGATCTAGTGAATCGGGCAATACGTGCAGAGCATAACATTGCCAAATCTAGAGAGGAACGTGCTAAGATATGGGAAGACAAGAAGAAACAGAGAGAAAAGGCACAGGCACCCAATAAGTAGAGCTTTGGCGCCAATCCACAAAGCCAAGGAAGTCGAGCGCACTCAGGATCAAAACTCGACAGTGAACCAAAGAAACCCCTCAAAGAAGAGGAAAGGGAATCGCAATCTAATCAGCGAAACCCCAACAGAAGGCAGGACCAAGATACCAAATTCTAGTGTTCCTATTCGCCGACTTCAGGAAAGAAACATCCGGAGAATGTAAAGCCTACGTATGTATGCTATACGCGGTGACGTAAAGGGTATTATGCAAGGCGTTGTCCGCTTAGCAGATCTCCCGGAACGGCACCACAAAGGCCACCGGCCCACAATTCCATGCCATGCAAGCGCAGAGGGTATTCTCAACCCTCACTGAACAGAGGAGAAGTCGCCCACGTGCCAACGCTCACTTAATGACATACACTAAGGAGGAAGTGAAAAGGGTGCACATCCAACGTAGTGATGGTGTCACCATCGTTGCCCATGTCCCCGCACGAGCATTATTTGATTTAGGGGCCACACATACATTTGCATCAGTAGAATTTGTTAAACGAATACTACATCCTCAAGAGAGGATAGGGCAAGCCTTTAGGACAGCACTACCATCAGGTGATGTGTTGTTGTCTTGTTACTGGTTACGTCACGTACTAGTAGAGATAGCAGGAAGAGAACTAAGTGCAGACCTAGTTGTTTTGAACTTAGTAGATTATGATGTGATCCTAGGAATGGATTTTCTAGGAAAGTATAATGCTACAATAGACTGTAGGAAGAAAAAGGTAGTTTTAAAGCCCGGAAGGAGAACAGATGTTTGAGTACATGGGTTCCACATCGTGGGACACCCATACGTTTTATTAGTTCCTAGAAGCCCGACGATTGATGTCTAGCGGATGCCTTTGGATATTCGGCGTATGTGGTGGAGCCGGGAACCAAGAGGGGAAACATCAACGTAAGACGTTCCCATAGTCAAGGAGTTCCTAGCGTTTTTCGGAGGAACTACCGGACTTCCTCCGAGCGGAAATAGCTTTTGAGATAGAGCTTCTCAAAGACCGCACCAATATCCAAAGCACCGCATGGGATGGCTCCAGGAATCGAAAGAGTTGGGTTCAACTCCAAGAGATGTTAGACAAAGGTTTCATCGGACCGAGTTTCTCGCCATGGGGAGCTCCTGTCCTCTTTGTCAAAAAAAAGAAGGATGGCACGCCCGGATGTGCATAGATTATAGAGAGCTCAACAAAGTCACCATCAAGAACAAGTACCCGTTGCCACGAATCGATGACTTGTTCGACCCGGTTGAAGGAGCCACCACGTTTTCGAGATAGACCTTCGATCGGGGTATCATCAGCTCAAGATTAGAGAAGAAGACATTTCGAACGGCATTGGAACTCGGTATGGACACTACGAATTCTTAGTGATGCCGTTTGGACTTACAAATGCCCCAAATGGCGTTTGTGGACCTTATGAATAGAGTCTTGAGAGTATTTAGATAAGTTTGTTATTGTTTTTATCGATGACATCCTTATATACTCACGAGATCCACAGAGCACGCAGAGAACATTTGAGGATCGACTACACACGTTGAAGAAACATCACTATATGCGAAGTTTTCTAAGTGCGAGTTCGGTTAGATAAAGTCCACTTCCTCGGACATGTGGTATCCAAGGAAGGAATCACCGTGGATCCAGCCAAAGGTTGAAGCGGTTGAGAAGTGGTCGGGTTCAAAGAGTGTTACGTAAATTGAAGTTTCCTAGGATTGGCGGGGGTATTATTGGAAGGTTTGAGGAGGGATTTGCTTGTCTTGCGGCTCCTCTCACCGCCTTAACGTAGAAAAGATAGAAGGTATGAATGGACGGATGGATGTGAACAGAGTTTCGAGAGAGATCAAAAGAAGATTAATTAGTGCTCCAAACTCACGATCCCTAAGAGGGAGAAAAATTTGACATCTCAAAGTGATGCCTCAAAGACAGGACTAGGAGTCGTGTTGATGCAAAATGGCAAGGTCATTGTTACGCATCTCGGCAACTAAAGGATCACGAGCGTAATTACCCAACGATGATCTTGAGTTAGCCCAGTAGTTTTCAGCGCTCAAGTTATGGCGGCATTACCTATATGGGGTTCAATGCCAAATTTATACGGACCATCGAGCCTAAAGTACTTCTTCACGCAGAAGGAGCTTAATATGAGACAAAGGCGATGGCTTGAACTTGTGAAGGACTACGATTGTGAAATCCTTTACCATCCGGTAAAGCCAATCGAGTAGCGAGACGCTTTGAGTAGAAGCCAAGCCTCACGGACTCCGGTGGAGACCGAATTATTGCCCAAGCTTCAACAAGAGATTAATCTCCTAAACCTCGAATTAATCTACGGTAAGTTAGCTTCTTTTGAGGTTGCTGCTTTGTGCTACTGAGGACGAGATACGAGAAGCTCAGAAAGGTGATCCAATTATGGATGGATACAGGAAGGAGATAGTAGAGAATGCAAGGTCGAATTTCAGCCTTTCAAAGGATGGAATTCTCCTATACCAAAGAAGAATTTGTGTACCGGATCAAGAGGGGATCAAGAAGCAGATACTCACGGAAGCGCACAGCACGCCATATTCCGTACACCCAGGTGCCACCAAAATGTATCAAGATTTTAAACAACATTTTTGGTGGAGGCGAATGAAGAACGACATAGTTGACTATGTTAGTTGTTGCTTGACATGCCAGAAAATCAAAGCAGAACATCAGAGACCAGCTGGAAGCTTACAGCCACTAGAGATCTCGGAATGGAAGTGGGAACACTTAGCCATGGACTTTGTGACCGGACTTCCGAGAACCAGTGAGGGATACAATGCCATTTGGGTAGTCGTGGATCGGCTAACGAAATCAGCGCATTTCATTCCGATTAAGATAACTTACGCCTTAGAGAGGTTAGCTGAGTTATACGTGGCTAAGGTAGTAAAACTACATGGAGTACCAGTTAGTATAGTGTCGGACAGAGACAGCCGATTTACCTCCAATTTTTGGAGAAGTTTTCAGGAAGCGATGGGGTCAGAATTATGCTATAGCACAGCGTTTCATCCCCAGACGGATGGGCAGTCAGAGAGGACCATTCAGACCCTTGAAGATATGCTTCGTGGATGCGCAATGGATTTCAAGGGCGGATGGAGTATGAAGTTGCCATTGATCGAATTCTCGTATAATAATAGTTACCAAGCTTCCATCAACATGGCCCCGTATGAAGCACTTTACGGAAGGAAGTGTAGATCCCCAGTTCATTGGTATGACACTCGGGAAAAGTAGCTTCACAAGACGGAATTCGTTCAAGAGGCCATTGAGACAGTGCAAAAGATCCGTAGAAGATTAGAGGCGGCCGAGCCAGCGGAAGAGTTATCTTGAGATAAACGAGCGGAGACCCTTGGAATTTTACAGAGGGGACTCTGTATTCCTAAAAGTCGCACCAATGAAGGGTGTGATGCGTTTTAGGAAGAAAGGTAAAGCTGGGTCCACGTTACATAGGGCCTTTTGAGATCATTGAAAGAACAAGAAAGGTAGCTTACCGACTAGCTCTACCACCGAGTTGGCCTCGATTGCAGTGTGTTTCATGTAGCAATGCTCCGGAAGTATATCTCGGATCCATCGCACGTGTTACAAAGATGAGCCTATCCAGGTTCACGAAGATTTGTCCTATGAGGAACAACCAGGTCAAATTCTAGTTGAGAGAAGAAAGGAAACTCGAAGTCGTAGTATCCCAATGGTTAAAGTGCGGTGGAAAAATCACAATGTTTAGAAGCCACTTGGGAAGTATAAGAAGAGATCGACATGTAAGTACCCCGGTTGTTCCGATTTTTTCGGGACGAAAATTTCTTAAGGAGGGTGAATGTAATGTGGGGAAAATTTTAAGTCAAATTCGGACGGTCGGTATTTGACCGTAATTTTCCGGAACACAAATAGTAGAAATATTGATGTAATCGGAAAGTGATATGTAGAAACTTTATATCTGGGGTAAAGTCACCCAAAAAGTGTAAAGCTATAATACGAATATTTTTACAGAGAAAATTCAGTAAATATCAATTGTGAATAGTGAAATATCGGTTAAAAGTTAGAAATTTTATGGTGGTATATTTTAGTTATGAAAAATGAAATATTTGGTAAATGACCAAATGACCAGTTAGAAAAAGAGTACAAATATTAGAAGTAAGGAAAATGGCAAAAGTTCAAAACAGAATTTTCCCGAGTCGATTAAAAGCGGAAATCAAAAAAAAAAAACCGCTGAGGGTGCGTTTTGGGCAATTATGGATCGTTTAAAATGAGAATTTCAGAAAAAGAAATTGACTATTGAGATACCCAAGAGAAGTGGGTTGAATATGAGAAATTTGACCCAGGGTGCTCGGCAGTATAGAAAAGCAGTATAGAACCTATACCGGGTGTGAAATTATCGGTACCGGAAAGAGACTCATTTTGAAAAACAGAAAGTTTGGCCCCGATAAGAAAAATGTGGGGAATACAGAACCACTTAAATTAAGTGTTAAACTTAATTAGAATTAGTAGAATTAAATTATGGGAATTAAAGTTATTTCTCTAATTTAATTTTAGAAAGTAATGTGAGATATTTTTAGAAATATTAATATAATATACATACTACAGTTAAAATGGCCTACGGATGAGATTAGAAGCCAAAATTGCTTCTTTTTCTAAGTCTGGCGGAGAGATAGAGAAAAGAAAGAGAAAAGAGAGAAAATCAAGGAAAATCAAGGAATCACCCGTTTTTGCGAAATTTCTTCGATTCGCTCATCCGGTGGAAATATAGCCCGAGGCATTCTAGCGGAGAATCTCAACTTTTCAAGGTAAGATTTTGGATTTTTCATGAGAAACTGCTTGCTTTTTCGTTTTTATGAATAGTAACTCATCTCGGGAAAAATTCGTAAAACTGAAAAACGAAACCGAGGTTTTGTCGGGGACTACGATAGGAGTTTAATGTGCAAGTATTGAAAGGATTGAACAATTTTTTTTGGATTTACACTAAAAATCCGAAAATCCCTAGAAATGGAGGAAATGTGTTTTTGTTCAATTTATGTAGCAATTTGTGTTCAGGAATGTGAATCGGACTACAGTGCCGAAATCGGAAGTAAAGCGAGTTATTGAAAACTCGGGAAACTAGAAAAACAAAGGCGAAACTCTGCCAAAATTTCTAAAAACCTAGTTAGTAAGCAATGAGTTAGTAATCCGATTCTAGAGAATGGATACTTGATTTTAAAAGCTCGAAAATGAATAGATTAAGATTGAAACCGAGATACACAAATATGTGTAAATTACCTCTTGAGCTAGAATTCGGCCTAGAGGGGTTATGTTCAAAAATGAGTTGAAATTGGATTTAGGAATCCAAGTATGAGAAATTTTGATGCTTGCAATAGGTGGTTAATACCTATTTCCATGGAGCAGGTTTTTGTACGAGGCGAAACAACGAGAAAGAACTTCGAAGAAGCGGGAATCCTAGCGGATTAAGCGTAAGTATAGACATATATGTTTATGCGGACTCGAGTAAAAGCTGCAGTTAGACTTAGAACTATTAATTTACTTATGTTCCTAAGTCTATGTGATTACATGTGATTATACATGTTTGGGCGTAATGCTCTAGATTTCGGAAAAGGCGACATATGGTTACCCTTATGCATAGTTAAAAGGCGACGGGTCGTCGGCCTCGCAAAGGGAGGAAAATCTCAAAAGTAGATATTACGACTTGACCAGACGAAAGTAATGAGCGATAAAAAGTAAAAAGGCGGCGGGTCGTCGGCCTCCATAAAGGGAGGAAATCTCACGGAGTAGAGATTCCGACTAGACCCACCCGATAAAAGTAAAAACAGAAAGATAGAAAGTAGTTTAAAGCATGTTTCACACGAGCATATTTGCATCATAACTCTTAATGTAATTTCTATTAGTTTATGATGTATGCATGTTTATACTTGCTGGCGTTAGCTCATCGGTTTACTCGTGTGCGGTAACAAAAGGTAGCGACCAGTCATATAGTGGTTTGCTTGAGGGACATCACGGAGGCAAGGGTGGCGGAAATGTCATGGGTGCCGGGGAGTGGTCTTTACTACGCTCGCTTAGAAATTAAATTCGCTGCAAATTAATGTAATATAGAATAATAGTATGTATGTTTAGTTCTAAGAAGAAGATATTACAACCATTGTCTTAGTAAAGAACAACGGACTGTAATAAGTTAAGACAAGTTTCGGGAACTAGTATGATACCGAATCTTTAAAGTAATAGCAAGATGTGCTATTAGTGTATCAACATAACATGTTAAGACCCGAGGGTTAATGTAAAAAAAAAAAAAAAAAAAAAAAATTTACCCGCATTTGAACGTAAATTAAAGAGACAATAGTCTAACAATGAATAATGAATTAGACTATAACTTAGCCCATTAGTAGTAGTATAAGAGCATTGCGCGCCCGAGGGCCGGGTCGTCGTATGAGTTTCTTTCCTGGTCGGGCGGAGATAGGAACACTAGGACTAGTACCTTTGGTCACCTTACATTGGGGGGTTTGATTACGATTACGATTCCCTTTCCTCTTGCTGGGGTTTTGCTGGTTCCCCTGTCTAGGTTTCGATCCCTGGTCGCTACGGCTTCCTTGGTTTTGCAGATTAGCTCCAAAGCTCTGCTTATTGGGTGTCTGTGCCTTTTCTCTCGGTTTCTTCTTGTCTTCCCACATCTTAGACTGTTCCTCTCTGGATTTGGCAATGTTATGCTCTGCTCGTATTGCCCGATTAACTAGATCGGCTACCGTGGTTCGTGGATACTCCCCACTTTCCACAACGGTGGCTATATCTCCACGGAGCATATTAACCATGCTCCTAACCTTCTCTTCCTCTGTTGGAACCAACTGTGGCAACCTGCGTCCTCGCGGCGCGGTCGCCGTTCCTTATACTACTACTAATGGGCTAAGTTTTAGTCTAATTCATTATTCGTTGTTAGACTATTGTCTCTTTAATTTACGTTTATGTGCGGGTAAATTTGTTTTTCTTTACTTTAACCCTCGGGTTCTTAACATGTTATGTTGTTACACTAATAACATATCTTGCTATTACGTTAACGATTAAGATATCATACTAGTTCCCGAAAACTTGTCTTAACTTATTACAGTCTGTTGTTCTTTACTAAGACAATGGTTGTAATATCTTCTTCTTAGAACTGAACATACATACTAGTATTCTATATTACATTACTCTGCAGCGGAAAATTGTTTTCTAAGCGAGCGTAGTAAAGACCACTCCCGTGTACGCATGACATTTCCGCCATCCTTGCCTCCGCCTGTCCATCAAGCAAACCACTATATGGCTGGCTGCTTACCTTTGTTACCTACACATGAGTAAACTGATGAGCTAACGCTCAGCAAGTATAAACATGCATACATCATAAACTAATAGAAATTACATTGAGAGTTATGATGTCAATATGCTCGTGTGAAACATGTTTTAAACTACTTTCTATCTTTTTGTTCTTACTTATGTGGGCCTGGGCCCCAGCTTACTGTCTGGTCTAGTCGGAATCTCTACTCTTTGAGATTTTTCCTCCCTTGCGGAGGCCGACGACCCGCCGGGCCTTTGACTTTCTTGGTCATTTCTTCTTGGCTGGTCTAGTCGGAATCTCTACTCTGTGAGATTTCCTCCCTTTGGGGAGGCCGACGATCCGTCGGTCTTTTTACTTTCTTGGTCATTTCTTCTTTATGCGGTCTAGTCGGAATCTCTACTCTTTGAGATTTTTTCTCCCTTCGGAGGCCGACGACCCGTCGGTATTAACTATGCATAAGGGTAACCATATGTCGCCCTTTTTTCAATCTAGAGCACTAAGCCACCGCAAAACACGTATAGTCACATGTAATCACATAGACTTAGGAACATAAAGTAAATTCATAGTTCTAAGTCTAACTACAGCTTACTCAAGTCCAGACAAACATATATGTCTATACTTCACCTGTTAATCCTCTAGGATTCCCGCTTGCTAAGTTCTTTCTCGTTGCCGGCTCTCGTGCCAAAACCTGTTTCATGGAAATAGGTATTAACCACCTATTTCAAGCATCAAAATTTCTCATACTTGGATTCCTAAATCCAATTTCAACTCATTTTCGAACTTAACCCCTCTAGGCCGAATTCTAGCTCAAGAGGTAATTTACACATATTCGTATATCTCGGTTTCTGAATCTTAATCTATTCGTTTCCGAGGTTTAAAACTGTTATCCATTCTCTAGAATCAGATTCCTAACTCATTGCTTGCTAACTAGATTTTAGGAAATTTTAAGAGTTTCGCTTTAATTTTCCTCGTTTCCGAGTTTTCAATAACTCGTTTTACTTGATTTCGGCACTGTAGTCCGATTCACATTCCACGAACACAAATTGCTACATCAATTGAACAAAAATACATTTCCTCCATTTCTAGGGATATTCGGATTTTTAGTGTAAATCCAAAAAAAATTGTTCAATCCTTTCAATACTTGCACATTAAACTCCTATCGTAGTCTCCGACAAAACCTCGGTTTCGTTTTTCAGTTTTACGGATTTTTCCCGAGATGAGTTACTATTCACAAAAACGAAAAAGCAAGCAATTTCTCATGAAAAATCCGAAATCTTACCTTGAAAAGTTGAGATTCTCCGCTAGAATGCCTCGGGTTATATTTCCACCGGACTAAACGGAAGAAATTTCGGCAAAAACGGGTGATTCCTTGATTTTCCCTTGATTTTCTCTCTTTTCTCTAGTCTCTCGGCCACCCTTAGGAAAATAGAACACTTTGTGTTCTAATGTGCTTCCGTAGGCCTCTTTAATGTGTAATAATGAATATTATAATATTATTTCTAATAATATCTCTTATTTCTTTCTAAATTAAATTAAAGAAATCCCTTTAATTCCTATAATTTAATTTGACTAATTCTAATTAAGTTTCACACTTAATTAAAGTGGTTCCGTGTTCCCCACATTTTTCTTATTGAGACCAAACTTTCCATTTTTCAAAACGAGTCTCTTTTTCGGTGCATCGATAATTTCACGCCCTAAGATGTCACAAGGTTCTATAATCGCTTTTTTCTAGACCGCCGAGCACCCTGGGTGAAATTTCTCATATTCAACCCACTTCTCTTGGGTATCTCAATAGTCAATTTCTTCTTATGAAATTCTCATTTTAAACGATCCAGATTGCCTAAAACGCGCGTACCTCAGCGGTACTTTTTTTTGCGATTTTCACTTTAATCGACTCGGGAAAATTTGCTTTCGTGAACTTTTGCTATTTCCCTTACTTCTAATATTTCTACTTTTTTCTAACTGGTCATTTGGTCATTTACCAAATATTTTAGTTTTTCATAACTAAAATATACATGTTAAAATTTCTAACTTTTAACCGATATTTTACTATTCACAATCGATATTTACGAATTTTCTCTCAGAACAATATTCGTATTATAACTTTACACTTTTCGGTGATTTTACCCCGTATATAAAGTCTCTACATAACACTTTCCTGATTACATCAATATTTCTACTACTTTCTGTTCCGGGAATAATTACGGTCAAATACCGGACTGTCCGATTCTGACTTAATATTTTCCCGGTCATTACACCAACTGAGGACATAGTCGTGCCAACTAAGCAAATCGTCAGCATGCTTCTACAACTGTCTGGTCACCTTGCTTAAAATTGTTAAAACTCATTCTGTTGAGTCTTCAGGACTTCTAAGTTGTAATACTTACGGTTAAATTGCCATAGTAATTCATCCCACATCATCTGTCTCACATTCCTTCTGGCGCACACTGATTCCCACCAATAGCGGGCATCTTTCTTTAATACTAAAGCGGCGCACTGAATCTTCTCCCTGTCAGTGAGTTTCATAAACTCAAACATTGTCTAAATGGATGCTAACCATTCCTCAGCCTCGAGTGGATCTGTTGATCCATCGAACTCTGGAGGTGCCATTCTCTTAAACCTCACATACAATGGTTCCCTTGGGACCATTTCTCGGTACCCCATCTCACCCCTTACTGGCTCTTGGGATTCAACCCTCTCTACGGGTTGCTCAGGTTGGGTGGCTTGTGCTGGAACCGCCTGCGGAGGGGGTGCTCCTCCAACCTGCTGACCCTGTATCAACTGGGTAAGCAATTCTCATAACTGTCTGCTTTCCTCAGCCTGGGCTGCTATTTGCCCCCTCAGACTTGTTACTTCTTCAGCTAGGTCTGGTGCTGGAGGATTCTGTTCTGCTTGTGTTCTCTTTTGACGTGTACGAACCATGTTGCTGTGTCTATATTCATCAAAAGAGCAACATCGTTAGTCTAAGTGCAAAAAGAACCGCTTCAAAAGTTCCTTGACTTGCAATACTTTAAACTATCATTCATTCTCTTATCAACTAGCAAAACATACATTTTATATGTTCTCCTATTATGCATGCCCCATATCATGCATATCAGATCATATACAAATCATCACAAAAGTAAAGGTTTTTAAGCCTTGGATTCAAATCTATTATGTATGTCCCATTCCATACATATCACATCATACATAAAACATCATTAGTCTAAGTTTCTCAATACTATTTACATAACCTTGCATCATATTTAAATAAATAAGACGCTAAGTCCTAACTTAATCCTCATCATCTACGTGTTCCTCCGAATCCTCCTCCAGATCCTCCTCGGGGTCTTCCTCCGAATCCTCCTCGGTATCCGACTGAGGGTTACCACTAGCTTCCTCACCAACGGTCCCAACGTAGGTCCATCTTCGCCGAACGGCCATAGGCTCATCCGCTGCCTCTATCTCGGGTCTCGGTCGTTGTCGAGAGGTAGTGGCTTTCGCGTCATGTCTCCTAATATGGGTAGTGGAAAACGAGAAGTCTCGCCTAACCATCGTTGGCCGTGTCCTCTCCTCTAACAGCTGGCACTCACAATGCTTCGCCTCGGTGATAAATTGTGTGAGGGTCTGATCCTATTGCGGAACTAGCTGACGCTGGTACTCTTCTGTCAGACCTCTCCATAGGATCTGACACTGCTCCTCCTCACTTAGATTAAAAATTCGAATCGGAGCTAGTACCTCTGTCAAAACTCTCACTATATAGGCTACAACGGCCTCATCCGATCTCATACTCGCCCTCTCGGCTTGTATGATCAACTCTCGAGCTTGGGTTTAGGTCACGGCTACACTCACCTGGCTTTGTGTCTCTCCACTCTGCTGTGGTGCCAACTCTGATGGCATGACCTGGGGAAGAAACTGATGCTTCAACATGTAGCAAAACTCTTTCCATTGCATCTTTTCTATTTCGTCCTCATCCAAAGCTTGCCAAAAGGTTAGGGCATTGCCCTCTAACAGAATCGCTACAAGTACAATCCACTCATCTCAAGCTATATCACAGGCTCGCATCACATACTCGACACGGTGCAGCTGTAATGACCGGGAAAATATTCAGTCAAAATCGGACAGTCCGGTATTTGACCGTAATTATTCCCGAAACAGAAAGTAGTATAAATATTGATGTAATTGGGAAAGTGTTATGTAGAAACTTTATATACGGGGTAAAATCACCCGAAAAGTATAAAGTTATAATAAGAATATTTTTACAAAGAAAATTCGTAAATATCAGTTGTGAATAGTAAAATATCGGTTAAAAGTTAGAAATTTTAACAGGTATTTTGTAGTTATGAAAAATTGAAATATTTGGTAAATGACCAAATGACCAGTTAGAAAAAGAGTAGAAATATTAGAAGTAAGGAAAATGACAAAAGTTCCTGAAACAGAATTTTCCCGAGTCAGTTAAAGCGGAAGCGCAAAAAAATGAGTACCGTGAGGGTACGCGTTTTGGGCAGTCTGGATCGTTTAAAATGAGAATTTCAGAAAAAGAAATTGACTATTGAGATACCCAAGAGAAGTGGGTTGAATATGAGAAATTTGACCCAGGGTGCTCAAAGATAGAAAAAGAAAGATAGAACCATGCATCGAGTGTGAAAATTATCGGCATTGGGAAAGAGACTCGTTTTGAAAAAACGGAAAGTTTGGTCTCAATAAGAAAAATGTGGGGAACACGGAACCACTTAAATTAAGTCTGAAACTTAATTAGAATTAGTCAAATTAAATTATAGGAATTAAAGGGATTTCTTTAATTTAATTTAGAAAGAAATAAGAGATATTATTAGAAATAATATTATAATATTCATTATTACACATTAAAGAGGACTACGGAAGCACATTAGAACACAAAGTGTTCTATTTTCTAAAGAGTGGCCGACCAAGAAGAAAGAGAGAGAGAAAAGAGAGAAAATCAAGGGAAAATCAAGGAATCACCCGTTTTCGCCGAAATTTCTTCCGTTCAGTCCGGTAGAAACATAACCCGAGGCATTCTAGCGGAGAATCTCAACTTTTCAAGGTAAGATTTCGGATTTTTCATGAGAAACTGCTTGCTTTTTCGTTTCTATGAATAGTAACTCATCTCGGAAAAATCCGTAAAACTGAAAAACGAAACCGAGGTTTTGTCGGGGACTACGATAGGAGTTTAATGTGCAAGTATTGAAAGGATTGAACAATTTTTTTTGGATTAACACTAAAAAATCCGGAATACCCTAGAAATGGAGAAAAAGTGTTGTTGTTCATTTTATGTTGAAAATTGTGTTCAGGAATGTGAATCTGGAGTACAGGTACCGAAATCAGAAGTAAAACGAGTTATTGAAAACTCAGGAAACTAGAAAAAACAAGGCGAAACTCTGCCGAAATTTCCTAAAATCTAGTTAGTAAGCAATGAGTTAGTAATCCGATTCTAGAGAATGGATAACAGTTTTAAAGCTCGAAAATGAATAGATTAAGATTCAGAAACCGAGATACACAAATATGTGTAATTTGCCTATGAGCTAGAATTTGGCCTTAAGGGGAAAAAGTCCATAAATGAGTTTGAAATTAGATTTAAGAATCTAAGTATGAGGAATTGTGATTGGAATAGGGAATTGATACCTATTTCCATGAAATGTGTTTTGGCACGAGAGTCAAGCAACAAGAAAGAACTTCAAGCAAGCGGGTATCCTAGCGGATTACCGGTAAGTATAGACATATATGTTTGTGCGGACTCGAGTAAAATTTGTAGTTAGACTTAGAACTATGAATTTACTTATGTTCTTAAGTCTATGTGATTACATGTGATTATACATGTTTGGAGGGCTTAATGCTCTAGATTTCGGAAGGGCGACATATGGTTACCCTTATGCATAGTTAAAAGATCGACGGGTCGCCGGCCTCCCAAGGGAGGAAAATCTCAAAGAGTAGAGATTCCGACTTGACCGCAGAACGATAAGTAATGAGCCATCAAAAAGTAAAAAGGCGACGGGTCGTCGGCCTCCGCAAGGGAGGAAATCTCACAGTAGAGATTCCGACTAGACCAGCCAAGTAAAGCAAGAACAAAAAGATAGAAAGTAGTTTAAAGCATGTTTCACACGAGCATATTTACATCATAACTCTTAATGTAATTTCTATTAGTTTATGATGTATGCATGTTTATACTTGCCGAGCGTTAGCTCATCGGTTTACTCGTGTGCAGGGTAACAAAGGTAAGTGACCCGGTCATATAGTGGTTTGCTTGATGGACATAAAGGAGGCAAGGGTGGCGGAAATGTCATGGGTGCACGGAGTGGTCTTTACTACGCGCTTAAAAATTAAATTCACTGCAAAGTAATGTAATATAGAATACTAGTATGTATGTTCAGTTCTAAGAAGAAGATATTACAACCATTGTCTTAGTAAAGAACAACGGACTGTAATAAGTTAAGACAAGTTTTCGGGCACTAGTTTGATATCCGAATCCTTAAAGTAATAGCAAGATGTGTTATTAGATAACATGTTAAGAAACCGAGGGTTAAAGTAAAGAAAAAAAAATTTACCCGCATATAAACGTAAATTAAAGAGACAATAGTCTAACAATGAATAATGAATTAGACTAAAACTTAGCCCATTAGAAGTAGTATAAGGAACGGCGACCGCGCCGTGAGGGCGCGGGTCGCCACAGTTGGTATCAGAGCGGCGTTCCTACTCCTGCCATGACAAGTCCCGCACCTATGCTTCACATCCAGTCCTGTAAATTAGTTTATGAACTAAAACTAAGAATTTCTTATTTCATTTTGCAAGACAGAAGCGGGTACTAATGGATCGATCATATCCATCATCCCGGTTAGTGCCCACACCACAAGAGAATACGTTGTGGGGACGGGTAAGAATGTTTCTAATGTCACGGTTCCGACAAGCAGAGGTCGGTACCCCACCCTCGCTAGATATAGCCATCCACCGGTGGATCGGGAGTTAAGGGCTCTCGAGCCCATGGCGGCCCAGCCGCACAATCAACAAGTAGAGTTGTTTTGACTATGTGTCGAGCCGCAGCCAGGTTCTACACCGTAATCCACCTTCCTTCGATGGGCTTTCACATCCCACTAGAATTAGGGATTGGCCGCACCGTGTCGAGTATGTGATGCGAGCACTGTGACATAGCTCGAGAGGAGTGGATTGTACTCATAAAGAAGTCTGTTAGAGGGCAATGCCCTAATCTTTTGGCAAGCTTTGGATGAGGACGAAATAGCGAGAGATGCAATGGGAAGACTTTTTTGCCACATGTTGAAGCATCGGTTTCTTCCCAGGTCATGCCATCCGAGTCAAGACCACAAAGCAGAGTGGAGAGACACAGAGTCGTGTGGAGTGTAGCCGTGACCTACACCCAAGTCGAGAGTTTATCATACAAGCCGAGAGGGCGAGTATGAGATCGGGATGAGGCCGCTGTAGCCTATATAGCGAGAGTTTTGACAGAGGTACTAGCTCCGAATCGAACTTTAATCTAAGTGAGATGAGCGTGTCGATCCTATGGAGAGGTCTCGACGGAAGAGTACCAAAGTTTGGCTAGTTCCAAGGACGGAGAGGACACGGCCAACGGTGGTTAGGCGAGACTTCCCGCTTCCAATAACGTATTAGGGAGACATGACGCGAAGCTACTAGTTCCTCATGTCCACCGAGACCCGAGATAGAGGCAGCGGGCGAGCCTAATGGGGCTGTTCTGCTAAGATGGACCTACGCTGGGACAGTTGGTGAGGAAGCAAGTGGTAAGCCCTGAAGTCGGATCCCGAGGAGGATCTGAGGAAGATCCCGAGGAGGATCCGGAGGAGGATCCCGAGGAACACGAGATGATGAGGGATTAAGTTAGGACTTAACGTCTTATTTATTTAAATATGATGAAAGGTTATGTAAATAGTATTGAGAAACTTAGACTAATGATGTTTTATGTATGATGTGATATGTATGGAATGGGACATACATAATAGATATGAATGAAAGGCTTAAAACCTTTACTTTTGTGATGATTTGTATATGATGTGATATGCATGATATGGGGCATGCGTAATAGGAGAACATATAGAATGTATGTTTTGCTAATTTATATGAGAATGAATGATAGTTTAAAGTATTGCAAGTCAAGGAACTTTTGAAGCGAGTCTTTTTGCACTTAAACTAACGATGTTGCTCTTTTGATTAATATAGACAAACAACATGGTTCGTACATGTCAAAAAGAGAACACAAGTGTAATAGAATCCTCCAAAGACTGGACCTAGTCAAGAAGTAGCAGTCCGAGGGGGGTAGATAGCAGCCCAGCCGAGGAAAGCGAGCGATTACGAGAATTGCTTACCCGGTTGATACTGGGATCGGCGGTGGGAGGAGCATCCCCTCCGCAGCGGTTCCAAAGACAAGCCGCAGATAACCTGAGCAACCCGCGAGAAAGGTTGAACCCCAAGAGCCGATGGGGTGAGATGGGGCATCGAGAAATGGTCCCAAGGGAACCATTGTGTGTAAGGTTTAAGAGAATGGCACCTCCAGAGTTCGATGGATCAACAGATCCACTCGAGGGGTGAGGAATGGTTAGCATCCATTCGCATGGTGTTTGAGTTTATGGAACTCTTGTGAGGAGAAGATTTAGTGCGCCGCTTTTGTGTTAAAGAAAGATGCTCGCTATTGGTGGGAATCAGTGTGCGCCAGAAGGAATGTGAGACAGATGTTGTGGGATGAATTCCTTTGGGAATTTAACCGTAAGTATTACAACTTAGAAGCCCTGAAGACTCAACAGAATGAGTTCAACTATTTTAAGCAGGGCGACCAGACAGTTGTAGAAGCATGCCGACGATTTGATCAGTTGGCACGACTATGTCCTTAGTTAGTTCCCACAGAGGAAGAAAAGGTTAGGAAGATGATTAATATGCTCCGAGGAGATATAGCCACCGTTGTGGAAAGTGGGGAGTATCCACCAACCACGGTAGCCGATATAGTGAATCGGGCAATACCTGCGGAGCATAACATTACCAAATCTAGAGAGGATAGGGCAAGCTTTTAAGACAGCACTACCATCAGGTGATGTGTTGTTGTTCAGTCCTTTGGTTACGCCACGCACAAAAAGAGAGATAGCAGGAAGAGAACTAAGTGCGCACTTAGTTGTTCTGAACTTAGTAGATTATGATGTGATCCTAGGAATGGATTTTCTAGGAAAGTATAATGCTACAATAGACTGTAGAAAGAAAAGGGTAGTTTTTTAGCCAGAAGGAGAACATGTGTTTGAGTACATGGGTTCCACATCAGGGACACCCATACGTTTTATTAGTTCCCTAGAAGCCAGACGATTGATGTCTAGCGGATGCACTGGATATTTGGCGTATGTGGTGGACAGGAACCAAGAGGGGAAACATCAACCAGAAGACGTTCCCATAGTCAAGGAGTTCCTAGACATTTTTCCAGAGGAACTACCCGGACTTCCTCCAGATCGGGAAATAGCTTTTGAGATAGAGCTTCTCCCCGGCACCGCACCAATATCCAAAGCACCGCATGATGGATGGCTCAGCCAGAATCGAAAGAGTTGCGGGTTCAACTCAAGAGATGTTAGACAAAGGCTTCACCAGACCGAGTTTCTCGCCATGGGGAGCTCCAGTCCTCTTTGTCAAAAAGAAGGATGGCACGCTTCGGATGTGCATAGATTATAGAGAGCTCAACAAAGTCACCATCAAGAACAAGTACCCGTTGCCACGAATCGATGACTTGTTCGACCAGTTGAAGGGAGCTACCACGTTTTCGAAGATAGACCTTCGATTGGGGTATCATCAGCTCAAGATTAGAAAAGAAGACATTTCCATAACGGCATTCAGAACTCGGTATGGACACTACGAATTCTTAGTGATGCAGTTTGGACTTACAAATGCCCCAACGGCGTTTATGGACCTTATGAACAGAGTTTCAGAGAGATCAAAAGAAGATTAATTAGTGCTCCAGTACTCACGATCCCAGAAGAGGGAGAAAATTTTGACATCTACAGTGATGCCTCAAATACCGGACTAGGAGCCGTGTTGATGCAAAATGGCAAGGTCATTGCTTACGCATCTCGGCAACTAAAGGATCACGAGCGTAATTACCCAACACATGATCTTGAGTTAGCCGCAGTAGTTTTTGCGCTCAAGTTATGGCGGCATTACCTATATGGGGTTCAATGCCAAATTTATACGGACCATCGAGCCTAAAGTACTTCTTCACACGAAGGAGCTTAATATGAGACAAAGACGATGGCTTGAACTTGTGAAGGACTACGATTGTGAAATCCTTTACCATCCGTAAAGCCAATCGAGTAGACGCTTTGAGTAGAAACCAAAGACTACGGACTCCAAGTGGAGACCTAATTGTTGCCAAGCAGCTTCAACAAGAGATTAATTTCCTAGACCGAATTAATCTCTCGGTAAGTTTCTTCCGAGGCCGCAGCACTGCTAAGGTGACGAGATACGAGAAGCTCGTAAAGGTGATCCAATTATGGATGGATACAGAAAGGAGATAATAGAGAATGCAAGGTCGACTTTCAGCCTTTCAAAGGACGGAATTCTCCTATACCAAAGAAGAATTTGTGTACCGGATCAAGAGGGGATCAAGAAGTGACATCATGAAAGCAAAGACAAAGACGCCATATTTTGTACACCCAGGTGCCACCAAAATGTGTCAAGATTTGAAACAAAATTTTTGGTGGAGGCGAATGAAGAATGACATAGTTGACTATGTTAGTCGCCGCTTGACATGCCGATGGTCAAAGCAGAACATCGAGACCATTTGGAAGCTTATGACCACGAGAGATCCCGGAATGGAAGTGGGAACACTTAGCCATGGACTTTGTGACCGGACTTGAGAGAGAACCGGTGAGGGATACGATGCCATTTGGGTAGTCGTGGATCGGCTAACGAAATCAGCAGATTACATTCCGATCAAGATAACTTACTCCTTAGAGAGGTTAGCTAAGTTATATGTGGCTAAGGTAGTAAAGCTACATGGAGTACTAGTTAGTATAGTGTTGGACAGAGACAGTACGATTTACCTCCAATTTTTGGAGAAGTGTTCGAGGGAAGCGATGGGGGTCGAATTGCGCTATAGCACAGCTGTTCCATCCCTGCACGGATGGGCATCGAGAGAGGACCATTCAGACCCTAGAAGATATGCTTCGTGCATGCACGGTGGATTTCAAGGGCTTATGGAGTATGAAGTTGCCATTGATCGAATTCTCGTATAATAATAGTTACCAAGCTTCCATCGGCATGGCCCCGTATGAAGCACTTTACGGAAGGAAGTGTAGATCCCCAGTTCATTGGTATGACACTCGGGAAAAGCAAAGCTTCACAAGACGGAATTCATTCAAGAGGCCATTCAGACAAAGGCAAAAGATCCGTGAGAAGATTAGAGACGGCCGAGCCGCGCAGAAGAGTTATGCAGATAAACGATTTTAAACCCTTGGAATTTTCTGTAGGGGACTCAGATTCCTAAAAGTCGCACCAATGAAGGGTGTGATGAGTTTTGGGAAGAAAGGTGTCGAGTCCACGCTACATAGGGCCTTTGAGATCATTGAAAGAATAGGAAAGGTAGCTTACCCGACTAGCTCTACCGCCAGAGTTGGCTTCAAAGGCACAGTGTGTTTCATGTAGCAATGCTCCGGAAGTATATCTCGGATCCATCGCACGTGTTACAAAGATGAGCCTATTCAGATTCACGAAGATTTGTCCTATGAGGAACAACCTGTCCAAATTCTAGCCAAAGAAGAAAGGAAACTCGAAGTCGTAGTATCCCAATGGTTAAAGTGCAAGGAAAAATCACAATGTTGCGAAGCCACTTGGAAGTAGAAGAAGAGATCGCAGACAGTACCCCAGTTGTTTTGATTTTGGGCGAAAAATTCCTTAAGGAGGGTGAATGTAATGACTGGGAAAATATTCGGTCAAAATCGGACGATCCGGTATTTGACCGTAATTATTTTATTCAGAAAAGTAGTATAAATATTGATGTAATTGGGAAAGTGTTATGTAGAAACTTTATATACGGGTAAAATCACCCGAAAAGTATAAAGTTATAATCTGAATATTTTACAAAGAAAATTCGTAAATATCGTTGTGAATAGTAAAATATCGGTTAAAAGTTAGAAATTTTAACGGTATATTTTGTAGTTATGAAAAATTGAAATATTTGGTAAATGACCAAATGACCAGTTAGAAAAAAGTAGAAATATTAGAAGTAAGGAAAATGACAAAAGTTCCTGAAGCAAATTTTCCCGAGTCGGTTAAAGCGGAAACCGTAAAAAAAAAAATGAGTACCGCGAGGGTATGCAGCGTTTTGGGCAGTCTGGATCGTTTAAAATGAGAATTTCAAAAAAAGAAATTGACTATTGAGATACCCAAGAGAAGTGGGTTGAATATGAGAAATTTGACCCAGGGTGCTCGGCAGTCTAGAAAAGCAGTATAGAACCTGTACCGGGTGTGAAATTATCGGTACCGGAAAGAGACTCGTTTTGAAAAACGGAAAGTTTGGTCTCAATAAGAAAAATGTGGGGAACACGGAACCACTTAAATTAAGTGCGAAACTTAATTAGAATTAGTCAAATTAAATTATAGGAATTAAAGGGATTTCTTTAATTTAATTTAGAAAGAAATAAGAGATATTATTAGAAATAATATTATAATATTCATTATTACACATTAAAGAGGACTACGGAAGCACATTAGAACACAAAGTGTTCTATTTTCTAAAGAGTGGCCGACCAAGAAGAAAAAGAGAGAGAGAAAGAGAGAAAATCAAGGGGAAAATCAAGGAATCACCCGTTTTACCGAAATTTCTTCCGTTCAGTCCGGTAGAAACATAACCCGAGGCATTCTAGCGGAGAATCTCAACTTTTCAAGGTAAGATTTCAGATTTTTTCATGAGAAACTGCTTGCTTTTTCGTTTCTATGAATAGTAACTCATCTCGGAAAAATCCGTAAAACTGAAAAACGAAACCGAGGTTTTGTCGGGGACTACGATAGGAGTTTAATGTGCAAGTATTGAAAGGATTGAACAATTTTTTTTGGATTAACACTAAAAAATCCGGAATACCCTAGAAATGGAGAAAAAGTGTTGTTGTTCATTTTATGTTGAAAATTGTGTTCGGGAATGTGAATCGAGTACAGTACCGAAATCGAAGTAAAAGCGAGTTATTGAAAACTCGGGAAACTAGAAAAACAAGGCGAAACTCTGCCGAAATTTCCTAAAATCTAGTTAGTAAGCAATGAGTTAGTAATCCGATTCTAGAGAATGGATACGGTTTTAAAGCTCGAAAATGAATAGATTAAGATTCAGAAACCGAGATACACAAATATGTGTAATTTGCCTATGAGCTAGAATTTGGCCTTAAGGGAAAAAGTCCATAAATGAGTTTGAAATTAGATTTAAGAATCTAAGTATGAGGAATTGTGATTGGAATAGGAATTGATACCTATTTCCATGAAACAGTTTTTGCACGAGAGTGAAGCAACAAGAAAGAACTTCAAACAAGCGGGTATCCTAGCGGATTACCGTAAGTATAGACATATATGTTTGTCCGGACTCGAGTAAAGTTGTAGTTAGACTTAGAACTATGAATTTACTTATGTTCTTAAGTCTATGTGATTACATGTGATTATACATGTTTGGAGGGCTTAATGCTCTAGATTTCGGGGGCGACATATGGTTACCCTTATGCATAGTAAAAAAGACCGACGGGTCGTCGGCCTCCGCAAGGGAGGAAAATCTCAAAGAGTAGAGATTCGACTTGACCCGCATGAAGTAATGAGCCAAGAAAGTAAAAAGACCGACGGGTCGCCGGCCTCCGCAAGGAGGGAAATCTCACAGAGTAGAGATTCCGACTAGACCACCAAATAAAGCAAGAATGTAAAGATAGAAAGTAGTTTAAAGCATGTTTCACACGAGCATATTTACATCATAACTCTTAATGTAATTTCTATTAGTTTATGATGTATGCATGTTTATACTTGTTGGCGTTAGCTCATCGGTTTACTCGTGTGCAGGTAACAAAGGTAAGCGACCCGGTCATATAGTGGTTTGCTTGATGGACATGCGGAGGCAAGGGTGGCGGAAATGTCATGGGTGCACGGGAGTGGTCTTTACTACGCTCGCTTAGAAATTAAATTCCGCTGCAAAGTAATGTAATATAGAATACTAGTATGTATGTTCAGTTCTAAGAAGAAGATATTACAACCATTGTCTTAGTAAAGAACAACGGACTGTAATAAGTTAAGACAAGTTTTCGGGCACTAGTTTGATATCCGAATCCTTAAAGTAATAGCAAGATGTGTTATTAGTGTAACAACATAACATGTTAAGAACCCGAGGGTTAAAGTAAAGAAAAAAAAATTTACCCGCATATAAACGTAAATTAAAGAGACAATAGTCTAACAATGAATAATGAATTAGACTAAAACTTAGCCCATTAGAAGTAGTATAAGGAACGGCTACCGCGCCGCGAAGGCGCGGGTCGCCACAGCAGCCAATCCCTAATTCTAGTGGGATGTGAAAGCCCATCAAAGGAAGGTGGATTACAGGTGTAGAACCTAGCTGCGGCTCGACCTGTAGTCAAAATAACTCTCCTTGCTCGGTGTGCAGCCTCAGCCACCGTGGGCTCTAGAGCCCTCAACTCCCGATCCGCTGGTGGATGGCTTACATCTAGCAGGAGTGGGTACCGACCTTTCTGTTTGTCAGAACCGTGACATTAGAAACATTCTTACCCGTCCCCAAAACGTATTCTCTTGTGGTGTGGGCGCTAATCAGGATGATGGATATTATCGATCCATTAGTACCTATTCTGTCTTGCCAAAAGAAATAAGCAATTCTCAATTTTAGTTCAAAAACTAATTTACCTAGACTGCCCTCGCGGCGCGGTCGTCGTTTCTTATACTACTACTAATGGGCTAAGCTATAATCTAATCCATTATTCGTTGTTAGACTATTGTCTCTTTAATTTACGTTCGTATGCGGGTAAATTTTTTTTTCTTTACTTTAACCCTCGAGTTCTTAACATGTTATGTTGTTACACTAATAACATATCTTGCTAGTACTTTAAAGATTCGGATATCAAACTAGTTTCTGAAAACTTGTCTTAATTTATTATAGTCCGTTGTTCTTTACTAAGATAATGGTTGTAATATCTTCTTCTTAAAACTGAACATACATACTAGTATTCTATATTACATTACTTTGCAGCGGAATTTAATTTCTAAGCGAGCGTAGTAGAGACCACTCCCGTGCACCCATGACATTTCTGCCACCCTTGCCTCCGCATGTCCATCAAGCAAACCACTATATGACTGGCTGCTTACCTTTGTTACCTGCACACGAGTAAACTGATGAGCTAACGCTCAGCAAGTATAAACATGCATACATCATAAATTAATAGAAATTACATTCAGAGTTATGACGCAAATATGCTCGTGTGAAACATGCTTTAAACTACTTTCTTTCTTTATGCTCTTACTTCTGTGGGCCTGGGCCCCTGCTTAATGTCTAGTCTAGTCGGAATCTCTACTCTTTGAGATTTTCCTTCCTTGCGGAGGCCGACGACCCGTCAGTCTTTTACTTTACTGGTCATTTCTTACTGTCTGGTCTAGTCAGAATCTCTACTCTGTGAGATTTTCCTCCCTTTCGGAGGCCAACGACCCGTCAGTATTAACTGTGCATAAGGGTAACTATATGTCGCCCTTCTGCAATCTAGAGCATTAAGCCCTCCAAATAGATATAATCACATGTAATCACATAGACTTAGGAACATAAGTAAATTGATAGTTCTAAGTCTAACTACAACTTACTCGAGTCCAGACAAACATATATGTCTATACTTACTATTAATCCGCTAGGATTCCCGCTTGCTGGAAATTCTTTCTCGTTGCTTCGGCTCTCGTGCCAAAACGTGTTTCATGGAAATAGGTATTAACCACCTATTCTAAGCATCAAAATTTCTCATACCTGGATTCCTAAATCCAATTTCAAACTCGTTTCTGAACTTTTTCCCCTTAAGGCCGAATTCTAGCTCAAGAGGTAATTTACACATATTTGTGTATCTCGGTTTCTGAATCTTAATCTATTCATTTCCGAGCTTTAAAATTGTTATCCATTCTCTAGAATCGGATTACTAACTCATTGCTTACTAACTAGATTTTAGAAAATTTCGGCATAGTTTCGCCTTAATTTTTCTCGTTTCCCGAGTTTTCAATAACTCGTTCTATTTCTGATTTCGATACCTGGAGTCAAGATTAACATTCCTGAACGCAGATTCCAACATAGATTGAACAAAACCACATTTCTTCCATTTCTAGGGATTTTTGGATTTTTAGTGCAAATCCAAAAAAATTTGTTCAATCATTTCAATACTTACATATTAGACTCCTATCAAAGTCCCCGACAAAACCTCGGTTTCGTTTTTCAATTTTACGGATTTTTCCCGAGATGAGTTACTATTCATCAACACGAAAAGCATGCAGTTTCTCATGAAAAATCCGAAATCTTACCTTGAAAAGTTGAGATTCTCCGCTAGAACACCTCGGGTTATATTTCTACCGAACTGAACGGAAGAAATTTCGGCAAAAACGGGTGATTCCTTGATTTTCTCTTGATTTTCTCTCTTTTCTCTCTCACTTTCTTCTTGGTCGGCCACTCTTCAGAAAATAGAACACTTTGGCTCCTAATGTCCAGCCGTGGGCCTCTTTAATGTAATAATGAATATTATAATAATATTTTTAATAATATCTATTATTACTTTCTAAAATTAAATTAAAGAAATCACTTTAATTCCTATAATTTAATTTTGCTAATTCTAACTAAGTTTAACACTTAATTTAAGTGGTTCCGTGTTCCCCACATTTTTCTTGTCGAGACCAAACTTTCCGTTTTTCAAAACGAGTCTCTTTCCGGTATCGATAATTTCGCACCCGGTACAGGTTCTATACTGCTTTTCTGGACTGCCGAGCACCCTGGGTCAAATTTCTCATATTCAACCCATTTCTCTTGGGTATCTCAATGGTCAATTTCTTTTTCTGAAATTCTCATTTCAAACGATCCAGAATTGCCCAAAACGCGTACCCTCGCGGTACTCATTTTTATTGCAGTTTCCCGCTTTAACTGACTTGAGAAAATTCTGCTTCAGGAACTTTTGCCATTTTCCTTACTTCTAATATTTCTACTCTTTTTCTAAGTGGTCATTTGGTCATTTACCAAATATTTCAGTTTTTCATAACTAAAATATACCCGTTAAAATTTCTAACTTTTAACCGATATTTCACTATTCACAATTGATATTTACGAATTTTCTCTGTAAAAATATTCGTATTATAACTTTACACTTTTCGGGTGATTTTACCCCGTATATAAAGTTTCTACATAACACTTTCCTGATTACATCAATATTTCTACTACTTTCGATTCTAGGAAGAATTACGGTCAAATATCGGACTGCCGAATTTGACTTAAAATTTTCCCGGTCATTACAAAAGATTTCCATAAACTAACAAGCCATGGTTTTAAAACATTTTTCTTTCGCAAACCAATGCCTTTCTTTAAAACATTTTCAAGGCCAAAATTCTTTTTTAAAAACAGGTTCACAAGGAAAAGGGATAGAAATCCTACCTCGCACAATCAAACCTCAGACCAGCGTTGCCTTTTTTTGGCTTCCACTTCCTCAAGCCCCTTCAGTTTGAATCATCAGCAATCACTGATACAAGACAACAGTTTTGTAATGACCGGGAAAACTTTAAGTCAAATTCGGACAGTCCGGTATTTGACCGTAATTCTTCCTGGAACAGAAAGTAGTAGAAATATTGATGTAATCAGGAAAGTGTTATGTAGAAACTTTATATACGGGGTAAAATCACCCGAAAAGTGTAAAGTTATAATACGAATATTTTTACAAAGAAAATTCGTAAATATCAGTTGTGAATAGTGAAATATCGATTACAAGTTAGAAATTTTAACGGGTATATTTTAGCTATGAAAAATTGAAATATTTGGTAAATGACCAAATGACCACTTAGAAAAAGAGTAGAAATATTAGAAGTAAGGAAAATGGCAAAAGTTCCTAAAACAGAATTTTCCCGAGTCAGTTAAAGCGGGAAACTGCAAAAAAAATGAGTACCGCGAGGGTACGCGTTTTGGGCAATTCTGGATCGTTTAAAATGAAAATTTCAGAAAAAGAAATTGACTATTGAGATACCCAAGAGAAATGGGTTGAATATGAGAAATTTGACCCAGGGTGCTCGGCAGTCCAGAAAAGCAGTATAGAACCTGTACCGGGTGTGAAATTATCGGTACCGGAAAGGGACTCATTTTGAAAAATGGAAAGTTTGGTCTCGACAACAAAAATGTGGGGAACACGGTGTTGGTTGCCGAATCGAATTCGGCGGCGAAAACGCAGCGGAAAGGCGGATCGTGTATCACAAAAATTTCATAAAACTTTTGAGATACTCTATAGATTATATTAATTTATGCACCAATAGATTAATCTCATTAATTTATAAGAATCAAGGATCAACCGAAAAAATACCTTGTAGCCGACTCGGATGATATCTTGATTTTCTTTGACCACGAACAGTCCTAGATCCAAGCTCTTGTGTTTAGAACACCAAAGTCTTCCACGTCAATTCCTTGTTTCCACGTAGACGTGTGTGTGGGCACACGTGAGACAAAACGGTTTCTAAAAACACTCAATTTCCACAAACACCAACGTATGCACGATGTGGAATTTTTGGAGAAAATATTTTCTCTCTCTTTGCTATATGAGAATTCCGCCACACTAGGAAACTAGGGCTGAAAAGTGTTTCAAGATTGTCACACAATCTTTCATTTATCTCATATTTAAAGAGAAGAAGTCAATCTTCAAAATAGGATCAAATCCTTATCTCCAATTTTGAATTTGGAACAAAAATCCCTTCCCTTATCCCTTAGTTAGCCGGCCACCCTAGGGATTTATCCCTTTGTGTGTGGCACCTAAATAAGATAAGGAAGGAAGATATTTTATCCATTATCCAAGAGTTCAATTTTAATTGATTCAAATTGAATTTAAGTCAAACTTAAATTAATTTGAATTCTAAATTAAACAACTTATCAAATAAGTTTAAATGGATAAATCTAGATATGTTCAAATTCAAATTTAAATAATCTCATTATTTAAATAATAATTAATTCTCAATTAATTATTCTTGAGTATTTAATTTTAGAATTCCGTAATTCTAAAATTCCCATTTTGCCCTTTGTGTGCGGTAGAATTACAAGGACGACGCGGGGACTAATGGACCTATAATTACGAGCTCCAATAAAATTAATAATTAATTAAACACTTTAATTAATTAATTAATTCTATTAATTCAATAGTTACTCCACTATAAACTTGGAATTGCACTCTCGGAATTATAGACATTAATTACTTCTAAACCGTGAAGTGTCCATTTGATATAGTCATTGCATATAGATCGATCCTCCATAAATAATTCATAATTAGAGTCGGGGTAGAATCCGTTAACCTCTCTAATTACATCTTTATCCTTGAGTACCATTGATTCTCTAATGGATAGTGATTCATAAAACACATTCATGAACCGAGAGCGCTCTTACTAATCCAAGTACCGAATCAACACTCAAGAGAATTATTTATCTCGCTTTCTCTCAAGAAGGAATGGATTCCATCTCGTATAATAACATTCCCAGCTACCTATTTCATTATGTCTCCAAAATACAAGGAATAGGATTCAGGGTCTCGGAATCCACCGAGTAAATCAAAAGACATAAATCCATAAATAGGAGTTTGTTAAGAACTCAGGATTAAGATCATTCTATATATGACCATCGGTAGACTCAATTAGAATTTCTATGCTTAACGGAAAATTAGAAATTCATATTGTGTCTGTGCCCATGTTCCACATAATCTCATTATGCGAAATACACTCATTCAATATCTCGCCATATTAACAAGTCACGGATAACACCGTTCCATTCTAAATGGGAATGACATGTATCAATAATGTTTTAATTAAAGATTCCGAACTTTAATTAAATTCATTATGAAACGATTATTTTTGATTATTATCCTTAAACATTATCCTCTTGTATATAACACTTATATACCATGTTTAAGGTTACATAAATAATCAAGGAATTTTATTTGATATTCATAAAATATTCATAAATATATGAACATAAAATGATGAATAAACTATTTTATTAAATAAATAATAAATATCCTTTTACATCTCATGCTTTCGGGACACTATTCCCAACAATCTCCCACTTGTCCTAAAGCAGGTGTGTCATGTCTCTAATCCCAAATCCATCTAAGTGCCGATCAAAAACGTTCAATGGCAATGTCTTGGTGAACGGGTGCCAAGGTTGTCCTCCGACGCGATCTTGAACCGCTACATCGCCTCTATCCACAATGTCTACGATCGGGGTGATATTTCCTTTCTATATGTTTCGCACTCTTATGGCTTCTAGGTTCTTTTGAATTAGCCACCGCTCCCTTTGTTGTCACGGTGAGAGCTTAATTGGCTTATCCATATACGGAACAACTTCGGATCGATTAAGAACTTCCCGAGCCATGTAGCTTCTTTTGTGGCTTCAAGTCGCAACATATTAAACTTCCATGGTAGAGTCGACAACACACTTTTGCTTTATACTTCTCCATACCACGGCTCCTCCATTAAGAGTGAACACAGATCCGGATGTCGACCGATCGACTATCTCTATCGATTGGAAATCGAGAATACGTGTATCCGGTGAGACGGATCTTCTCCGGAATATACTAACATATAGTTTCTCGTTCTCCTAAGATACTTGAGAATACACTTCACGCAACCCAATGATCTAATCTCGGGGGTTGGGTAGCGATCGACTACTCCCCACCGACATAGCGATATCCGGTCTTGTACACAACATGGCATACATAAGGCTTCCCACTACCGGGCGTAGGGATACCTTCTCATATCTTCTTCCTGCTGCGGGGTCTTTGGACATTGCTCCTTAGAAAGATGAATACCATGCCTAGAAGGCAAATTCCCTTTCTTGGAGTTTTGCATCGAATACCTAGACAACACTTTGTCTATATAAGATGCTTGTGATAACGCCAAAAGCTTTTTCTTGCGATCTCGAATAATCTTGATCCCAAGAACATAGCTTGCCTCTCCTAAATCTTTCATTTGGAATTGGCTGGCTAGCCACTCCTTTACATCTGTCATCATTCCCACATCATTCCCTATGAGTAGGATGTCATCGACGTAAAGAATTAAGAAGACCACTTTCTCTTCTTTCTTATACTTGTAGACGCATGGTTCATCAATGTTTTGATCAAATCCATAAGACTTTTGACCTCATCAAACCCGATGTTCCATGATCTAGAAGTGCTTGGTCCATAAATGGACCTTTGCGTTTTCTTGAGACTTTCTGCTGTTGGCCTTCCACTATGTAACCCTCTGGGGCTGATCCATATAGATGGTTTCATCAAGATAGCCATTCGAAAAAGTCGTCTTGACGTCCATCCGCCATATCTCATAGTCAAAATATCTTTGCAATGGCGGGAGTATCCGGATGGACTTAAGCATGGCTCTTGGCGAGAAAGTTTCCTCATAGTCAACTCCCTCCTTTTGGGTATAACCCTTAGCCACTAGCCTTGCTTTAAAAGTCTCTACCTTTCCATCCGCTCCTCTCTTTCTCTTGAAGATCCACTTGCATCCAATGGGTTTTACCCCTTCGGGTAGATCTACAAGTTGCCGGGGTGAGTTAGAGTGCATAGACTCCATCTCGAGTTTCATAGTCGCTTGCCATTCTTCCTTATCGAGAATCATCCATCGCATCCTTAAAGGTCGATGGATCCTCCTACCGTCATCATCGGTGGCGATTTGGGCTTCCCGGTATAACGGTCGGGGTAACGTGCTTACCCTCCCACTACGACGAGGTGTCACCGGAGTGCGATTAGGAGCGTGGTCTTTTCTCGAGTGGTCCGACAACTCTTGTCGATTGTGGTCCGATCTCACCCGAAAGTAACTCTTCTAATACTATCTTACTTACGGGCTTGAAATCTATCATATAGTCATGCTCGAAATGTGGCATTTGTCGATACAAACACCTTTTGATCTTCAGGACTATAAAAGAAACCTCCCTTTGTCCTATCGGGATATCCTACAAACATACATACTTGACTTGGGTTCCAACTTCCAGTCTTTCCCTTCAAACGTGTGTTTGGACACTATATCACATGTCTCAAACTAGGTTTTCGACCACACCACAACTCTAAGGGTGTCGAGGTGCAGACTTAGATGGTACTCTATTCAGAATGTGGCAAACTGTTTTTAGGGCATAACCCCAGAATGAGGTAGGCAAAGTGATGAATAACTTAACATTGATCTCATCATGTCAAGCAAAGTCCGATTTCTCCTTTCGCCACACCATTCTGCTTTGTGGTGTACAGGTGCGATCAATTGGGATACCACACCTTCTTCAATCAAGAAATCCCGGAACTCTTGGTCCGGTATTCACCCCTCGATCCGATCGAAGTGTCTTGATTGGTTTACCTAATTGTTTTTCAACACGCTCGGAATTCTCTAAACTTTCCAAAAGTTTCGGATTTCCGTTGCATCGAAATAAACATAACCATATCTCGAATAGTCGTCAATAAAAGTGACATAATATTCGTAACCTCCTCTAGCTTGGACGTTTAACGGTCCACATACATCCGAATGTATCAAGCAAGGGGTTCCGTAGCTCTTTCTCCTTTTGTTTGTAAAAGGTCTCTTGGTCATTTTACCTTCCAAACAAGATTCACTGCATCGAAGCTCGCCAACTTTTAGCTCACGCAAGGACCATCCTTTACCGGTCTTTCAATCCTATATAGGTTAATATGACCAAGCCTAAGATGCCACAGATATGTATTGTTATCGTGAGAAATCTTTTGCTTTTTATTCTTAGGTTCGGCAACTACGAACATTTCGGTGTTAAGCGATGAATTAGGGATTGGTTTTATACAATATAAACCATCATCCAGACGTCGAGAACAAATATTTAAACCATTTCGAGAAATATGAACAAATTCATTATCAAAATAAACTTTAAATAATTGTTCAAATAATTTGGCCACGTAAAGAAATCAAATTTCTGCGCGAATGTCCGGAATAAAATAAACATTGTTCAAAACTAAAAATTTATTTTCCTAAAACGAAGTCTAACTTCTCCCCACGCTTTTTGCCGAAACTCTTGCGCCATTGCCTACTTTCATCGTGTAGTCCCCATCGGCTAGCTCGATTGTAAGAACTAAGACTCTGCAAAGAGAAACAAACATGATTAGTCGCTCTGAATCAATTATCCGCCGAGGTATCACCCTCTACTAAACATGTTTCAAGGACTAGTAAATCCGATTTACCTTGTTCCTTTTCTTTTTCGACTCCTCGAGATACTTGTGACAGTTTCTCTTCCGGTGCCCTTTGCCATTGCGGTGGAAACACTTTCCTTCGGGTTTTACGGGCGGGGCCCTTTGCTTTCTTGGGTCTCTTGTTCTTTCCCTTCTTTCCTCTTCCCGGTTACGGTTTTTCCTTTTGTTTTTACCGAACTTCCTGCAACTTCAACATTTGCTTCTCCTCCCCTTCTTTTGTTGGTGGATTGAAGTTTTGCAGGTCATTCATGAGTTCAGTGAGATTGCACTTCTTTTTGTTCATAACAAAATTGTTCACGAACTCATGAAAGTCGGGACAGGCTTTTCGAGGATGATGCCAACTTGGGTGGCTTCATCGATTTTGGCACCATTGAGCTCCGCATCGTGGAGGTGATCAATCATGTTCAGAACATGTGCCTTGGTGAAGAACCTTTCTTCATCTTGTCGTTCATGAAAGCCCTTACGGCATCCAAAGCGAGCCTTTTCGGAAGGAGGCGCGAACATGGCTTCTAGAGACTCCATTATCTCATAAGCGGTCTCCATCTCCTCATGCTTCTTCTTGGCACATCGCTCATCTTGGCCAGCATAAAGCACTTTGCTTTATTGTTGGCCTTGATCCAGCGATCAAAAGGCTCCTTTGCGGTTTTGGATGCGATTCTTGGCGGGTTCGAGGAGGACATTCCTCCACTAGGACAAACTTATAGTCTTCGCGAGACCAATAGTATGTTCATGTTACTTTTCCACTTAGCATAATTATCACCGTCTAATTTTTCAAATCGCTAGTAGTGTGATAATGGGATTCGACATATTCTTTGGAAATAAATAGAATATTCATCTAATCAATTTATGTGCATGAATATCAAGGCATGTATTTAGGCACAATTAAATATGATGCATGATGCACATGAAAAATACATAAATCACGTTTTAATTTTAGGTGCCAACGATAATCCAATTTTCCACATATAAAGTGTACCTTTGGGTAGTCAAGTTATATGCCAATTAGACCGAGACTCTTCTCGGTTAATAAATATAGTCAAAATATCTCATATTTTCATATTTATTAACTATCGTTATTTCGGTCAAAATATAACCATGATTTGATTATATTTTATGAGTGTAACCCACCGTTTCGGATCCCATAGACTTAACTCCGGATTGCTACCTTTGGGTAGTCAATTCGGAAATACATCCTGAAATCTTATCTCTAGGAAGCCAACCTTGTTATTGATCCGGCAAGGACACTCTCCTTTAGGAGGGCGATTCAATGTCGCCGCAGAAAGCCCCTTTCCGGATCTCACGGTGTTGCGCTCTTGGCGGAGACTAGTGGGTCGATTGCCATACAACCCTCTCCCACTCATTATTTTGCAAATATGTATTTTATTTGAAAAAAACATCTCATGATTTTCAAATCGAAAAATAAACAATTTATTTTTTCGGATATGTGAAATTCAAAAATTTAACTTTTAAATTCAATTTCACATGTAACATTATTTTGCAAATCAATTTTGCAACTTAAATCAATTTAATCATATTAAATCGATTTTTAGCAAGATAGTTCTTATTTTATTTTATTTTTCTAAAACACTTTTATAATAAATAAAATAAAATAATAACAATTCTTGCGTGTATGCATGGCATGTTATAAAAACATATGAGTAGGCACATTATATCTACATGGCATGTTATATGCATGGACATATATAATATATAATTATCAACATAAAATATAAATATATGCAATCAACTATTGAGATGGATTTGACCGGGTCCCATGGAAAAATAAATTACAACTCAATTGAATCGAATAAATAAATAATTACAATAATTATATTCTTCCGTTACATCAACGGGACTTCGATTCTTGAATTCTTCATTCTTCGGCTTCATTCTTTGTCTCCGGGTTGGATTTCACCTTCCTTGGGATCCGGAACTTTTCCGGGCCCGTCGGCACGCTTCACGAGGGTTTCGGAAACCTTCGGGCCCGTTCGGGATCAAATCCCGAACTTGGGCCGCCAGGCGCGCTGGGCCGCAGCCTGGGCCGCGGCCTGGCCACGCGCTGGGGCGCGGCCTGGACACGCCTGGGGCGCGGCCTGGACGCGCCTGGGCCGCGTCCTGGCCGCGCCTGGGCCGCGTCCGGGACGCACCTGGGCCGCGTCCTGGCCGCGCTGGGCCGCGTCCTGGGACGCGCCTGGGCCGCGTCCGAGACGCGTCTGGGCCGCGATTTCCAGAATTTTTCTGGGTAGTTTCTGGGCTTCTTTGAAGGCTTCAAATATGATCTTCAAGGCCTCCTTCTTGATTCAAAATCTTAAACCCTAATTCTACCCAAATCCTAGAATTACAATAATTCTAATCCCGAATTAAATTACAAATAATTTTATTAACGAATGAATATAACCGATCCATGGAACCATATAATTAACGACCAAATCCATCATCCATACATTCATCATCATGAATAAAAATAAACATCCATAAATGCAAGTGCCTACTCATCACATACATACATATTCAATTATCAAATAATCGAAGCATAAATTAATATCGTCTATAGACCGCTCGATACCAATTGTTGGTTGCGAATCGAATTCGGTAAAAAACGCAGCGAAAGGCGGATCGTGTATCACAAAAATTTCATAAAACTTTTGAGATACTCTATAGATTATATTAATTTATGCACCAATAAATTAATCTCATTAATTTATAAGAATCAAGGATCAACCGAAAAAATACCTTGTAGCCGACTCGGATGATATCTTGATTTTCTTTGACCACGAACAGTCCTAGATCCAAGCTCTTGTGTTTAGAACACCAAAGTCTTCCACGTCAATTCCTTGTTTCCACGTAGACGTGTGTGTGGGCACACGTGAGACAAAACGGTTTCTAAAACACTCGAATTTCCACAAACACCAACGTATGCACGATGTGGAATTTTTGGAGAAAAATATTTTCTCTCTCTTTGCTATATGAGAATTCCGGCCACACTAGGAAACTAGGGCTGAAAAGTGTTTCAAGATTGTCACACAATCTTTCATTTATCTCATATTTAAAGAGAAGAAGTCAATCTTCAAAATAGGATCAAATCCTTATCTCCAATTTTGAATTTGGAACAAAAAATCCCTTCCCCTTATCCCTTAGTTAGCCGGCCACCCTAGGGATTTATCCCTTTGTGTGTGGCACCTAAATAAGATAAGGAAGGAAGATATTTTATCCATTATCCAGTAGTTCAATTTTAATTCAGATTCAAATTCGAATTTAAGTCAAACTTAAATTAATTTGAATTCTAAATTAAACAACTTATCAAATAAGTTTAAATGGATAAATCTAGATATGTTCAAATTCAAATTTAAATAATCTCATTATTTAAATAATAATTAATTCTCAATTAATTATTCTTGAGTATTTAATTTTAGAATTCGTAATTCTAAAATTCCCATTTTGCCCTTTGTGTGGGTAGAATTACAAGGACGACGCTGGGGACTAATGGACCTATAATTTCGAGCTCCAATAAAATTAATAATTAATTAAACACTTTAATTAATTAATTAATTCTATTAATTCAATAGTTACTCCACTATAAACTTGGAATTGCACTCTCGGAATTATAGACATTAATTACTTCTAAACTGTGAAGTGTCCATTTGATATAGTCATTGCATATAGATCGATCCTCCATAAATAATTCATAATTAGAGTCGGGGGTAGAATCTGTTAACCTCTCTAATTACATCTTTATCCTTGAGTACCATTGATTCTCTAATGGATAGTGATTCATAAAACACATTCATGAACCGGGCGCTCTTACTAATCCAAGTACCGAATCAACACTCAAGAGAATTATTTATCTCGCTTCTCTCTCAAGAAGGAATGGATTCCATCTCGTATAATAACATTCCCTACTACCTATTTCATTATGTCTCCAAAATACAAGGAATAGGATTCGGGGTCTCGGAATCCGTGCCGAGTAAATCAAAAGACATAAATCCATAAATAGGAGTTTGTTAAGAACTCGGGATTAAGATCATTCTATATATGACCATCGGTAGACTCAATTAGAATTTCTATGCTTAACGGAAATTATTAGAAATTCATATTGTGTACGTGTCCATGTTCCACATAATCTCATTATGCGAAATACACTCATTCAATATCTCGCCATATTAACGGGCGGATAACACTGTTCCATTCTAAATGGGAATGACATGTATCAATAATGTTTTAATTAAAGATTCCGAACTTTAATTAAATTCATTATGAACGATTACTTTTGATTATTATCCTTAAACATTATCCTCTTGTATATAACACTTATATACCATGTTTAAGGTTACATAAATAATCAAGGAATTTTATTTGATATTCATAAAATATTCATAAATATATGCACATAAAATGATGAATAAACTATTTTATTAAATAAATAATAAATATCCTTTTACATCTCATGCTTTCAGGACATTATTCCCAACACACGGAACCACTTAAATTAAGTGTTAAACTTAATTAGAATTAGTAGAATTAAATTATGAGAATTAAAGTTACTTCTCTAATTTAATTTAGAAAGTAATGTGAGATATTTTTAGAAATATTTATATAACAAACATATTACACTTAAAATGGGCCTACGGATTACATTAGAAGCCATATTTGCTTCTTCTTCTAACTGTGGCCGAGAGATAGAGAAAAGAAAGAGAAAAGAGAGAAAATCAAGGGAAAATCAAGGAATCACTCGTTTTCGCCGAAATTTCTTCCGTTCAGTCCGGTAGAAACATAACCCAAGGCATTCTAGTGGAGAATCTCAAATTTTTAAGGTAAGATTTTGGATTTTTGATGAGAAATTGCATGCTTTTTCGTTTTTATGAATAGTAACTCATCTCGGAAAAAATTCGTAAAACTGAAAAAAAAAAACCGAGGTTTTGTCGGGGACTATGATAGGAGTTTAACGTGCAAGTGTGGAAACGATTGAACAAATTTTTTTTGATTAACACTAAAAAATCCGAAATACCCTAGAAATGAAGAAAAAGTGTTGTTGTTCATTTTATGTTGAAAATTGTGTTCAGCAATGTGAATCTGGACTACAAGTACCGAAATTGGAAGTAGAACGAGTTATTGAAAACTCGGGAAACTAGAAAAAACAAGGCGAAACTCTGCCGAAATTTATAAAAACCTAGTTAGTAAGCATCGAATTAAGAATTCGATTCTCGAGAATGAGTAACAGTTTTAAAGCTCGAAATTGAATAGATTAAGATTCAGAAACCGAGATACACGAATAGGTGTAATTTGCCTATTGAGCTATAATTCGGCCTAGTGGGGATCAAGAAGCAGATACTAGCAGAAGTGCACAACACGCCATATTCCGTACACCCAGGTGCTACCAAAATGTATCAAGATTTTAAACAACATTTTTGGTGGAGGCGAACGAAGAACGACATGGTCGACTATGTTGTTAGCCGCTTGACACGCCGGAAGGTCAAAGCGTAACATCGAGACCACCGAAGCTTTGACCACTAGAGATCTCGAGAATGGAAGGGAACACTTAGCCATGGACTTTGTGACCCGGACCCGAGAACCCGGTGAGGATACGATGCCATTTGGGTAGTCGTGGGTCGGCCAAGCGAAATCAAGCATTTCATTCGATCAAGATAACTTACTCCTTAGAGAGGTTAGGCGGAGTTATACATGGCTAAGGTAGTAAAGCTACATGGAGTGCGGTTAGTATAGTGTCGGACAGAGACGTAGATTTACCTCAATTTTGGAGAAGTGTTGAGGAAGCAATGGGGTCGTAATTACGCTATAACATAGCGTTTCATCCCCAGACGGATGGGCGATCAGAGGACCATTCGGACCTAAGAGATATGCCCGTGCGCAATGGCTTTCAAGGGCGCATGGGTATGAAGTTGCCATTGATGAATTCTCGTATAATAATAGTTACCAAGCTTCCATCGGCATGGCCCCGTATATGAAAGCGCTACGTATGAAGTGTAGATCCCGGTTCATTGGTATGACACACGGGAAAAGCAGCTTCACAAGATAGAATTCGTTCAAGAGGCCATTGGGACAAAGGCAAAAGATCCATAGAAGATTAGAGACGGCTCAGAGCCGGCAGAAGAGTTATGCAGATAAACGACGAAGACCTTTGGAATTTTCTGTAGGGGACTCTGTATTCCTAAAAGTCGCACCAATGAAGGGTGTGATGCGTTTTGGGAAGAAGGGTAAGCTGAGTCCATGTTACATAGGGCCTTTCGAGATCATTGAAAGAATAGGAAAGGTAGCTTACCGACTAGCTCTACCGCTAGAGTTAGGCTCAGTGCACAGCGTGTTTCATGTAGCAATGCTTCGGAAGTATATCTCGGATCCATCACACGTGTTACAGCATGAGCTTATCTAGGTTCACGAAGATTTGTCCTATGAGGAACAACCAGTTCAAATTCTAGCGAGAGAAGAAAGGACATTATGCAAGGCAGTGTCCGTTTAAAGCAGGATCTCCTGGAATGGCTCCACAGAGGCCACCAGTTCCATAATTCCACGCCATGCAATCACAAAGGGTATTCTCGATCCTTCAGCTGAACAGAGTAGAAGCTACTCCACAGGCCAATGCTCACTTAATGACATACACTAAGGAGGAAGCTGAGGCAGGCACGTCTAACGTAGTGACAGGTTAGCTTACTGTTGCCCATGTCCCTGCACGAGCATTATTTGATTCAGGGGCCACACATACATTTGCATCAATAGAATTTGTTAAACGAATACTACATCCTCAAGAGAGGAAAGGGCAAGCCTTTAAGACAGCACTACCATCAGGTGATGTGTTGTTGTTTAGTCACTGGTTACGTCACGTACCAGTAGAGATAGCAGGAAGAGAACTAAGTGCGGACCTAGTTCTTTTGAACTTAATAGATTATGATGTGATCCTAGGAATGGATTTTCTAGGAAAGTATAATGCTATAATAGACTGTAGAAAGAAAAAGGTAGTTTTTCACTCAGAAGGAGAACAGATGTTTGAGATCATGGGTTCCACATCAGGGACACCCAGACATATTATTAGTTCCCTAGAAGCCCGACGATTGATGTCTAGCGGATGCACTGGATATTTGGCGTATGTGGTGGACAGGATGGCTCCAGCGGAACTGAAAGAGTTGCAGGTTCAACTCTAAGAGATGTTAGACAAAGGCTTCATCAGACCAAGTTTCTCGCTATGGGGAGCCCCGGTCCTCTTTGTCAAAAAGAAGGATGGCACGCTTCGGATGTGCATAGATTATAGAGAGCTAAATAAAGTCACCATCAAGAACAAGTACCCGTTGCCACGAATCGATGACTTGTTCGACTAGTTGAAGGGAGCGACCACGTTTTCGAAGATAGACCTTCGGTCGAGGTATCATCAGCTCAAGATTAGAGAAGAAAACATTCCTAGAACGGCATTCAGAACTCGATATGGACACTACGAATTCTTAGTGATGCCGTTTGGACTTACAAATGCCCCAGCGACATTTATAGACCTTATGAACAGAGTCTTTAGAGAGTATTTAGATAAGTTTGTAATTGTTTTCATCGATGACATCCTTATATTCTCACAAGATCCACAGGAGCACGCAGAACATTTGAGGATCACACTACACACGTTGAAGAAACATCAACTATATGTGAAGTTTTCTAAGTGCGAGTTCTGGTTAGATAAAGTCCTCTTCCTCGGACATGTAGTATCCAAGGAAGGAATCACCGTGGATCCAGCAAAGGTTGAAGTGGTTGACAAGTGGCCAATTCCAAAGAGTGTTACGAAAATTCGAAGTTTCCTAGGATTGGCAGGGTATTACAGAAGGTTTGTGGAGGGATTTGCTCGTCTTGCAGCTCCTCTCACTGCCTTAACCAGAAAAGATAAAAGGTATGAATGGACAGATGGATGTGAACAGAGTTTCAGAGAGATCAAAAGAAGATTAATTAGTGCTCTAGTACTCACGATCCCAAAAGAGGGAAAAAAATTTGACATCTACAGTGATGCCTCAAAGACAGGACTAGGAGCCGCCGTGTTGATGCAAAATGGCAAGGTCATTGCTTACGCATCTCGGCAACTAAAGGATCACGAGCGTAATTACCCAACGATGATCTTGATTTGCTTGTGATGAGTTTTTGCGCTCAAGTTATGGGCGGCATTACCTATATAGGGTTCAATGCAAAATTTATATGGACCATCGAGCCTAAAGTACTTCTTCACGCACAAGGAGCTTAATATGAGACAAAAATGATGGCTTGAACTTGTGAAGGAGTACGACAGAAATCCTTTACCATCCAGGTAAAGCCAATCGAGTAGCGAGACGCTTTGAGCAGAAACCCAGCACTACGGACTCCAGTGGAGACCAAATTGTTGCCCAAGCAGCTTCAACAAGAGATTAATCTCCTAGACCTCGAATTAATCTCTGGTAAGTTAGCTTCTGTGCGACAGGATGAGATACGAGAAGCTCGGAAAGGTGATCCAATTATGGATAGACACAGGAAGGAGACAGTAAGAAATGACCAGTAAAGTAAAAGACTGACAGGTTGTCGGCCTCCGCAAGGGAGGTAAATTTCACAGTGTGGAGATTCTGACTTGACCAGATAGTAAGAAATGACCAGTAAAGTAAAAGACTGACGGGTCGTCGACCTCCGCAAGGGAGGAAAATATCAAAGAGTAGAGATTCCGACTAGACCAGACAGTAAGCAGGGGCCCAGGCCCACAGAAGTAAGAACAGAAAGATAGAAAGTAGTTTAAAGCATGTTTCACACGAGCATATTTGCATCATAACTCTTAATGTAATTTCTATTAATGTATGATGTATGCATGTTTATACTTGTTGAGCGTTAGCTCATCAGTTTCCTCGTGTGCAGGTAACAAAGGTAAGTAGCTAGTCATATAGTGGTTTGCTTGATGGACATGCGGAGGCAAGTGTGGCGGAAATGTCATGGGTGCACGGGAGTGGTTTCTACTACGCTCGCTTAGAAATTAAATTTCGCTGCAAAGTAATGTAATATAGAATACTAGTATGTATGTTCAGTTTTAAGAAGAAGATATTACAACCATTGTCTTAGTAAAGAACAACGTACTGTAATAAGTTAAGACAAGTTTTTGGGAACTAGTTTGATATCTGAATCCTTAAAATAATAGCAAGATGTGTTATTAGTGTAACAACATAACATGTTAAGAACCCGAGGGTTAAAGTAAAGAAAAAAAAAATTTACCCGCATATAAACGTAAATTAAAGAGCCAATAGTCTAAAAATGAATAATGAATTAGACCATAACTTAGGCCACTAGTAGAGTACTATAAGGAACGGCGACCGCGCCGCGAGGGCGCGGGTTGTCACAAGTTTAGGATCAATTCTCATTCCTAAAGCAATCCGATCTCACATATGTACCAAGATTTTCAATTAGTGTGCCCTAATCCATTTTCATGTTTCAAATTCCATTCCAAGGGTTTTAAATCTCAAATCAGGGATGAATGATGCTTATCCTTTCATCCCAAGTCCCCAAATGAAGCTAATTTGGGTTCTCCCCAAAAACAGGGGTCAAAACGACACTTTTCAGGCCAAACAGGGTCAAACTTGTGTGCACCGGTCGACCGGTAACAGAGCAGTGCAACACTACCAGTCGACTGGTAGTGTGCACACCGGTCGATCAAACCAGTCGACCGATCACCCTGCAATCCGGTCAACCGGCAGAATCGACTGCGCGAGAGAAGCTCGCAAAAATCAGTCCAAAATCCTGCAAATCTAGTCCCAAATCCAAATATTTCAAAGGGAAATCACTAGATCTAGGTTCTAGGTCCTAAAACAAGTCCAAAGAACCCAAAATCTCCAATTTCTACTCTAGTTTTACTAAAAAATCATCAAAATCCAGTTTGAACAAAAAATAAGTTTTGAAATTCAAAAACTTGAGATTCAAGAGAGGTTCTTCCAATTGTCTTACCTCGAATCCTTCTCTTGACATTGAAAACACTTTGAAACTCTTCTTTGACTTAAGATCCGTTTGATTTGGGACACAAAACGGGAGAGAGAGAGAGAGAGAGAGAGAGAGAGAGAGAGAGAGAGGGTGAGCGGGAGAGTGAGAGTGAAGGAGAGAGAGAGAGTGCACGGAAAAGGAAAAGAAAGAAAGGAAAGAAAAGAAAAGGAAAAATAAAAGAAAATGACATGTGTACAATATAACAGTCCAGAAATGTGTCTATATACACTTCAGGATTAAAATAAATTACTATGAATAATTTATATACCTTGGAATTATTTAAACTCTCATTTCAGAAACATTTATTAATCAAAACTCAGTTAATTAAATCAAATTAGGCACACTAATAATCTCAATTACTTTAATTAATCTCAATTAATTCTTTAGGGTGTTACAGCTCCACCCCCCTTAGGCAATTTCGTCCCCGAAATTAAGACCTACCTCAAAGTGTAAACAGATACGGATATTGCTCCTACATCATCGTTTCAAGCTCCCATGTTGCTTCCTAAACTCCATGGTGCTGCCATAATATTTTTACTAATGGGATCTCACGATGACGCAGATTCTTTATTTTTTGGTCAAGAATCTGAACTAGTGCCTCCTTGTAGGATGCGTCATATTGTATCAGAACGTCAAACCACTGCACCACAGCTTCCGGCTTAGGTTAACATTTCCGAAGCATGGAGACATAAAACACATCATGTACGTGAGATAACTCAGGCGGTAAGGCCAACCGATAGGCTACCACTCTGACTCGTTGCAAGATCGGGAATGGTCCCACATACCTTGGTGCAAGTTTTCCTTTTACACCAAACTGAACAACTCCCTTACGTGGGGAAACCTTCAGCAAGATAAAGTCGCATTCTTGGAATTCCAAAGGCCTACGCCTTCTGTTAGCATTGCTTTTTTGACGACTTTGAGCTGTCAACAGTCATCCCAAATTACAACTATCTTCTCATTATTCTCTTGAATGACTTCCGGTCTAGTGCTCAGTCGATCCTCTAGTTCCAACCAACACACAGGTGACCTACAAGGATGACCATACAGAGCTTCAAACGGTACCATTCCAATACTGGCCTAAAAGCGATTGTTGTAAGCAAACTCAGCTAGGTGCAGGTATTTCTTCTAGTTTCCACCAAATTCCAGAATACAAGCACAAAGCATATCCTCCAGAATATGAATGACTCTTTCACATTTCCCATCTGTCTGAGGATGAAATGAGGTGCTAAAATTTAAATCTGTTCCCATGGCTTCCTAGAAACTCCTCCAATATCGTGCATTGAAGCAGGTATCACAATTAGACGTGATAGATAGTGGCACTCCGTGTAGCCTCACGATGTGCTCTAGGTACAATTCTGACCGAATCTTCTGAGAATACGTCGCACGAAACAGTATGAAGTGCGCAGACTTCGTCAACCTATCCACCACCACCCAGATGGCATCGTGCTTCAGTTCGGTTCTCAGTAGCCCCATCAAAAAGTCCATAGTGATGTGCTCCCATTTCCATCCAGGGATAGGAAGAGGTTGCAACTCTCTCGCTGGCTTCTGGTGCTCAGCTTTAATCCAGAGGCAAGTCACACATTCTGACACATACTCACGAACGTCTCTTTTCATGCCTCTCCACCAGTACTCTCTCTTCAGGTCCTGGTATATCTTTCTACTTCCCAGATGAATAGCATACCTCAATTTGTGTGCCTCTTGTAGAATCTTCTTCTTTACCTCACCCGCCTTAGGAACAGCAAGGCGGTTACGAAAATACAAGGCTTCATCCTCTCGGATTCTCCAATCCTCGAATTGCTCTCCATTCTAGATCTGAATCCAAATTCTTGGAGGTGTGGATCCTACCATTGATTCGACTTAACTTGCTGCACAATGTCCGGTGTAGAGACCAAATTATACACCATAGCCTGGTTATAATCTTCGTAGAACTGAAGATCATACTCACTCACCACTTTAGTCCTTTTCTAATCTTACAAAGCTAATGACGCCAGAGTTCCCGTCAGCTTCCTGCTAAGGGCATCAGCCACCACATTAGCTTTCCCAGGATGATACTGTAGAGTGAAGTCGTAATCTTCCATGTACTCCACCCATCTCCTTGGCCTGAGATTCAAGTCTTTCTGAGTAAACAAGTACTCCAAACTTTTATGGTCAGAAAAGACCTGAAACTTTGCTCCCTAAAGATAACATGTCCATATCTTCAGAGCAAATATCACCGCTACCAGCTCTAAATCATGAGTGGGGTAATTCTGTTCATGTGACATTAGTTGTCGGGATGCGTACGCTACAATGCGTCCACCTTTGAGGCGTCAGTATACACCTCATACAGTTCTTCACTATCAGGAATAGTCAAGACTGGTGCACATATTAGTCTGACCTTTAATTGCTGAAAAGCATTTTCACATTCAGTGTCCCATTCGAATCTGACTTCCTTCCTCATCAACCGAGTCATCGGTGCAGCAATGCTCGAGAAGTCCTTTACAAAACGCCGTAATATCCTGCAAGTCTGAGAAAACTGCGAACCTCCACTACATTCTTCGGCCTTTCCCACTGTAACACAGTCTCGATCTTGGAAGGTTCAACAGAAATCCCTTGTCCAGAAATCACATGCCCAAGGAACTTCACTTTTGTCAGCTAGACGTCACACTTCTCCTTCTTAGCATACAACTGGAGTTCTTGAAGAGTCTGAAGAACAATTTTCAGGTGCTGTGCATGTTCTTCCCAAGTCATCGAGTAAACCAGTATGTCGTCAATGAAGACGAACACGAACCGATCCAAGTATGGTAGGAATACATAGTTCACCAGATCCATGAATGCAGCCGGGGCATTTGTCAACCCAAACGGCATTACCAGAAACTCGAAGTGCTCATACCGAGTTATGAAAGCAGTCTTCAGAATGTCTTCCTCCTTGATTTTCAGCTGATGGTACCTAGTGTTGGAAATGGTGTCCTAGAAGCATGAGATGTAATAGGACATTTATTATTTATTTAATAAAAGAGTTTATTCATTATTTTATGTGCATATATTTATGAATATTTTATGAATATCAATGAAAATTCCATGATTATTTATGTAACCTTAAACATTGTATATAAGTGTTATATACGAGGGGATAATGTTTAAGGATAATAATCAAAAAGCAATGTTCATAATGAATTTAATTAAAGTTCAGAATCTTTAATTAAAACATTATTAATACATGTCATTCACATTTAGAATGGAACGGTGTTATCCGCACTGTTAATATGGTGAGATATTGAATGAGTGTATTTCGTATAATGAGATTATGTGGAACAAGGACACAAACACAATATGAATTTCTAATAATTTTCGTTAAGTATAGAAATTCTAATTGAGTCTACCGATGGTCATATATAGAATGATCTTAATCCTGAGTTCTTAACAGACTCCTATTTATGGATTTGTGTCTTTTGATTTACTCGGTACGGATTCCGAAACCCTGAATCCTATTCCTTGTATTTTGGAGACATGATGAAGTAGGTAGCTGGGATTGTTATTATACGAGATGAAATCCATTCCTTCTTGAAAAAGAAGTAGATAAATAATTATCTTGAGGGTTGATTCGGTACTTGAGTCAAAATTGGACTACAGGATAAAGGATGATTTTTCTCTTCCTTCCCTATCTGATATTGGCGCCTACACAGGGATAAAATCCCCTAGGGTTGGCCGGCCATAAGAAGAAAGGATAAGAGGAGATTTTGTTCCAAAATTCAAATAGGAGATAATTAACAAGCTTTATCTTAGAGATAGAGATTTGATTCCTTTTTGAAGTTTGACTTCTACTCTTTAAATATGAGAATGATAGAAAATTGTGAAAAACAATTTTTGAAACAATTTTTCAGCCCAAATAGGATTAGTGGCCGAAATTCTCAAGGAGAAAAGAAAGGAAAATTTTTTCTCCAAAAATTCCACATCGTGCATGCGTTGGTGTTTGTGGAAATTCGAGTGTTTATTGTAACCTGTTTTATCTCATGCGTGCCCACACACACATCTTCACAGATTCTAGGAATTGACGTGGAAGACATTGGTTTTCTAAACACAAAGCTTTGGAGCAAGGATTGTTCGAGGTCAAAGAACTCAAGTTATCAACCGAGTCGGCCTCCAGGTATTTTTTGTAATTGAGTACTTAATAAATGAATTAATGAGATTAATTTATTCGTGCATAAATTAATATAATCTATAGAGTATCCCAAAGGTTTTATGAAAATTTTTGTTTACACGATCTGCCTTTCTGCTGCGCTTTTGCATCCGAATTCGATTTGGCAACCAACAATTGGTATCATAGCGGTCTATAGACTATATTAATTTATGCTCCGATTATTTGATAATCAATATTAAATATGTGATATTTAATTATGTATGTATGTGATGGGTAGGCACTTGCATTTGTGGATGTTTATATTTGATTCATGATGATGAATGTATGGATGATGGATTTGGTCGTTAATTATATGGTTCCATGGATAGCATTAAATTCATTCAAATTAAATTATTTGTAATTTAATTCGGGATTAGAATTATTGTAATTCTAGGTTTTGGGTAGAATTAGGGTTTTGATTTTGAATCAAAAGGAGGCCTTGAAGATCAAGTTTGAAGCCTTTGAGGATGCCCAGAAACTGCCCAGAAAAAATCGCCCAGAAAGAAGACCAGGGCACGCCCTAGCGCGCGGCCAGGGCGTGAACCAGCACGCAGCCAGCGCGCGACTAGCATGTCCCAGCGTAGCCGACGCGTGGCCAGGCCACGCCCCAGCCGTGGTCAACGCGCGGATAGTCCGCAGACGCCGCCCGTGGCGGTGGCGTGGCGGCCGCCGGATAGTCCACGGCACGTGCGCCGCCCATCGCTGCAGCGTGGCCGCGTGGATAGTAGTCCGCACGCGCCGCACACCCCAACAGTAAGCCGCGGCGCGCCATCCCGCTCCTGCATACACCCAGGCGCGTAGTCATCGGGCCAGATGCGATCAAATGGACCCCGAATGGGCCCGTGGGTTTCTGAAACCCTCGTAATGCGTGTTGACGGACCCGGAAGAGTTCTGGACCCTGAAGAAGGTGAAATCCGACCCTAAGACAAAGAACGAAGCCAAAGAATGAAGAGTTCAAGAATCGAAGACCCGTTGATGTAACGAAAGAAAATAATTATTGTAATTATTTATTTATTCAATTTTGGTTGTAATTTATATTTTTCATGGGACCCGGTCAAATCCATCTCAATTGCCGATTGCATATATTTATATTTTATGTTGATAATTATATTTTATATGTCCATGCATATAACATGCCATATAGATATAGGGTGCCTACTCATATATTTTATAACATGCCATGTATATATATACAAGATTTATTATTATTTATTTTATTTATTTAAAAGAGTTTTAAAAGGATAAAATAAAAATAAGAACCATGCGCTAAAATTGATTTAATATGATTAAATTGATTTAAGTTGCAAAACTGATTTGCAAAATAATGTTATATGTGAAATTAAATTTAAGAGTTAAATTTTAGGATTTCAAATATCCGAAAAATAAATTGTTTATTTATCGGGATAGGAAAAACATGAGATGATTTTCAAATAAAATACATATTTGCAAAATAATGAGTGGGAGAGGGTTGTATGACAATACGACCCAATGGTCTCCACCGTTAGCGCAACACCGTGAGATCCGGAGAGGGGCTTTGCGGCGACATTGAATCGCCCTCCTAAAGGAGAGTGTTCTTGCCGGATCAATAATAAGGTTGGCTTCCTAGAGATAGGATTTCAGGATGCATTTTTGAATTGACTGCCCAAAGGTAGCAATCCGGCGTTAAGTCTATGAGATCTGAAATGGTGGTTTACACTCATAAAGATATAATCAAATTTGTTGGTTATATTTTGACTGAAAATAATGGTAGTTAATAAATATGAAAATATGAGATATTTTGACTATATTTATTAACTGAGAGGGGTCTCGGTTCAATTTGCAAATAATTTGACTACCCAAAGGTACACTTTATTTGTGGTAAATTGGATTATCGTTGGCACCTAAAATTAAAACATGATTTATGTATTTTTCATGTGCATCATGCATCATATTTAATTGTGCCTAAATTCACATGTTCGATATTCATGCACATAAATTGATTAGATGAATATTTCGCTTATTTCCAAAGCAATGTGTCAAATCCTATAATCTCACTATACAAAACCTAAAACAACGACTAGAGATAAACTATGCGAAGTGGTAAAGTAACATAAACAACTTACATTCATGTGATGAATATAAGTTTGTCCCAAATGGAGGATTGTCCTCCTGTCCTCAACGAAAACACAGTAGCTAACTGTTAGCTAGGATTGTGCGTGGTAATTCACAAGAAGTATGAAGGCATGGAGACGGCTTATGAGATAATGCAGTCATCAGATATCGTATCTGAAATCCATGAAACAAAAGGCTTGGCTAAATACTATAAGGGCCTGAGTAAAAGACAAAAGGAAAGTTGTTTCCACCGAAATAAAGAAAGGAACTCAAGCAAATATGATTTTCTAGTTCTAAAAACATATTTAGTAAAAAGGGTAATTCCTTATTCGTGGATAGTAGATTCGGGAGTTGCTACTCATGTTTATTTTCTTTATTAAGTCTTAGTTCTTACAAAGAAATTGTTCACCAAAATAAAGAAAGGAACTCAAGCAAATATGATTTGCTAGTTCTTAAAACATGTTTAGTAAAAAGGGGTGATTCCTTATCCTAAATAGTTGATTCAGGAATAACTAATCATGTTTGTTTTCTTTATTAAGTTTTAGCACTTAAATGAAAATTGTTTCCACCTAAACAAAGAAAATGTTTCAAAGTAAATAAGATTTACTAATTCTAGAAACATCTATAGTAGAGGGTGATTCCTCATCCTGGATAGTTGATTCGGGAGCAACTAATCATGTTTTGGTTTTCTTTGCGAAATATTAGTTCTTACAAAGAACTTGCCATCAGGGACTACATGATGAAAGTGGGAATACCGTGAGGATATTGGCAAAAGCAGTGGGAGAAGTTAGACTTCAATTTTGGAAATACCTTGTTGTGAACAATGTTTATTTCCCTCCAAGCATAAAGAGAAATTTGATTTCTAATTCCAAATTATTTGAATAATTTCCTTTAAATAAAAATCTAGTCCACATCTTTCGGAATGGTTCTGATATATGTTCTGGATATTTGGAAAATTGTTTATACCGTTTAAACCGATGCCTGGCTAACTGCAAAATATTGAAAAGTTCAAAAGTTGCCAAACTTAAGAATAAGGAGCAAAGAATCTCTCACGATAAATAACACATATATGTGGCATCTTGGACTTGGTCATATTAGCCTAAAGGATAAAGGATGATTTTTCTTGAGGGTTGATTCGGTATTTGAGTCAAAATTGGACTACAGGATAAAGGATGATTTTTCTCTTCCTTCCCTATCTGATGTGGCATCCGCCTTTCCGCTGCGCTTCCGCATCCGAATTCGATTCGGCAACCAACACCCAGATCTCAAGTCAATCTTAGAGTAGAACTGTGATCCACCCAACTGATCGAACAACTCATCGATCCTCAGCAGTGGGTGTTTATTCTTCACAGTCACACTATTCAATTGACAGTAGTCAATGCACAACCGAAGAGATTCGCTATGCTTCTTCACAAATAACACTGGTGCACCCTAAGGGGAAGTACTATTCCGGATATAGCCCTTTTCTGCAAGCTCTTCAAGCTATGTTCTTAATTCCTTCATTTCCGCTGGAGCCATCCAGTATAGAACGTCACTTTGGGCTGTAGGAAGTGTCACTTTGGGCTTGGATGCCAAGGGTTCTTGGATGCCATGTATGCTGCCTTTCGGGGCATGGCCACAAGTGCTCAGAATGAGCGACCGGTTGAGGACAGGAAACAAGGATATTTTCAGGAATGTAGACGAGCGCCTATCCCCTCATTTAATAGTGAGGGAAGACCCCAGGAAGTAGAGTTCTAGATTGACTCCATAGTCAAGCACTTGAGTACTATGGAAGTCCCAGATGAATACTAGGTGGAATTTGTTGTGTACCTGATGGAAGGTTTAGCAAATACTCGGTGGAAAGAAGTTAAGAGGAGAATAGATGTTACATAACTAACTTGGGAGCAGTTTGAGACACTGTTCAATGATCAGTACTTCCCTCAGAGTTACAGGGAAGAAAAAGCGCTGAAATTCATGTCACTGCAGCAAGGTGACATGTCTGTGAGGGAATATGAGGCTATGTTTAATGACCTATCCCAGTTTGCACCATCTCTGGTGGAGTCTAAACACATGAGTTGTCTTAAGTTTGATAAGGGCCTCAAGTACTCTGTGAGGAGATCCTTGGTGGCTTTGAGACTTCAGAACTTCCTGGATTTGGTAGTTGCTGCTACAAGGGTGGAACAGGATAACTTGGCCTATCGCCAAAGTAAAGAAGAAGAAATGGGTTGAGTCTCCGTCTCTGGTAGACCTTCTGTTTTAGGTGGACCACAGCGTAGTGGTAGAAGAAACCGTAACCAGGGACAGATGGTTGGGGAAATGGCAAGCGGTGGCAGTAGTTCATCTGGGAGTGACAGAAATGCTCCATACAGGCCCAGGTGTCACCATTATGGGCAGGTGGGCCATATTAGGAGGAATTGTTCTAATTGGCCGCCAACTCAACAAGCCCAAAGTGACGCTTCCTACAGCCAAGAAGGGCCACCATAGTACATGCCACCATACCAGCCGCAACAAATGTCGTACCCTCCTACACCAACTTATCAGCCACCTCAGTATACACAGTTCTGGCCTCAAGCGCCGAGACCAGCACAACTGCCTCCACTACAATAGTATAGGCCTCCAGATTAGTGGCCTAATATTGGTGACAGAGGAAAGGGAAAAGTAGAGGGACAAGCCTATACCTTGACAAGAGGCAGTTCAGGAGCTCAGACCAGCAACGCGGTTGTTGAGGGTATGATTCTAATCTCTCACTCTTTTGCTCACGTGTTGTTTGATACAGGTGCCATACACTCGTTCATATCAAGTTCTTTTGTTCAGACTTTAAAACTGAAATGTGAGAATTTAGAAGTCCCGATGACTTTGAACTCCCCACTGGTATGTGTAGAGGTAATGAGTGTGTGTAAATCGTGTGAAATCACGATTGGCGGTGAGCACTTAAGAGCAGACTTGATTATCCTTCCGATGAGCCTGTTTGATGTGGTACTTAGAATGGATTGGCTGTCAAGGCACGGTGCAATTGTTGATTGCTACCGTAGGAAAGTGACCTTGGTGACGGATTCCAGAATAGTAATTTCTTTTCAGTCAGAAATGAACCCAGTCCTAGGGGAACGACTATTGAAGTACAACATTGGGGGACAGAAGAATCTAGCATGTTTCTCTTCCCTTCTTGCTTTAGAAGGTGAATCTGAAGTGGTCGGAGATAGTGCGGGAATCCCTGTAGTGGATGAGTTTACAGATGTATTTCCTGATGAGCTACATGGTTTACCGCCAGATCGGGAGATTGAGTTTTGCATTGATTTAGTTCCGGGAACGACACCTATTTCCATTCCTCCATACCGGATGGCTCCGGTGGAGATGAAGGAATTAAGAATGCCGCTTGAAGAGCTGGCAGAAAAGGGATATATCTGAGACAGTACTTCCCCTTGGGGTGCACCGGTGCTATTTGTGAAGAAGCACGACGGATCTCTTCAGTTGTGTATCGATTACCGTCTATTGAACAGGGTGACTGTGAAGAACAAGTACCCAATGCCGAGGATCGATGAATTGTTTGATCAGTTGGGTGGATCATAGTTCTACTCTAAGATTGATTTGAGATCTAGGTACCATAAGCTGAAAAATAAAGGAGGAAGACATTCCGAAGACTGCATTTAGAACTCGGTATGGGCACTTCGAGTTTCTGGTAATGTCGTTTGGGTTGACGAATGCCCCGGCTGCATTCATGGATCTAATGAACCGTGTTTTCTAGCCATACTTGGATCGGTTCGTGATCGTCTTCATTGACGACATACTGGTTTACTCGAAGACTTGGGAAGAACATGCAAAGCACCTGAGAATTATTCTTCAGACTCTTTCAGAACACCAGTTGTATGCTAAGAAGGAGAAGTGTGACTTCTGGCTGACAGAAGTGAAGTTCCTTGGGCATGTGATTTCCGGACAAGGAATTTCTATAGATACTTCTAAGATTGAGACTGTGCTACATTGGGAAAGGCTGAAGAATGTGGCAGAAATTCACAGTTTTCTCAGACTGGCAGGCTATTACCGGCGTTTTGTAAAGGACTTCTTGAGCATCGCTGCACCGATGACTCGGTTGATGAGGAAGGAGGTTAGATTCGAATGGGACGCCGAATGTGAAAATGATTTTCAGTAATTGAAGGTCAGATTGACAAGTGCACCAGTCTTGACTATTCCTGATAGTGAAGAACTGTATGAGGTATATACTGACGCCTCGGGGAGTGGGCTAGGCTGTGTGTTGATGCAGGGTGGACACGTTGTAGTTTACGCATCCTGACAACTAAAGCCACATGAACAGAATTACCCCACTCATGATTAGGAGCTGGCAGCAGTGATATTTGCTCTGAAAAAATGGAGATGTTATCTCTATGGAGCAAAGTTTCAGGTCTTTTCTGATCATAAAAGTTTGAAGCACTTGTTTACTCTGAAAGACTTGAATCTCAGGCAAAGGAGATGGGTGGAGTACATGGAAGACTATGACTTCACTCTGCAGTATCATCCTAGAAAAACTAATGTGGTGGCTGATGCCCTTAGCAGGAAGCCGACAGGGACACTAGCGTGATTAGCTTTGGAAGGTTGGAAAAGGACTGAAGTGGTGAGTGAGTATGATCTTCAATTCTACGAAGATTATAACCAGGCTATGGTGTATAATCTGGTCACTACATCGGACATTGTGCAGCAGGTTAAGCAGAATTAATGTCAGGATCCACACCTCCCATGAATTTGGATTCGGATCCAGAATGGAGAGCAATTCGAGGATTGGAGAATCCGGGAGGATGGAGTCTTGTATTTCCACAACCTCCTTGTTGTTCCTAAGGTGGGTGAGGTAAAGAAGAAGATTCTACAAGAGGCACACAAATCAAGGTATGCTATCCATCCGGGAAGTATAAAGATGTACCAGGACCTAAAAAGACAATACTGGTGGAGAGGCATGAAAAGAGACATTCGTGAATATGTCTCGGAATGTGTGACTTGCCTTCGAGTCAAAGCTGAGCACCGGAAGCCAGCGGGAGAGCTGCAACCTCTTCCTGTCCCTGGATGGAAATGGGAGCACATCACTATGGATTTTCTAATAGGGCTACCGAGAACTGAGCTGAAGCACGATGCCACCTGGGTGGTGGTGGACAGGTTGATGAAGTCTGCGCACTTCATACCATTCCGTGTGATCTATTCTCAGAAGATTCTATCAGAATTGTACCTGGAACACATCGTGAGGTTACACAGAGTGCCACTGTCTATCACGTCTAATCGTGACACGCGTTTTAATGCACGGTATTGGAGGAGTTTCCAGGAAGCCATGGGAACAGATTTGAATTTTAGCACCCCATTTCATCCTCAGACGGATGGACAATCTGAAAGAGTCATTCAGAGTCTGGAGGATATGCTTTGTGCTTGTATTCTGGAATTTGGTGGAAACTGGAAGAAATATCTGCATCTTGTTGAGTTTGCGTACAACAACAACTATCAGGCCAGTATTGGAATGGCACCATTTGAAGCTTTGTATGGTCGTCCTTGTAGGTCACCTGTGTGTTGGTTGGAACCAGAGGATCGACTGAGCACTGGACCGAAAGTCATTCAAGAGAATAATGAGAAGATAGCTGTAATTTGGGAATGACTGTTGACAGCTCAGAGTCATCCGAAAAGTTATGCTAACAGAAGGCGCAGGCCTTTAGAATTCCAAGAAGGTGACTTTGTCTTGCTGAAGGTTTCCCCATGCAAGAGAGTTGTTTGGTTTGGTGTGAAAGGGAAACTTGCACCAAGGTATGCGGGACCATTCCCGATCGTGCAATGAGTCAGAATGGTGGCGTACTGATACGCGATAAATTTTTATTGTAAACTTTGCTTAGAATAGCGTATGTGCTCGCAAGTGTACGAATCGCGAAGTAATAATGATCCGAAGATCGAGTATCATCCTCTGGGATTGTTAACTAGGAAAGAGCTAAGTATTGCTATTAATCTAAATCAATTTTATCTAGACAATATAGAATAAGGGAATTAAAACCAAATTTAATAACGTAACTAATTAAAATATGCAATCAACAGATGCCAAAATAAATTGGATTGAAGGGATCTCTGTGATAAAATGAGCTAGGGGGGAATTTGACTTCACCTAATTATGCTATATTTATCTAAATCTGTCACTTATTGATGTATTACTTCCAATCTTAAATCATGGGTACTAAAATAATCTCACTCCCTCTCCCGAGTGCTAAGTGAAATAATATGTTAAATTAATTAAACTAATATCCCTATTAATTTAACCAATTATGCATTCATTAAGTTTTGCCCAAATTCGATCTCCTAAGGTTATACTAGCCTCCCGACTCAATTATCTCCTTAGGTTGCGTCACAATACTATCAAGTCTAGACTCGTCCTTGTTAAACCGCCCTCGAGTTTCTACAATGAACGTGCTCAATAAGTCTTCTATCGACGGCTTGCTCTGAGATAGCGGCTCGCTAAACCCTGGAGGAGGTTGCAATACGTTCTTGTTGTTGCCATAAGAAAAGTTTTCATGGTTCCGAAGCCCTAGGTGGTAGTGAGTTGGCAGGTTGCTCGACATGTTATTGCTTCGGTAGTTGAAATTTCTGTTGTTCACATATTGCACCTGTTCAGTATCACCGCTTTCATCCCCATAGGGCGTACACGTGACCACGGTTCTTTGCCTTTACTAGATGATGCTTCCTCGTGGTCAGCTTCAGGATATCTTGTTGGTTAGAGGCGATACTTGTCTTTGAAAAGGGCTACCAACGGGTCAACCTCATGCATACCGTAGCTCTCTTCACGCTTGACCACTCACTCGGCCATTGGGCATTGTTGGAGGCCATTTCCTCCGGTAATAATTCGGCCTCCTCGTAGGTCTTGGACAACATCGTCCCACCTCTTTGTCGCATCAACAATCGTCCTGGGTTTGTCCATTCGAGACCATTATAGAAGATCTGGATTTGGAACCATCCCGGTATCCATCTTTGCGGGCATTTTCGATCAACTCCTTAAAAAGTGCTCCCAGGCCTCATAGAGAGGCTCAAAGTCCAAATTGTCTAAACTATGCAATCTCGCTCCTCGGATGAGCGGTCTTTGATGGAGGAAAGAACTTGGTAAGGAACCTGCGCCAAATCTTCACGTGTCTATACTACCCGCTTGAACCGATTGGAGCCAACCCCTCGCCTTGTCCCTAAGTGAAAAGGGAACAGGCGCATTCGATAATGTCTGGTCCACACCATTCATCTTGATGGTGTCACGGATCTCAGGAACATTGCTAGATGCACATTGGGGTCTTCACAAGGCAACCCCCATATTGGTTCTCTTTGAACCATATTTATTAACGCAGCTTGGTTCAAAATTGTTCGCATTAATAAATGCGCTTTGATGCCCGAATAATTCTCATTAACCACAGGCCTGAAGTAATCTCTCAAAGCTCTTGGTTGGTTGTTGTTATTACCCTCTGCCATTGCTCGGTTTCTGTTCAAATGTTCCTTCTTAATCTTGAAATAGTTCTCTCAATTTCGGGGTCCAAAGGGACAATCTCCAAGCTATAGACTCGGGCATAAACTGCAACCAACAGGATAGATGAAAGAAATTTAATTAACAAAAATTAAATTAATAAAATGGAAAAAGGTCTAAATTAAAATCAATCTATTTCACGACAATATTAACTTAAATCCTAAGTTGCCAATCCCGCAACGGCGCCAAAAAACTTGATACACGATAAATTTTTATTGTAAACTTTGCTTAGAATAGCGTATGTGCTCGCAAGTGTACGAATCGCAAGTAATAATGATCCAAGATCGAGTATCGTCCTCCGGGATTGTTAACTAGGAAAGAGCTAAGTATTGCTATTAATCTAAATCAATTTTATCTAGACAATATAGAATAAGGGAATTAAAACCAAATTTAATAATGTAACTAATTAAAATATGCAATCAACAGATGCCAAAATGAATTGGATTGAAGGGATCTCTGTGATAAAATGAGCTAGGGGGAATTTGACTTCACCTAATTATGCTATATTTATCTAAATCTGTCACTTATTGATGTATTACTTCCAATCTTAAATCATGGGTACTAAAATAATCTCACTCCCTCTCCCGAGTGCTAAGTGAAATAATATGTTAAATTAATTAAACTAATATCCCTATTAATTTAACCAATTATGCATTCATTAAGTTTTGCCCAAATTCGATCTCCTAAGGTTATACTAGCCTCCCGACTCAATTATCTCCTTAGGTTGCGTCTCTTAATTCTCAACGTATGTAATTAACTCTCCCGAGCCTAATTTCATACATCTAAGGTCTCTAATCTAATAGGTAATTAAATTAGAAATTAAGCACAAGAGATACAAAAGATTTGAGTATAACACATTCAATAAGCAAACAGATTCTTAAAATAAAGCTTTCATTAAATTAGATCAAAACCCCCCTAGCATGAGGAGTTTAGCTATCCATGCTCAAAATCAAATACACAATTACAAAATACCAAAAATCCATAGTTAAAGCAGAAAATTAAATAATAATTCAAGAAATACAAAAGGGAGAAAGTAATGAAAAACTCCTGATGGATAATCTCTTCTGAAGCCTTCAAACTCCTTGAATCCCTTTGAAAATCTCCAGAAAAGTCCTTGGTTCCAGCTGCTTTTTCTTTGGTTCTAGGGTTCTTGCCGTGTCTGCTTTCGATCCTCTCTCTCTCCGTCCCCCCTAATTTCTGTTCCCTTTTTCCTTTCATATGATGCACACCTCTCCAAACTCGAGAAAGGCGCTATTTGAGCCCATGGGTGTCTTGTTTGCCGCAACGCGATCACGCTAGGAGGCGGGGTTTCGGTAGCGCGCCGCCTCAATGGATTTGGAATGCGCGCCTAAGCGGCGCATTGACTTGCGCGCTAAGCGCGTCGCCTCATTGGCTCTTGGATGCGCGCTTAAGCGCATTGAATAACCGCCAGCGGCCAGTACAAGGGCACAAGAAGTCAAGACGCTCGCAGCCGCAAGTCACAGCATAAATTGGAGATTTTCACGGACTTTTTATCTTTTTCACTTGATTTTCTCCACTTTGCAAATCCTACAAAATAGATTAACGCAAACGTAAAACTAGTGACAAATTAACTGAAATATGCTCAAAAACTACAATAAATGATGGGGATAAATTGATGAAAAATCAACTTATCACGTACCGATTGGCTTTACCGTCTAAATTATCTCACATGCATGACGTGTTTCATGTCTCCATACTTCAGAAATATCAACCTAAGCCGGAAGCTGTAGTGTAGTGGTTTGACGTTCCGATACAGTATTACGCGTCATACGAGGAGGCACCAGTTCAGAATTTGCGTCATCATGAGATCCCATTAGTGAAAGTATTATGGTACCACCATGGAGTTGAAGAAGCGAAATGGGAGCTTGAAATAATGATGCAGGAGCAGTATCCGCATCTGTTTACACTTTGAGGTAGGTCTTAATTTCGGGGACGAAATTGCCTAAGGGGGGTGGAGCTATCACACCCTGAAGAATTAATTGAGATTATTAGTGTGCCTAATTTGATTTAAATAATTGAGTTTTAATTAATAAATGTTTCTAAAATGAGAGTTTAAATAATTCCAAGGTATTTAAATTATTCACAGTAATTTATTTTAAGCCAAAAGTGTAATGACCGGAAAAATTTTAAATCAAATTCGGACAGTCCGGTATTTGACCGTAATTATTCCTGGAACATAAAGTAGTAGAAATATTGATGTACTTAGGAAAGTGTTATGTAGAAACTTTATATACGGGGTAAAATCACCCAAAAAGTATAAAGTTATAATATGAATATTTTTATAGAGAAAATTCGTTTATATCAGTTGTGAATACTGAAATATCGGTTAAAAGTTAAAAATTTTAACAGGTATATTTTAGTTATGAAAAACTGAAATATTTGGTAAATGACCAAATGACCAGTTAGAAAAAGAGTAGAAATTTTAGAAGTAAGGAAAATGGCAAAAGTTCCTAAAACAGAATTTTCCCAAGTCAGTTAAAGCGGGAAACTGCAAAAAAAATGAGTACCGCGAGGGTACGCGTTTTGGGCAATTCTGGATCGTTTAAAAAGAAAATTTCGGAAAAAGAAATTGACTATTGAGATACCCAGAGAGCAGAGATTCCGACTAGACCAAACAGTAAGTAGGGGCCCAAACCCACAGAAGTAAGAACAGAAAGATAGAAAGCAGTTTAAAGCATGTTTCACACGAGCATATTTGCATCATAACTCTTAATGTAATTTTTATTAGTGTATGATGTTTGCATGTTTGTACTTGCTGAGCATTAGCTCATCAGTTTACTCGTGTGCAGGTAACAAAGGTAAGCAGCCAGTCATATATTGGTTTGCTTGATGGACATGCGGAGGTAAGGGTTGCGGAAATGTCATGGGTACACGGGAGTGGTCTCTACTACGCTCGCTTAGAAATTAAATTCAATTGCAAAGTAATGTAATATAGAATACTAGTATGTATGTTCAGTTCTAAGAAGAAGATATTACAACCATTGTCTTAGTAAAGAACAACGGACTGTAATAAGTTAAGACAAGTTTTCGGGAACTAGTATGATATCTGAATCCTTAAAGGAATACCAAAATGGGTTATTAGTGTAACAACATAACATGTTAAGAACCCGAGGGTTAAAGTAAAGAAAAAAATAATTTACCCGCACATGAACGTAAATTAAAGAGACAATAGTCTAAAACCGAATAATGGATTAGACTATAGCTTAGCCCATTAGTAGTAGTATAAGGAACGGCGACCGCGCCGTGAGAGCGCGGGTCGCCACAGTTGGTATCAGAGCAGCGTTCCTACTCCTGCCATGAGATGTTCCGCACCTATGCTTCTGCGCAGTCTAGGTAAATTAGTTTATGAACTAAAACTGAGAATTGCTTATTTCTTTTGGCAAGATAGAATAGGTACTAATGGATCGATCATATCCATCATCCCGGTTAGCGCCCACACCACAAGAGAATACGTTGTGGGGACGGGTAAGAATGTTTCTAATGTCACGGTTCTGACAAATAGAAAGGTCGGTACCTACTCTTGCTAGATGTAGCCATCCACCAGTGGATCGGGAGTTAAGGGCTCTAAAGCCCATGGCGGCTGAGGCTGCACACCGAGCAAGGAGAGTTATTTTGACTACAGGTCGAGCCGCAGCTAGATTCTACACCTGTAATCCACCTTCCTTTGATGGGCTTTCACATCCCACTAGAATTAGGGATTGGGTGCACCGTGTTGAGTACGTGATGCGAGCCTGTGATATAGCTCGAGAGGAATGGATTGTACTTGCAGCAAGTCTGTTAGAGGGCAATGCCCTAATCTTTTGGCAAGCTTTGGATGAGGACGAAATAGCAGAGATGCAATGGGAAGAATTTTGCCACATGTTGAAGCATCAGTTTCTTCCTCAGGTCATGCCATCAAAGTCGGCACCACAACAGAGTGGAGAGACACAGAGCAGGTCAGTGTAGCCGTGGCCTACACCCAAGCTCGAGAGTTTATCATACAAGCCGAGAGGGCTAGTATGAGATCGGATGAGGCCATTATAGCCTATATAGCGAGAGTTTTGACAGAGGTACTAGCTCCGAATTGAATTTTTAATCTAAGTGAGGAGGAGCAGTGTCAAATCCTATGGAGAGGTCTGACGGAAGAGTACCAGCGTCGGCTAGTTCGGCGATCGGATCATACCATCACACAATTTATCGCCGAGGCAAAGCATTGTGAGTGTCAGCTGTTAGAGGAAAGGACACAGCCAACGACGGTTAGGCGAGACTTCCCGTTTTCCAATACCCGCATTAGGAGACATGGCGTGGAAGCCACTACCTCTCGACAAAAACCGAGACCCGAGATAGAGGCAGCGGACGAGCCTATGGCCGTTCGGCAAAGATGGACCTACGTTGGGACCGTTGGTGAGGAAGCTAGTGGTAACCCTCAGTCGGATCCTGAGGAGGATTCGGAGGAAGACCCCGAGGAGGATCCGGAGGAGGATCCTGAGGAACACTTAGATGATGAGGATTAAGTTAAGTTAGGACTTAGCGTCTTATTTATTTAAATATGCTGCAAGGTTATGTAAATAGTATTGAGAAACTTAGACTAATGATGTTTTATGTATGATGTGATATGTATGGAATGGGACATACATAATAGATTTGAATGAAAGGCATAAAAAAACCTTTACTTTTGTGATGATTTGTATATGATGTGATATGCATGATATGGGGCATGCGTAATAGGAGAACATATAGAATGTATATTTTGCTAGTTGATATGAGAATGAATGATAGTTTAAAGTATTGCAAGTTAAGGAACTTTAGAAGCAGTTCTTTTTGCACTTAGACTAACGATGTTGCTCTTTTGATTAATATAGACACAACAACATGGTTCGTACACGTTAAAAGAGAACACAAGCAGAACAGAATCCTCCAGCACCAGACCTAGCTGAAGAAGTAGCAGGTCTGAGGGGGCAAATAGCAACCCAGGCTAAGGAAAGTAGACAGTTACGAGAATTGCTTACCCAGTTGATACAGGGTCAGCAGGTTGGAGGAGCACCCCCTCCGTAAGCGGTTTCAGCACAAGCCGCCGAACCTGAGCAACCCGCAGAGTGGGTTGAACCCCAAGAGCCAGTAAAGGGTGAGATGGGGCACCGAGAAATGGTCCCAAGGGAACCATTGTATGTGAGGTTTAAGAGAATGGCACCTCCAGAGTTCGAGGGATCAACAGATCCACTCGAAGCTGGGGAATGGTTAGCATCCATTCAGACAGTGTTTGAGTTTATGGAACTCACCGACAGGGAGAAGATTTAGTGTGCGGCTTTCGTATTAAAGAAGGATGCCCGCTATTGGTGGGAATCAGTGTGCGCCAGAAGGAATGTGAGACAGATGTTGTGGGATGAATTCCTATGGGAATTTAACCGTAAGTATTACAGTTTAGATGCCCTGAAGACTAGCAGAATGAGTTAAACAATTTTAAGCATGGCGACCAGACAGTTGTAGAACATGCCGACGATTTAATCAGTTGGCATGATTATGTCCTCAGTTGGTTCCAACAGAGGAAGAGAAGGTTAGGAGGATGGTTAATATGCTCCGAGGAGATATAGCCACCGTTGTGGAAAGTGGGGAGTATCCACCAACCACGGTAGCCGATCTAGTGAATCGGGCAATACGTGCGGAGCATAACATTGCCAAATCAAGAGAGGATAGGGCAAGCCTTTAAACAAAGACTACCATCGGTGATGTGTTGTTGTTCAGGCAATCGTTATGTCACGCATCAAAGAGAGATTGCGGGAAGAGAACTAAGTGCGGACCTAGTTGTTACGAACTTAGTAAATTATGATGTGATCCTAGGAATGGATTTTCTAGGAAAGTATAATGCTACTGAGAGACGTAGAAAAAAAAAGATTGTTTTTCACCGGAAAGGAGAACAGATGTTTGAGTACATGGGTTCCACATCAGGGACACCCATACGTTTTATTAGTTCCCTAGAAGCCCGACGATTGATGTCTAGCGGATGCACTGGATGTTTGGCGTATGTGGTGGACAGGAACCAAGAGGGGAAACATCAACCAGAAGACGTTCCCATAGTCATGGAGTTCCTAGACGTTTTTCCAGAGGAACTACTCGGACTTCCTCCAGATCGGAAAATAGCTTTTGAGATAGAGCTTCTCCCCGGCACCGCACCAATATCCAAAGCACCCTACAGGATGGCTCCAGCGGAACTGAATGAGTTGCGGGTTCAACTCCAAGAAATGCTAGACAAAGGCTTCATCAGACCGAGTTTCTCACCAAGGGGATCTCCGGTCCTTTTTGTCAAAAAGAAGGATGGCACGCTTCGGATGTGCATAGATTATAGAGAGCTCAACAAAGTCACCATCAAGAACAAGTACCCGTTGCCACGAATCGATGACTTGTTCGACCAGTTGAAGGGAGCTACCATGTTTTTGAAGATAGACCTTCGATCGAGGTATCATCAGCGCAAGATTAGAGAAGAAGACATATCCAGAACAACATTCAGAACTCGGTATGGACACTACGAATTCTTAGTGATGCCGTTTGGACTTACAAATGCCCCAACGGCGTTTATGAACCTTATGAATAGAGTCTTCAGAGGGTATTTAGATAAGTTTATTATTGTTTTTATCGATGACATCCTTATATACTCACGAGATCCACAAGAGCACGCAGAACATTTGAGGATCGCACTACACACGTTGAAGAAACATCAGCTATATGCGAAGCTTTCTAAGTGCGAGTTCTGGTTAGATAAAGTCCACTTCCTCGGACATGTAGTATCTAAGGAAGGAATCACCGTGGATCCAGCAAAGGTTGAAGCGGTTGAGAAGTGGCCAGTTCCAAAGAGTGTTACAGATATTCAAAGTTTCCTAGGATTGGCAGGGTATTATAGAAGGTTTGTGGAGGGATTTGCTCGTCTTGGAGCTCCTCTCACTGCCTTAACCAGAAAAGATAGAAGGTAAGAATGGACAAATGGATGTGAATAGAGTTTCAGAGAGATCAAAAGAAGATTAATTAGTGCTCCAGTACTCACGATCCCAGAAGAGGGAGAAAAATTTGACATCTACAGTGATGCCTCAAAGATAGGACTAGGAGCCGTGTTGATGCAAAATGGCAAGGTCATTGGTTACGCATCTCAGCAACTGGATCACGAGCGTAATTACCCAACGCATGATCTTGAGTTAGCCGCGGTAGTTTTTGCGCTCAAGTTATGGCGGCATTACCTATATGGGGTTCAATGCCAAATTTATACGGACCATCAGAGCCTAAAGTACTTCTTCACGCAGAAGGAGCTTAATATGAGACAAAGACGATGGCTTGAACTTGTGAAGGACTACGATTGTGAAATCCTTTACCATCAAGGTAAAGCCAATCGAGTAGCAGACGCTTTGAGCAGAAACCCAGCACTACAGACTCCAGTGGAGACTGAATTGTTGCCCAAGCAGCTTCAACAAGAGATTAATCTCCTAGACCTCGAATTAATCTCTTGTAAGTTAGCTTCTCTGAGGCTGCAACCTGTGCTATAGGACGAGATACAAGAAGCTCGGAAAGGTTATCCAATTATGCACGGATACAGGAAGGAGATAGTAGAAAATGCAAGGTCGAATTTCAGCCTTTCAAAGGACGGAATTCTCCTATACCAAAGAAGAATTTGTGTACCTGATCAAGAGGGGATCAAGAAGCAGATACTAGCAGAAGCGCACATCACGCCATATTCCGTGCACCCAGGTGCCACCAAAATGTATCAAGATTTGAAACAACATTTTTGGTGGAGGCGAATGAAGAATGACATAGTTGACTATGTTAGTCGCTGCTTGACATGCCAGAAGGTCAAAGCAGAACATCATAGACCAGCTGGAAGCTTACAGCCACTAGAGATCCCGGAATGGAAGTGGGAACACTTAGCCATAGACTTTGTGACCGGACTTCCGATATGAAGCCATTTGGGTAGTCGTGGATCGGCTAACAAAATCAGCGCATTTCATTCCGATCAAGATAACTTACTCCTTAGAGAGGTTATCTGAGTTATACGTGGCAAAGGTAGTAAAGCTACATAGAGTACCAGTTAGTATAGTGTCGGACAGAGACAGCCGATTTACCTCTAATTTTTGGAGAAGTGTTCAGGAAGTGATGGGGTCAGAATTACGCTATAGCACGGCGTTTCATCCCCAGACGGATGGGCAGTCAGAAAGGACCACTCAGACCCAAGAAGATATGCTTCGTGCATATGCAGTGGATTTCAAGGGCGCATGGAGTATGAAGTTGCCATTGATCAAATTCTCGTATAATAATAGTTACCAAGCTTCCATCGGCATGGCCCCGTATGAAGCACTTTACGGAAGGAAGTGTAGATCCCCAGTTCATTGGTATGACACTTGGGAAAAGCAGCTTCACAAGACGGAATTCGTTCAAAAGGCCATTGAGACAGTGCAAAAGATTCGTAGAAGATTAGAGACGGCTCAGAGCCGGCAGAAGAGTTATGCAGATAAACGGCAGAGACCCTTGGAATTTTCTGTAGGTGACTCCGTATTCCTAAAAGTCGCACCAATGAAGCGTCTGATGCGTTTTGGGAAGAAAGGTAAGCTAAGCCCACGTTACATAGGGCCTTTCGAGATTATTGAAAGAATAAGAAAGGTAGCTTACCGACTAGCTCTACCGCCAGAGTTGGCCTCAGTGCACAGTGTGTTTCATGTAGCAATGCTCTGGAAGTATATCTCGGATCCACCGCACATGTTACAGTATGAGCCTATCCAGGTTCATGAAGATTTGTCCTATGAGGCACAACCAGTCCAAATTCTAGCCAGAGAAGAAAGGAAACTCAGAAGTCGTAGTTTCCCAATGGTTAAAGTGCAATGGAAAAATCACAATGTTGCAGAAGCCACTTGGGAAGTAGAAGAAGAGATCAGACAGAAGTACCCCCAGTTGTTCTGATTTTCGGGACGAAAATTTCTTAACGAGGGGTAAATGTAATGACCGGGAAAATTTTAAGTCAAATTCGGACAGTCCGGTGTTTGACCGTAATTCTTCCCGGAACAGAAAGTAGTAGAAATATTAATGTAATTAGGAAAGTGTTATGTAGAAACTTTATATACGGGGTAAAATCACCCGAAAAGTGTAAAGTTATAATACGAATATTTTTACAGAGAAAATTCGTTTATATCAGTTGTGAATAGTGAAATATCGATTAAAAGTTAGAAATTTTAACAGGTATATTTTAGTTATGAAAAACTGAAATATTTGGTAAATGACCAAATGACCAGTTAGAAAAAGAGTAGAAATATTAGAAGTAAGGAAAATGGCAAAAGTTCCTTAAACAGAATTTTCCCGAGTCAGTTAAAGCGGGAAACTGCAAAAAAAATGAGTACCGCGAGGGTACGCGTTTTGGGCAATTCTGGATCGTTTAAAAAGAAAATTTTGGAAAAAGAAATTGACTATTGAGATACCCAAGAGAAATGGGTTGAATATGAGAAATTTGACCCAGGGTGCTCAAAGCAATCGAGAAAAAAAAAGATAGAACCCTGTGCGGGTGTGAAAATATCGGTACTGGAAAGAGACATGTTTTGAAAAATGAAAAGTTTGGTCTCGACAAGAAAAATGTGGGGAACACAAAACCACTTAAATTAAGTGTTAAACTTGATTACGCCCAAACGTGTACAAAAACAAGCGGTCAATTGTAGTACAATTTGAACGGTCGATCCCACGAGGAAGTGTTAAATTGAACAAGATATGATTAGCAAATAAAAAGCGTTAGGAAAGTAGGCAATCAAACAAAGAAAAATGAATGAGTGTTTTTGATATTTTTTTTGAACAATTTAAAATAAAGAAAATTCAATAATAAAAAATGGTAAGGCTTTGAGAATCCTCCATATGCTTTGTTCACCTATTTGGATTTTGATTCATGAATTGACTCAATTGAAAGTTTCACATCCCAAACAATCAATCGGAAAATAAATATTTGAAGAACATATGAATTAAAACTGTATTCGAGTAAATAAAATTCTAACGTTTAAAATTAGGAAAAATTATCTTATGAGAAATCCAAGAGCGACAATATACCGTTGGCAATAATGCAAAGAAAAGATTACTAAATCTAAGAGCGACAATATACCGTTGGCAATAATGCAGTAAAAGACTACTCATAAAATAATACCGATCAATATATAATATAATGCAACAATCACATAAAAAGAGCATGACTAGATTTATATGAGAGTTGACAATAAAATATATTGATAAGAAGAAGAAATATGATAAAAGAAAATTATTTACTCAATAAATTCAAATAAATTCAAACCTGGAAAAGGGAAAATCCAAATAAATTCACTACACATATAGGATCATCTCTAGCCTCACCTAAATACTCTAGCCTAACTTGTACATAATTCCCATAAAATTCTAAAAAGAAAATATGAGAATAAGAACAAGAAAATATGTGAGAATTTAGGCTCTAAAAAATGTTCAACTTAATCACCTTCACAATGATCCTATTTATAGAGTTTTGGGTGTGTTAAGAGTGTAAAAACCGGATGCTTAATCGTGGAGAAAAAATCATCATGTTCTGAAGAGTGGGACAGTGGTGCAAGTGGATTCGCGCGCGGGAAAGAAATGCTGCAGAAGGCTGACGAAGCGGGACACGTGGCGAGCTCTGATTGCCGGGATTCTGTGCATGGGACGACGTACGCAGAAACACGGCGGGACACGGGCGATCTCTCGACATGGGCTTCTATGCATGGGACCCACGCGGAGAGGAATGAGGATCCGGATGACGCTGCAAGGTGGAGGAAACTCGAGGAAGCAGCGTGGCAGCCAAGCGCCGCGTATCCGGGGAACAAAGCGGACACGTGGCGTGAGATGACCGGGCGGATCCGGAACGCGGGACCCACGAGGAAGAAAGAGAAAAATGGGTGACGCGCGAGGAGGAGACTCCGCCGGGGAGGGGGGTGCGCGCCAGCGCAAAGCGTCTGCGGGGACAGGTGGGCCCCCCGCTGCCTGGGCAAGTGCTCGACACGTGGCAGTGCTCGGCTTGTGGCTTCTCGGGTTGGCTCGCGGCTTGTCGGCTCGGCTCGGGGAGTTGATGGGCTGATGGGCTTTGGGCCGAATTGGGCTTTTCTTGGGCTCAACTTTTGGGTTTTGCTTGGTAAACTAGCCCAAATCCAATTGTTTTCTTCAAAAACCTGAAAAATAAACTAAATTCAATTAAAATTAAATCCTCAAAATTTAGGAATATTTAAAATTAAAATCACAAATTTGATAAAATAATTTGACAATTATGAACATTAAAAGTGCAAATTTGTGCACTTATCAAAACTTAATTAGAATTAGTAGAATTAAATTATGGGAATTAAAGTTATTTCTCTAATTTAATTTTAGAAAGTAATGTGAGATATTTTTAGAAATATTAATATAATATACGTATTACACTTAAAATGGCCTACGGATGAGATTAGAAGCCAAAATTGCTTCTTTTTCTAAGTGTGGCCGAGAGATTGAGAAAAGAAAGAGAAAAGAGAGAAAATCAAGGGAAAATCAACGAATCACCCGTTTTCACTAAAATTTCTTCCGTTCAGTCCCGTAGAAACATAACCCGAGGCATTCTAGCGGAAAATCTCAACTTTTCAAGGTAAGATTTTGAATTTTTCATTAGAAACTGCTTGCTTTTTCGTTTTTGTGAATAGTAACTCATCTCGGAAAAAATCCGTAAAACTGAAAAACGAAACCGAAGTTTTGTCAGGGACTACGATAGGAGTTTAATGTGCAAGTATTGAAAGGATTGAAAATTTTTTTTTTGGATTAACACTGAAAAATCCGGAATACCCTAGAAATGGAGAAAAAGTGTTGTTGTTCATTTTATGTTGAAATTGTGTTCAGGAATGTGAATCTGGACTGCAGGTACCGAAATCGGAAGTAGAACGAGTTATTGAAAACTCGGGAAACCAGAAAAAATAAGGCGAAACTCTGCCGAAATTTCTAAAAGCCTAGTTAGTAAGCATCGAATTCAGAATTCGATTCTCGAGAATGAGTAACAGTTTTAAAGCTCTGAATTGAATAGATTAAGATTCAGAAACCGAGATACACGAATAGGTGTAATTTGCCTCTTCAGCTAGAATTCGGCCTAGAGGGGTTAAGTTCGAAAATGAGTTGAAATTGGATTTAGGAATCCAAGTATGAGAAATTTTGATGCTTGGAATAGGTGGTTAATACCTATTTCCATGAAACAGTTTTGGCACGAGAGCCGAAGCAACGAGAAAGAACTTCCAGCAAGCGGGAATCCTAGCGGATTAACGGTAAGTATAGACATATATGTTTGTCTGGACTCGACTAAGCTATAGTTAGACTTAGAACTATAAATTTACTTATGTTACTAAGTCTATGTGATTACATGTGATTATACGTGTTTGGAGGGCTTAGTGCTCTAGATTGAAAAAGGGCGACATATGGTTACCCTTATGCACGATTAATCATCGACGGGTCTTCGACCTCCAAGAAGGGAGGAAAATCTCCGGAGTAGAGATTTTGACTAGACCGCATAAAGAAGAAATGACCAAGAAGTAAAAGATCGACGGGTCGTCGACTCGGAAGGGAGGAAATCTCACAGTGTAGAGATTCCGACTAGACCGCATAAAGAAGAAATGACCAGTAAAGTAAAAGACCCGGACGGGTCGTTGACCTCTGCAAGGGAGGAAAATCTCAAAGAGCGTAGATTCCGACTAGACCAGACAAGAAGCAGGGGCCCAGCCCATGTATAACAATGTAAAGATAGAAAGCAGTTTAAAGCATGTTTTCACACGAGCATATTTGCATCATAACTCTTAATGTAATTTTTATTAGTGTATGATGTTTGCATGTTTGTACTTACGAGCATTAGCTCATCGGTTTACTCGTAAAAGGGTAACAAAGGTAAGCAGCCAGTCATATAGTGGTTTGCTTGATGGACATGCGGAGGCAAGGGTGGCAAAAATGTCATGGGTACACGGGAGTGGTCTCTACTACGCTCGCTTAGAAATTAAATTCCGCTGCAAAGTAATGTAATATAGAATACTAGTATGTATGTTCAGTTCTAAGAAGAAGATATTACAACCATTGTCTTAGTAAAGAACAACGGACTGTAATAAGTTAAGACAAGTTGTTAGGAACTAGTATGATATTCGAATCCTTAAAGGAATATCAAGATGGGTTATTAGTGTAACAACAGAACATGTTAAGAACCCGAGGGTTAAAGTAAAGAAAAAAAAAATTTACCCGCACATGAACGTAAATTAAAGAGACAATAGTCTAACAATGAATAATGGATTAGACTCTAGCTTAGCCCATTAGTAGTAGTATAAGGAACGGCGACCGCGCCGCGAGGGCGCGGGTCGCCACGAAATTGTGTATGGGTGCATTTCTGGACTGTAATACTATACACATGTCATTTTCTTTTATTTTTCCTTTTTCTTTTCACTTTCCTTTTCTTTTCTTCTTCTCTTTCCTCTTTTGCCCATGCACTCTCTCTCTCTCCTTCACTCTCACTTTCCCGCTCACTCTCCTTCTCTCTCTCTCCCGTTTTGTCCCAAATCAAACGGATCTTGAGCCAAAGAAGAGTTTCAAAGTATTTTCAACGTCAAGAGAAGGATTCGAGGTAAGATTACTGGAAGAACCTCTCTTGAATCTCATGTTTTTGAATTTCAAAACTTGTTTTTGGTTCAAACCGGATTTTAATGATTTTTGAGTAAAACTAGAGTAGAAATTGGAGATCTTGGGTTCTTTGAACTTGTTTGGTTTCCCTTTGAAATATTTGGATTTGGGACTTGATTTGCAGGTTTTTGGACTAATTTTCTCGAGCTTCTCTCGCACAGTCGATTCCACCGATCGACCTGTGCGATCAACCGGATTGCAGGCTGACCGGTAGTGTTACATTGCTTTGTCACCGGTCGACCGGTGCACACGGGTTTGACCCTATTTGGCCTGAAAAGTGTTGTTTTGATCCCTGTTTTCGGGGAGAACTGAAATTAGCTTCATTTGGGGACTTGGGATGAAAGGATTAGCATCTTTAATCCCTGATTTGATATTTAAAACCCTTGGAATGGAAGTTGAAACATGAAAATGGATTAGGGCACACTAATTGAAAATCTTGGTACATAAGTGAGATTGGATTTCTTTAGGAATGAGAATTGATCCTAAAGTGTTGTCTTGTATCAGTAATCATTAAGGATTCAGACTGAAGGGACTTGAGGAAGCGGAAGCCGGAAAAGGTAACGGTAGTCCCAGGTTTGATTATGCGAGGTAGGATTTCTATCCCTTTTCCTTGTGAGCCTATTTTCAAAAAGGATTTTGGCCTTGAAAATGTTTTAAAGAAAGGGATTGTTTTAAATCCTTGGCTTGTCCTGTCCATGGAATCCATAGCTTGTCTAGTCATGGAACCTAATGGCTTGCCCAGTCATGGGGCCCGCGGCTTGAGTAGTTCATGGGGTCATATGAACGATTTCATAATGTTAAATGAATGATTTCTTAAGATAAGAGATCTTGTGAACTGGTAATAGAGTCTATTGCTGTAACCCTAGATAGGATGCAGAGAGTGCATCCTCAGGGGCAGAACCCGAAACTCAGTCCGGGTAGGCGAGGCACTTGGTTAGGTAAGTAATTTGTACTAATTACTTGCTGAAGCCTGTAATATGGTTATTTTTAGTTATATTTCCTTTGAGAAAAAGGATGTGAGGTTCCGGCAGTTCTGTCGGGACTGAATGTCTTGTTTATTTACTTATTTATTTATCTATTCATTTATTTTAAGTATTTCAATTTATATCATACTGGGCCTTTCGCTCACGTTTTATGTTTTAAATGTTAAACCCTTCCCAGGAGACTCGAGGAGTGGTGCATGGTTGCTGGAGATTGCTACCGTTGGATCGAGCGATGATTGAGTTCATCCTCTGATATAAAGTGTAAGGAATTTAAGGAAAATTATGTAAACTTATTTAATATTTGGATTTACTAGACTGTGGTTGATGTCTGTTGTTGTGATTAGTTACATGAACATGTATGTACGATACTGTATGTCCTGTGGGGTGGAGCCCTGGGTGTCAGAGGCTCCTAGATTATGTAATTTATTTATATTTTAATGCAGTTAAGTGTGGGGCCTAGTTGGGAATCTGCTTTATTAATCCCTAATCGAGCTCCACGTCACCCACCCCGTTTTGGGGGCGTGACAATAACATTCCCAGCTACCTACTTCATCATGTCTCCAAAATACAAGGAATAGGATTCAGGGTCTCAGAATCCGTACCTAGTAAATCAAAAGACACAAATCCATAAATAGGAGTCTGTTAATAACTCAGGATTAAGATCATTCTATATATGACCATCGGTAGACTCAATTAGAATTTCTATACTTAACGGAAATTATTAGAAATTCATATTGTGTATGTGTCCTTGTTCCACATAATCTCATTATGCGAAATACACTCATTCAATATCTCACCATATTAACAGTGCGGATAACACCGTTCTATTCTAAATGGGAATGACATGTATTAATAATGTTTTAAGTAAAGATTCTGAACTTTAATTAAATTCATTATGAACATTGCTTTTTGATTATTATCCTTAAACATTATCCTCTCATATATAACACTTATATACAATGTTTAAGGTTACATAAATAATCATGGAATTTTCATTGATATTCATAAAATATTCATAAATATATGCACATAGAAGAATGAATAAACTTTTTTATTAAATAAATAATAATATCTTATTACATCTCATGCTTCTAGGACACCATTCACAATAATCTCCCACTTGTCCTAAAGCAGGTAGGATATGTCTCCAATCTTGAAACTTTCTAGGTGTCTATGACTGATCTATGCGCAGAACAATTTCCAGATCAGTTAAGAATTTTCTAGAGTCAGGTTGCTTTCTTTTGCTGCTTCACAAGCTGCTACACATTAACTCTTAATGATAAAATTAGCAATCACACTTTGCCAACAACCTTTCTTGTCATGACTCCTTCACCTAGTGTGAACACAGACTTGGATGTTGACTCTCAAAATCCACATATGACTCATAGTCAAAGTCTATGTATCCAGTGAAAGACAACTCTTTCACTGACTAAACTATCTTATAGTTTCTTTATTTTCCTTATATACTTAAGCATACACTACACGACCACTCAATGATCAAATCTTGAGTTCAACTGACAACAACTAACTACTCCCACTGAATATCATATATTCGGGCTTGTAAAGAATAAGAACATCTTCTTTTCTTTCATTTGAAACATTTTGGTTTTGATCAAATCCATAAGACTTTAATAGACTCATCAAACCTGAAATTCCATGATCTAGAAGTTTGCTTCAATCCATAAATGGATTTCTATAGTTTGCAGACTTTCTGCTCTAGGCCTTTCTCTATGTAACCCTTTGGCTGATCGATATAGATGGTTCCCTCAAGATAGCCATTTAAAAAAGCTGTCTTGACATGCATCTGCCATATCTCATATTCAAAATATGTTGTTATGGCTAAGAGTATTTGGATGGACTTAAGCATGGTCTCCGGTGAGAGAGTTTCCTCATAGTCAACTCCCACTTTGTGGGTGTAACCCTTAACTACTAGCCTTGCTTTATAAGTCTCTACTTTTCCATCCGCTTATCTTATTCTCTTGAAGATCCACTTGCATCCAATGCGTTTTACCCCTTCGGGTAGATCTACAAGTTGCCAGACTGAAGTGCCACTAGAGTTTGATTAGGAAGCGTGGTCATTCTTAGCGTTCCAACAACTTTTGTTGGTTGTGGTTCAATCTTATTGGATAGTAACTTTTCCATAACTTCTTTGCTTCCAAGCTTGAAAAACTATCATATAGTCATGCTCTAGAAACATGGCATTTGTCGATACAATTACCTTTGATTCTTATGACTATATAAAATAATCATTCTTTTGTCCCCATTGCATATCCCACAAAACATGCATATTTACGATCTTGGTTCCAACTTCCTAGTCTATTGTTTCATCACGTGAGCCGGACTCCCCCATATGCGAATACGCTTCAAAACTAACTTTCAACCATTCCACAACTCTAGGGGTGTCTTTGGTATAGACTTAGATGGTTCTAGATTCAAAATATACATGGTGGTTCTTAGGGCATAATCCCAAAACGAAGCAGGAAGTGAAGAATAACTCAACATTGATCTTATCATGTTGAGCAAAGTTTGATTTCTCATTTTGGCTACACCATTCTACTGTGGTGTACCTGGTGTAGTCAATTGGGATACCACACCTTCTACAATCAAGAAATCCTGAAACTCTTAGTCCAAGTATTCATCCCCTCAATCTAATTGAATTGTCTTGATTTTTTTATCTAACTGTTTTTTTAAGTTCTGCTCGGAATTCTCTAAACTTTCTAAAAGTTTTAGATTTCTGTTGCATTAGGTAAACATAACCATATCTCGAATAATCATCAATAAAAATGATGAAATATTCGTAACCTCTTTTATTTTGGACATTTAACGGTCCACATACATCTGAATGTATTAGTTGAAGAGGTACTGTGGCTCTTTCTCCTTTCGACATGGAAAACCTGTGGTCATTTTGCCTCCCAGACAAGATTCATAGGCTGGACGCTCACAAACTTTTAGTTTGCATAAAGGACCATCCTTTACCAGTCTTTAAATCGTGTTTAGGCTAATATGACCTAGTCTAAGATGCCACATATATGTGTTATTTATCGTGAGAGATCCTTTGCTCCTTTTTCTTAAGTTTGGCAACTTTTGAACTTTTCAATATTTTGCAGTGAGCCAGGCATCGGTTTAAATGGTATAAACCATTTTCCAAATATCCAGAACATATATTGGAACCATTCCGAAAGATGTGGACTAGATTTTTATTTAAAGGCAATTGTTCAAATAATTTGGAATTAGAAATCAAATTTCTCTTTATGCTTGGAGGGAATTAAACATTGTTCACAACAAGGTATTTTCAAAATTGAAGTCTAACTTCTCCCACTGCTTTTACCAATATCCTCGCGGTATTCCCACTTTCATCGTGTAGTCCCTGATGGCAAGTTCTTTGTAAGAACTAATATTTTGCAAAGAAAAGTAAAACATGATTAGTTGCTCCCGAATCAACTATCTAGGATGAGGAATCACCCTTTGAATCGTTTTCTTTGTTTAGGTGGAAACAATTTCCATTTAAGCGCTAAAACTTAATAAAGAAAACAAACATGATTAGTTATTCCTGAATCAACTATTTAGGATAAGGAATCACCCTTTTACTAAACATGTTTTAAGAACTAGCAAATCATATTTGCTTGAGTTCCTTTCTTTATTTCGGTGGAAACGACTTTCCTTGTAAGAAATAAGACTTAATAAAGAAAACAAACATGAGTGGCAACTCTCAAATCTACTATCCAGGAATAAGGAATCACCCTTTTTACTAAACATGTTTTTAGAACCAGCAAATCATATTTGCTTGATTCTTTTCCTTTATTTCGGTGGAAATGACTTTCCATTTGTCTTTTACTCAGGCCTCTTACAGTATTTAGCCAACCCTTTGTTTTATGAATTTTCAAATACGGTATCTGATGATTGAATTATCTCATAAGCTGTCTCCATGCCTTCATACTTCTTGTGAATTACCATGCACAACCCTAGCCAACAGTTAGCTACTGTGTTTTCATTAAGGATAGGAGGACAATCCTCCATTTGGGACAAACTTATATTCATCACATGAATGTAAGTTGTTTATGTTACTTTACCACTTCGCATAGTTTATCTCTAGTCAGTGTTTCAGTTTTGTATAGTGAGATTATAAGATTTGACATATTGTTGGAAATAAGTAGAATATTCATCTAATCAATTTATGTGCATGAATATCAAAACATGTGAATTTAGGCACAATTAAATATGATGCATGATGTCATGCCCCCCAAACGGGGTGGGTGACGTGGAGCTCGATTAGGAATTAATAAAGCAGATTCCAAACCGGGCCCCACACTTAACTGCATTAAAATGTAAATAAATTACATAATCCAGGAGCCTCTGACACACAAGGCTCCACCCCACAGGACATATAACATCGTACATACATGAACATGTAAATAATCATTACAATAGACATCATCCACAGTCTAGTAAATCCAAATATTAATGAGTTTACAGAATTCTCAAATTCCTTACATTTTATATCAGAGGATGAACACAATCCTCACTTGATCGATCTGTAGCACAGCTCAGCTACTCCGTAGCAAATATCCAGCTACTGCGGACCGCTCCTAGAATCTCCTGGGAAGGGTTTAGCATTTAAAACATAAAACGTGAGTGAAAGGCCCAGTAGGATATAATTTGAAATACTTAAAATAAATGAATAAGTAAATAAAACAAGACATTCAGTCCTGATAGAACAGCCGGAACCTCACATCCTTTTTCTCAAAGGAAATATAATTGAAAATAACCGTGTTACAGGCTTCAGCAAGTAATTAGTACAAATTACTTACCTAACCAAGTGCCTCGCCTACCCGGACCGACTTTCAGGTCCTGCCTCCAAGGATGCACTCTCCGCATCCTATCTGGGCTTACAGCAATAGACTCTATTATCAGTTGATTACACCCAAATGTGTACAAAAACAAGCGGTCAATTGTAGTACAATTTGAATGGTCGATCCCACGAGGAAGTGTTAAATTGAACAAGAAATGATTAGCGAATAAAAAGCATTAGGAAAGTAAGCAATCAAACAAAGAAAAAGAATGAGTGTTTTTGATGATTTTTTTTGAACAATTTAAAATGGAAAAAATTCAATAAATAAAAGTGGTAAGGCTTTGAGAATCTTCCATATGCTTTGTTCACCTATTTGGATTTTGATTCATAAATTGACTCAATTGAAAGTTTCACATCCCAAACAATCAATCGGAAAATAAATATTTGAAGAACATATGAATTAAAAATGTATTCGAGTAAATAAAATTCTAATGTTTAGAATTAGGAAAAATTATCTTATGAGAAATCTAAGAGCAACAATATACCATTGGCAATAATGCAGTAAAAGACTACTCATAAAATGATACCGATCAATATATAATATAATGCAACAATCACATAAAAAGAGCTTGACTAGATTTATATGAAAGTTGACAATAAAATATATTGATAAAAAGGAGAAATATGATAAAAGAAAACTATTTACTCAAATGTATATTACTTACAAACCATTGGAGAATTAAAAAATCAAATAAGTTCACTACACATATAGGATCATCTCTAGCCTCACCTAAATACTCTAGCCTAGCTTGTACATAATTCTCATAAAATTCTAAAAAGAAAGTATGAGAATAAGAACAAGAAAATATGTGAGAATTTAGGCTCTAAAAAAATCCAACTCTAATCACCTTCACAATGACCCTATTTATAGAGTTTTAAGAATGCTAAAAAGCTAAAAATTGGATCCTAATTAAGAAGTTACAAGGCTTAATCCGGGGAGAAAAATCATCATGAATCTGAAAATGGGACATGTGTCGGCTGGCGATTCACGCGCGGGAGAGACGTGGCGCACAGCTGGACCACGCGGAAGAGAGCTGGACGCGCGCGGGAGAGAAACTCGCGCGAAGAGTGGGCGGTGCGCGGGAAACGAGCGTATGCGGGGGAAAAGTGGGACACGTGGCGACACCTGGTTGGAGGGAGCTGGAACACGGGACCCACGTAGAAGAGAGAGGAAGCGTGCCTGACGCGAGCGTGAGGAGAACTCGAGCGGAGAGTGGGCAGTGCGCGCTAAGCGCGCGTCTGTGAGGGGACAGCTGGGTCCCACGGCCTGCGGTGCGGCAGTGATCGACACGTGTCGGCTGGTTGGCTCGCGGCTTCTTGGCTCGGCTTGCGGCTCTCGGCTCGGCTCGGCTGGATGATGGGCTGATGGGCTTTGGGCCGAATTGGGCTCAACTTTTGGATTTTGCTTGGTAAACTAACCCAAATCCAATTGTTTTCTTCAAAAACCTGAAAAATAAAATAAATCCAATTAAAATTAAATCCTCTAAATTTAGGAATATTTGAAATTAGAATCACAAATTTGATAAAATAATTTGACAATTATGAACATTAAAAGTGCAAATTCGTGCACTTATCACAACCCCCAACCAGCTTATTGCTAGTCTCTAGCAATTCAAGCGACAGAAAAATCATGTCAAGCTGAAAATTCAAATCAAAACCTGCAAAATCACATAAGCAATCAAACAAAACATTAGTAAGTCATCAGAAAATGCTATCAAAACTACTTCAGTCATAACTCCAGAGTCATGTGTGTGTGCACCAAACCGTATCCTTCTTACCACATTCCTTAACACAAATAGCATCGAAAAACTCACCAAGGTAAAGTCTCAACTCCATTTACCTCACGGGGGACAGAAATATTTTGATGTAAAGGGATTACGCTCATGGAGTTGGAAATGTCACAATTAACGCTCAAGTGAGAGAAGACAATTTAAGGACAAGCTATTAAACAAACATTGATCAAATGATAGGCAAATCAAATATCTGGAACAATTCATCACTCAAACTGGAAACAAACTTTCAGGATTTCATTCTGGCCAAGAGGAAGATCTCATAAACAAACAAGGAGTCAAAAATACAGACAAATATACACAAACTTTTTTTTTGAGGCAAGAGACAACATACATTTGATGAAGCTGATGTAGTAAGGCGTTCTTTTGATTGGCTGCTATGCAGCGCAAGACGTCAGTGCAACCAAACTACGTAAACATTGATGATAAATGATGCTCTTGCTCTTTCTTTTTTTTTATAAGAAAAAGAAAAATGATAACTATCTACAACACATGGCTCAATTTCTAAGAATTATTCCTAACAAGAAATCATCCCTTTAGCAAATGTCACAAGTCGAGTAAATGTGCTCCGTTAATGACTCAACCAACTCAAAAGATCAATGAAAGTTCAAAAAGCTATTTTCTCAACTCTCACAACTCACCAAAAATGGAAACCTTAAACTCGGGAATTTTTCTCAACTAAATGTGTCAACAACCATCTTACCAGAAGGTCTAGCATGTGCTCAAAAATAACTCTGGAAATCATTTCTTGGTAATTAAGATAGCAAAACCGACTCAAACCGAACATTTCAAATCATACTCAGTTAATCTTGCAAAAATTTTGACCCAAAATAACAACAAGACAAAAATTAATCTCACGCATGAATATGCTCACCACCCCCAACCAAAATCAGCCAGTGTCCTCAATGTCTAAAATTATATGCAATACGAAGAAGACAGGGAAAGAGAACACCTGGATGATGAACATTGGAACTGAGTCGAGCCGCCTGAACTGATTCTCCAAAACACAAACAAATATAAAATCACAGAAAATCAAACTAAAATTAAAAACACAAAAAGCACACCAGACGACACAAAGAAACAAAAATATGTTACAAAAGGGTTAGAAGCAAACTCCTCAAGGTTGGTAAATCGGAGCCTTGAGAATGATCTCTTCAGCTTGGCTCACATGCTCAATGTAATGCTTCAGTCTCTGGCCATTGACTCTGAATACTCTCCCATCGCTTGGGTCCTCTACCTCGACAGCACCATTCGGAAAACCTTGTTTCAACACAAATGGACCAGTCCACCGCGACCTTAACTTACCTAGATGGAGATGCAAATGGGAGTCATAAAGATGCACCCGCTGATTTGGCTCGAAATTCTTTCTCAGGATCTGCTTGTCATGAGCCGCTTTCATTTTTGCCTTGTAGATCCTGGAATTGTCGTATGTGTCATTCCTTAACTCCTCAATCTCAGATAATTAGAGCTTTCTTTGAATACCTGCAGCATTGAGATCAAAGTTAAGGGCCTTGACGGCCCAATAAGCTTTATGTTCGAGCTCGACGGGTAAATGACAGGCTTTCCCAAAGACAAGTCTATAGGAGACATCCCAAGAGGAGATTTGTAAGAAAAGTGCGGTATGCCCAGAGAGCGCCAAGAAGACGAAGGACCAATCCTTGCGGTCGGGGTTTACCGTCTTTTCCAGAATTTGTTTGATCTCCCTATTCACCAACTCAGCTTGGCCATTCGTTTGTGGATGATAGGCAGTAGCAACCTTATGAAGCACACCGTACTTGTGCATAAGAGCCTCAAAGGAACAGTTGCAGAAGTGAGTGCCTTGATTGCTGATGATAGCACGTGGAGTGCCAAACCTAGATAACACATTCTCCTTCAAGAAATTAACAACTGTTACATTATCATTAGTTCAACACGGCATGGCTTCAACCTATTTAGAAACATAATCCACAGTGAGGAGGATGTAAAGGTACCCAAAAGAAGGTGGAAATGGACCCATAAAGTCGATCCCCCAATAATCGAATATTTCTATCACGAGAATCGGGTTCAAAGGCATCATATGGCGGTTGGACAAAGCACCTAACTTTTGGCACCGGACACAGGAACGACAAAATTGATTAGTGTCTTTGAACAAAGTAGGCCAATAAAGACCACAGTGGAAGATTTTTGCGGCAGTCTTTTTCACAGAAAAATGACCACCACATGCATCGTTATGGCAGAAGTTCAGAACACTAGTAATTTCATCATCAGGAATGCATCGTCTCATGATTTGGTTGGGACAGTACTTGAAAAGATATGGATCATCCCAATAGAAGTTTCGTACTTCGACCAAGAACTTGCGTTTATCTTGTGCATTCCAATTAGAAGGAAGTTCGCCCGTCACCAAGTAGTTTACGATATGAGCATACCAAGGCAGCTTAGTGACGGTGAAAAGTTTTTCTTTAAACAGTAGAGTAAACTGAACAAACTAGTGTCCCATACAGTGTTCCAACGTCATCTGGGACATCAGGTCTAACGTTAAGATCATACAAGTGGTATCAGAGCAGTTCACTGACCAGTAGTTTGGTGAGATCCTGAGGGATTTGATCTGTTACGTCTAAGATGGACCTGCTGAAGGAAGGAGGATCTGTATCACGTCCACCGCTACTCGATGGCTCAAATTACTCTTATTGGAAGGCTCGAATCAAGGCATTTATCAAGGCTCAAGATGAAAAAGCTTGGCGTGCAATCTTGACAGGCTGGGCACATCCAGTAACTAAGGATACAGAAGGAAAAATAACTCTCAAGCCAGAAGAGACATGGAGTACTGATGAAGATAAGTTGGCCAACTACAACTCACGCGCACTTAATGCAATTTTCAATGGAGTTGATGTCAATCAGTTCGAGATGATATCCACATGTGAATCAGCCAAAGAAGCATGGGAGATTCTGGAGGTAGCTCATGAAGGAATAGCCGCTGTCAGACAATCAAAATTGAATATGCTAACTACCAGGTTTGAAACCCTTCGAATGCTTGAAACTGAGACTATTTCAGAATTTAATTCTTGATTATGTGATATAGCTAATGAATCATTTGCACTTGGTGAAAAAAACTCTGAGGCAAAACTTGTCAGCAAGACCTTGAGATCACTCCCGAAGAGGTTTGCTTACAAAGTCACTGCTATTGAGGAGGCTAAAAATATTCAAACCATGAGACTTGATGAGTTGATGGGATCTTTGAGAACGTTTGAAATGAATCTGGACCAGAACAAGCAAGAAAAAGAAACTGCCTTTCAAGCTAAGATGCATAAATCTACGGTGGAAGAAGATATAGGAGATCCACAAGTTCTAGTAGAATCATTTGCTCTTTTGACAAAGAATTTCAATCGTATCCTGAAACGAGTTAAAGGCAAAGGTTTCATCCCAAATTCAAGAAAGTTCAACAGTTTCCATAAGAACACAGATGGTGCAAGCAACTCTGAATCTAAGACACGAAGCTGAGGTATCCAGTGTCGAGAGTATGATGGATACGGACATATTCAGTCAGAATGTGCCAATACTCTTAAGAAGAAGAAGAAGAAGATATTCAACGTGACATGGGGCGATGAAGAATCCGATGGAAGCCAGGAAAATGAAGATCATGTGAATCGTCATGTTGCCTTCAATGTATATCAGGATGTTCCCAACAATAGTAATGCAGACCAAGTCACAAATGATGTTGGAACATCATCCATAACATCAATAGTCAAAACAGAAGAAAACGGAGATCTCTCTGATTCAGAAAGTTTGAGTAATGAAGGCGAATTAACATAGGAGACTATTCAGGAGGCCTATGAATCAATGTTTAACAAGTGGATCTAGGTGGTTAAACTGAACAAATCACTGGAGGAAAAATTGGCAGATGTTGAACAAGAAAAGAAAAATCTAAAGATGAGACTCGAATCCAAGATTACTGAAATGAGAAAAAGGCTACAGGAAGCTAATACAGAATTAGAACGTGCTCAGAAGACTTTGAAGATAATGAACACCAGTAGTGCAAAATTGGATCATATCTTGGCTATGGGAAAATCCAGTCATGATCACTTCGGACTAGGCTACAGTGGAGAAGGTCAGTCATCCAAGTCAGTCTTTGTTAAAGAAAAGGCTCAGGTGGAAACAATAACTCCGTCTTTCAAGACCACTAGTCAGGCTCGTTCACAACGAAAATTAGTCATTCCCATTTGCTATTACTGCAGTTTTAAAGGACACATTCAGTCACGGTGTTATAAATACCTGGATGGCTTAAGATGAGGCATGCATCTTAATTCAACAAATGCTGCAAAACAGACACCGAGGTGGTAGATTAATGGGAATAACCGAGGTACACGCATGGTATGGGTGAGAAAGACAGACTTAAAGTGTTATGCAGCCTACACGTCTCTAAAAGCAAGTACTACCAACTCTTGGTATTTTGACAGTGGATGTTCTAGGCATATGACTGGTGAAAGAAGCTTTTTAACAAGTTTCAAAAGTTCAACTGATGGACACGTAACGTTTGGTGATGGTGTTAAGGGGAGAGTAATTGGAAGAGGAACTCTGGATGTTGATGGATTACCAAAGCTGAAGAATGTGTTATTTGTGGAAGGTTTGAAGGCTAATCTCATAAGTATTAGTCAACTGTGTGATCAAGAACTTTTTGTGAGTTTCTCCAAAAATAAGTGTCGTGTGCTGGATAAGGAAGAAAACTGTACGATGGAAGGATCAAGATCGTCGGATTATTGTTACATGTTAATTCATCCACTCTTGTGCTTCAAAACATCTAAAGAAGAAATTGAAGTTTGGCATCAAAAACTTGGGCATCTTAATTACAGAAACTTGAAGAAGATAGTTGATACTGGGGCAGTAAGAGGAGTGCCTAAACTTGGATCAATCCCACAGGGAGTATGTGGACCATGTCAAGTCGGGAAGCAGTTAAAGGTGACACACAAGGTGGTTCAATTTATAACCACAACTCAGGTACTTGAACTTCTTCACATGGATCTTATGGGTCCCATGCAGGTTGAAAGTATCGGTAGGAGAAAGTATATATTTGTGTGTGTAGTTGATTTTTCCAGATTTACATGGGTTGACTTTATTAGGGAGAAAGCAGATACCTTTAAGGTGTTCAAGAATCTGTGCATTAAGATTCAAAGGGAGAAAGACTGCAAAATTGGAAAGATAGTGAGAATCAGAAGTGATCATGGGAGAGAGTTCGAAAACACAATATTTGCGGAATATTGCAATAAGCATGGCATCGCACATGAATTCTCGGCACCAAAAACTCCGCAGCATAATGGAGTTGTTGAAAGAAAGAACAGAACACTTTAAGAGATGGCACGTGTCATGCTAAACTCTAAATGTCTGTCTTACAGACTATGGGCAGAAGCAGTTCACACTGCATGTTATACAGTAAATCGGGTGTATTTCAGACCAGGAACAAAAAACACTCCGTATGAGATATGGAAGGGGAGGAAGCCAAATCTCAGCTACTTTCATATTTTTGGAAGCATATGTTATATTTTAAAAGATCGGGAACCAAGAGGAAAGCTTGATGCAAAAAGTGACGAAGGAATTTTCCTTGGATACTCTCCTACTAGTCGAGCATATAGAGTCTACAACAAAAGGACACAAACAATTATGGAATCCATAAATGTGGTGATTGATGACTTCAATGATGAATTAAAAATAAGTCCAAGTGATGAGATACACAGGACTGCTGAAGAAGATGACACGATGTTTGACGAATGGCATACGGAAGATGATGTTGTTGATGAAGTTACACATGATGTTGAGACATCAACTGAAACACTGATGCCAAAACAAGAAGAAGATAGTCTAAATGCTACTGATCAGGTTACCAGAGAACCTCCATCCAGAATCAAAAAGAATCATCCTACTGAAGGAGTTATTGGGCGAATAGAAGAAGGATTACGTACCAGAGACAAGCCAAGAATTAACTACAGAGAGATGGAAAGGTATGTCTGCTATACGTCTCAAATTGAACCAAAGAATGTTAAGGAAGCTCTGCTGGACGAGTATTGGATAAATGCAATGCAAGAAGAGCTTGAACAGTTCGTGAGAAATGATGTTTGGGTATTAGTTCCAAGACCAAAGGATTCCAATGTTATTGGAACAAAGTGGATTTTTAAGAACAAAACAGATGAGAATGGGAATACCATGTATGCTGCCTTTCAAGGCATGGCCACTAGAGCTCAGAATGAGCGACCGGTTGAGGATAGGAAACAAGGGTATTTTTGAGAATTTAGGCGAGTGCCTATCCCCTCGTTTAACAGTGAGGGAGGGCCCTAGGAAGCGGAGTTCTGGATTGACTCCATAGTCAAGCACTTGAGTACTATGGGAGTCCCAGATGAATACTAGGTGAAATTTGCTGTGTACAAGATGGAAGGTTTAGCCAACACCTGGTGGAAACAGGTCAAGAGGAGAATAAATGTTGTAGGGTTGACTTGGGAACAGTTTGAGACATTGTTCAATGACCAGTATTTCCCTTAGAGTTGCAGGGAAGAAAAAGCACTGGAATTCATGTCACTGCAGCAAGGTGACATGTCTGTGAGGGAATATGAGGCTAAGTTTAATGACCTATCCCGGTTTGCACCATCTCTAGTGGAGTCTGAACACATGAGATCTCTTAAGTTTGAGAAGGGCCTCAAGAACTCTGTGAGGAGATCCTTGGTGGCTCTAAGACTTCGGAACTTCCGGGAATTGGTAGCTGCTGCTACAAGGGTGGAACAGGATAACTTGGCCTATCGCCAAAGTAAAGAAGAAGAGGCGTCGAAATCGCCTGGGTAGACCTTCCGTTTCAAGTGGACCACAAAGAAAGTGGTAGAAGAAACCGCAACTGTGTGATGATCGTTGGGGAAATGGCAAGCGGCGAGTTCATTCGGGAGTGACAGAAATGCTCCATACGGGCCTGTGTGTCACCATTGCGGGTAGGTGGGCCATATTAAGAGGAATTGTCCTAATCGGCCGCTGGGCTCAACAAGCCCAAAGTGACGCCCACGCCCAAGAAGGGCCACCACAAAGAGCATGCCACCATATCACCGCCACAGATGCCATACCCTCCCCGCTACCGACTTATCAACCGACTCAAGATATACAGCCTCGACCTCGCGCCGAGATCGGCACAACCACCTCCACCACAACAAGATAGGCCTCCGCCAAAGCAGCCTTAATGTTGGGTGACAGAGGAAATGAAAAGCACAGGACAAGCTTATACCCCGGCGGGAGGCTCGGAGGTCGGACCGAAAGAACGCGGTGGTTGAGGGTATGATTCTAATCTCTCATTCTTTTGCTCACGTGTTGTTTGATACAGGTGCTATGTTGGAAATGTGTCCATAAAGTGGGATGTAATTTGTTATTTATGAAATGACAAATGTAAGACATTATTATTTTGCTGATTTTATAAAATAAGATAAAGTTATGTTTTGACACATACTCAAGAGTGTTTATGATATTGTTTAGTCCATAAACTGTTACTAACGAAAAGAAGAGTCGGGGAACCCCGCCGGACAAACTCTTCGGATACTGGGTTTAAAATAGATATTCGCAGTCTTAGGATTGATTGGGCAATCGAATCCGATTATGATCAATTAGATCGAACCATGTGATCTTTGGTCTCGGGGCATGGGAGTTGGACTCTGTGGTTGATCTAGACATGCTCGCAACATGTTGAATAGACCATGTGACCGATTAGGTTAGAGTAAAACCGTTTACACAACTCTAAACCTAATCATCACAACTTAAGTATATTTGTATAATTATCTTAATCAAGTGAATGCGTAGCTCAACTTAGTATCTCATGATCTTTGATTCGCCAATGAGATTAGTTCACGCTATTGAACGACATCCGGTTATTGGGATCATGACAATATTAAGTTGGAGTTATGTGATTCACAGATATGGAATTCAGAAAATAATATCACCTCATGCTTTATTGACGGGTGTGTGAATAAATAAACCAGGCCCGGTATTCAATGATGATATTCATTGATTAAGACATCGTAACATGTGCGAGACATCTTACTTAACGTTTGTCTTTCTTATTCACGGTCATATAAAGGAGTTGAGGAAATAATGATTAGAATGGTAAAACGGTAATATTATATACACCATTCTCGATCACCGATATTTACGAAGGATAATAATGCATTTACACGTGGACCGTGTGATAAATTGTATCAACACCAAAAGAAAAATTAGCGCACATGAATCGAGAGATTATTTGGCATCGAACTTTTAGTGGAGTTGTACGATGTCGGAATTAAATATGTCGATAACTTATAGGGATGAGTTAGTCGAATATTGTAATTCCATAGCTTTGTTCATGTGGGTCCATTCGGTCTCAAGGCTAGCTCTAATAAATGGGAAAAACAGAATCGATAATTATGTTTAAATTCATTGTGTTATTTTTCATTTATTTGATAATTGAAAAAAAAAAAGAATGAGTTTTGAATTTTGAAATTAATGGAGATTAATTTAAAATTCAAAATGAAATTTAAACATGATTTTATTTGGCAACTAAAGGAAAGAGAAAAGTGAGATTTTATTTTGGGAAAATTCGAAATCCCTTGCCTTAAGGGGATTTCGAATTTTGCTCCAAAATAGGAAAGAAATTCGGAAATCCCTAAGCCATGTAGGGATTTTGGATTTCAACCCTAGGGTTAAGGAGAAATTCGAAAATCCCATCTAGGGTTTGAGTTTTTGAATTTTTCCTATATAAGGATATTATTGAAAACCCTAGGGAGAGAGTTTTTGGAGAAAAGAAAAAGAGATCACACTTTCCTTAGGGTGGCCGGATTTTGTAGAGACAAAATAGAAGGAAAAAGTTTCCTTAGGTTTTTGAAAAAGAGCCCACTCTCTCATCCTAAAAATTGTAGAGACATAGCCTTGAATCAACGAGTGGTTCTTGGTGTGATCGTGACAATAAACAACGATCTTGTTTCACGGCAATTCTCCATCTTGGAACGTGAGATAGTGAGACAAGATCCTTGCGGTCAATTAATTCAATCGTCACAAAGGTATGTGAGATTTTTCTAATCCTTTGTCCATAAACATATATCATGCATGAATCTCTCGTTGTGGTTTACGTTTAATTATGAATTAAATGGATATGATAAAATTTTTTGAAATTCCGCCTACAATATTGTTGTTGTTCAAATGATTTTTCATATATAAATCACAATAAGATCCTACATGCTACACACTCATTTATATCAAGTTCTTTTGTTCAGACTTTGAAACTGAATAGTGGGAATTTAGAAGTCACGATGACTTTGAACTCCCCACTGGGATGTGTGGAGGTAATGAGTGTGTGCAAATCGTGTGAAATCACGATTGGTAGTGAGCGATTGAGAGCAGATTTGATTATCCTTCCGATGAACCTGTTTGATGTGGTACTTGGAATGGATTGGCTGTCAAGGTACGGTGCGATTGTTGATTGCTACCGTAGGAAGGTAACCTTGGTGACAGATTCTGGAACAGTAATTTCTTATCAGGCAGAGATGAACCCAGTCCTTGGGGAACAGCTGTTAAAGTACAGCGTTGGGGGACGGAAGAACTTAGCCTGTTTCTCTTCCCTTCTTGCCTTAGGAGGTGAACCTGAAGTAATTGGAGATAGTGCGGGGATCCCTCTAGTGGATGAGTTTACAGATGTGTTTCCTGATGAGCTACCTGGTTTACCGCCAGATCGGGAGATTGAATTTTGTATTGACTTGGTCCTGGGAACGGCACCTATTTCCATCCCTCCATACCAGAAGGCTCCGGCGGAGATGAAAGAATTAAGAACGCAGCTTGAGGAGTTGGCAGAAAAGGGATATATCCAGAATAGTACTTCCCCTTGGGGTGCCCCGGTGCTATTTGTGAAGAAGCACGACGGATCTCTTCGGTTGTGTATTGACTACCATCAATTGAACAGGGTGACTGTGAAGAACAAGTACCCACTGCCAAGCATCGATGAATTGTTCGATCAGTTGAGTGGATCACAGTTCTACTCTAAGATTGACTTGAGATCTGGGTACCATCAGCTGAAAATCAAGGAGGAAGACATTCCGAAGACTGCTTTTAGAACTCCGTATGGGCACTTCGAGTTTTTGGTAATGCCGTTTCAGTTGACGAATGCCCCGGTTGCATTCATGGATCTAATGAATCGTGTATTCCGGCAGTACTTGGATCGATTCGTGATCGTCTTCATTGATGAAATATTGGTTTACTCGAAGACTTGGGAAGAACATGCGCAACATTTGAGAATTGTTCTTCAAACTCTTCGAGAACACCAGTTGTATGCTAAGAAGGAGAAGTGCGACTTCTGGCTGACAGAAGTGAAGTTCCTTAGGCATGTGATTTCTGGACAGGGAATTTCTATAGATCCTTTTAAGATCGAGACTATGCTACAGTCGGAAAGGTCGAAGAATGTAGCGGAGATTTGCAGTTTTCTCAGACTGGCAGGCTATTACTGCGTTTTGTGAGGGACTTCTCGAGCATCGCTGCACCGATGACTCGGTTGACGAGGAAGGAAGTCAGATTCGAATGGGACGCCGAATGTGAAAATGCTTTTCAGGAATTGAAGGTCAGACTGACATGTGCACCAGTCTTAACTATTCCTAACAGTGAAGAACTGTATGAGGTGTATACTGATGCCTCAGGGAGTGGGCTAGGCTGTGTGTTGATGTAGGGTGGATGCATTGTAGCTTACCCATTCTGAAACTAAAGCCACATGAACAGAATTACCCCACTCATGATTTAGAGCTGGCAGTGGTGATATTTGCTCTGAAGATGTGGAGATGTTATCTTTATGGAGCAAAGTTTCAGGTCTTTTCTGACCATAAAAGTCTGAAGTACTTGTTTACTCAGAAAGACTTGAATCTCAGGCAAAGAAGATGGGTGGAGTACATGAAAGATTTTGACTTCACTCTCCAGTACCATCCTGGAAAAGCTAATGTGGTGGGTGATGCGCTTAGCAGGAAGCCGACGAGGACTCTAGCGTCATTAGCTTTGGAAGATTGGAAAATGACTGAAGTGGTGAGTGAGTACGATCTTCAGTTCTACGAAGATTATAACCAGGCTATGGTGTATAATCTGGTTTTTACACCGGACATGGTGCAGCAGGTTAAGCAGAATCAATGGCAGGATCCACACCTCTAAGGAATTTGGATTCGGATCCAAAATGGAGAGTAATTCGAGGATTGGAGAATCCGGGAGGATAGAGCCTTGTATTTCCGCAACTGGCTTGCTGTTCCTAAGGCAGGTGAGGTAAAGAAGAAGATTCTGCAAGAGGCACACAAATCAAGGTATGTTATTCATCCGGGGAGTACAAAGATGTACCAGGACCTGAAAAAACAGTACTGGTGGAGAGGCATGAAAAGAGACGTTCGTGAGTATGTCTCGGAATGTGTGACTTGCCTCCGGATTAAAGTTGAGCACCAGAAACTAGCGGAAGAGTTGCAACCTCTTCCTGTCCCTGGATGGAAATGGGAGCACATCACCATGGATTTTCTGATGGGGCTACCGAGAACCGAGCTGAAGCACGATGCCATCTGGGTGGTGGTAGACAGGTTGACGAAGTCCGCGCACTTCATACCATTCCATGCAACGTATTCTCAGAATATTCTGTCAGAGTTGTACCTGGAGCACATCGTGAGGTTACATGGAGTGCCATTGTCTATCACGTCTAATCGTGACACGCGTTTTAATGCACGGTATTAGAAGAGTTTCCAGGAAGCCATGGGTACAGATCTGAATTTTAGCATTGCATTTCATCCTCAGACAGATGGACAATCTGAAAGAGTTATTCAGATTCTGGAGGATATGCTTCGTGCTTGTATTCTGGAATTTGGTGGGAACTGGAAGAAATATCTGTATCTAGCTGAGTTTGCTTACAACAATTGGAATGGCACTGTTTGAAGCTCTGTATGGTCGTCCTTGTAGGTCACCTGTGTGTTGGTTGGAACCAGAGGATCGACTGAGCACTGGACCGGAACTCATTCAAGAGAATAATGAGAAGATAGGCGTGATTCGAGAACGCCTCACACACTCAAAGTCGCCGTAAAAGTTATACGATGAAGGCGAGGCCTTTGGAATTCCAAGAAGGCGATTGTCTTGTCAAGGTTTCCCCATGTAAGGGAGTTGTTCGGTTCAAAGGTGAAAGGGAAAACTCGCACCAAGGTATGTGGGACCATTCCCGATCGTGGGCAACGAGTCGAGTAGTGGCGCATCGTTTTTTTTTACCACCTGAGTTATCTCACGTGCATGATGTGTTTCATGTCTCCATACTTCGAAAATGTCAACCTGAGCCAGCAGCTGTAGTGCAGTGGTTTGATGTTTCGATACAGTATGATGCGTCATACAAGGAGGCACCAGTTCAGATTCTTGACCGAAAAATAAAGAATCTGTGTCATCGTGAGATTCCATTAGTGAAAGTATTATGATAGCACCATGGAGTTAAGAAAACGACATGGAAGCTTGAAACGACGATGCAGGATCCGCATCTGTTTACACTCTGAGGTAGGCTTTAATTTCGGGGACGAAATTGCCTTAGGGGGGTGGAGCTGTAACACCCTGAAGAATTAATTGAGATTAGTTAAGGTAATTGAGATTATTAGTGTGCCTAATCTGATTTAATTAATTGAGTTTAAATAATTCCAAGGTATTTAAATTATTCACAGTAATTTATTTTAATCCAAAAGTGTGTATGGGCGCATTTCTGGACTGTTATATTTTACATATGTCATTTTCTTTTACTTTTCTTTTTCTTTTCTTTTTCTTTTTCCTTTCTTTTCTTTCTTTCTTTTCCTTTCCCCGAGCCTTCTCTCTCTCTCTCTCCTTCACTCTCACTCCCGCTCACTCACTCTCTCTCTCTCTCTCGGGTTTTTATGTCCCAAATCAAACGGATTTTGAGCCAAGGACGAGTTTCAAAGTGTTTTCAACGTCAAGAGAAGGATTCGAGGTAAGATTACTGAAAGAACCTCTCTTGAATCTCAAGTTTTTATATTTCAAAACTTATTTTTGGTTCAAACCGGATTTTGATGATTTTTGAGTAAAACTAGAGTAGAAATTGGCGATCTTGGGTTCTTTGGACTTGTTTTAGGACCTAGAACCCGGATCTAGTGGCTTTCCTTTGAAATATTTGGATTTGGGACTGGATTTGCAGGTTTTTGGACTGATTTCTGCGAGCTTCTCTTGCGCAGGTCGACCGGATTGTATTGGTTCCCGAATCGAATTCGGATGCGGAAGCACAGCGGAAAGGCGGATCGTGTATAACAAAAATTTTCATAAAACCTTTGAGACACTCTATAGATTACATTAATTTATGCACGAATAAATTAATCTCATTAATTCATTTATTAAGAACTCAATTAGGAAAAATACCTGGAGGTCAACTCGGTTGATAACTTGAGTTCTTTGACCTCGAACAATCCTTGCTCCAAAGCTTTGTGTTTAGAAAACCATTGTCTTCCATGTCAATTCCTAGAATCCACGAAGACGTGTGTGTGGGCACACATGAGACAAAACGGGTTACAATAAACACTCGAATTTCCACAAACACCAACGCATGCACGATGTGGAATTTTTGGAGAAAAAGTTTTTCCTTTCTTTTTGCTCTTGAGAATTTCGGCCACCTAACTCTTAAGGCTGAAAATATTGTTTCAAAAAATTGTTATCACAATTTTCTATCATTCTCATATTTAAAGAGTAGAAGTCAAACATCAAAAAGGAATCAAATCTCTATCTCTAAGATAAAGCTTGTTAATTATCTCCTATTAGAATTTGGAACAAAATCTCCTCTTATCCTATCTATTATGGCCGGCCACCTTAAGGGGATTATATCCCTGTGTAGGGGCCAATATTAGATAGGGAAGGAAGAGAAAAATCATCATTTATCCTGTAGTCCAATTTTGACTCAAATTCAAATTCCAATTTAACTCAAACTTAAATTAATTTGAATTCTAAATTGAACAACTTATCAAATAAGTTTGAATGGATAAATCTAGATGTGCTCAAATTTAAATTTAAATAATCACATCATTTAAATAATAATTAATTCTCAATTAATTATTTTCGAGTGTTTAATTTTAGAATTTCATAATTCTAAAATTCCCATTTTGCCCTCTGTGTCTGGCAAAATTACTAGGACGACGCGGGGACTAATGGACCTATAATCCCGAGCTCCAATAAAATTAATAATCAATTGAACACTTTAATTAATTAATTAATTCTATTAATTCAAATAGTTACTCCACTATAAACTTGGAATTGCACTCTAGAAATTATAGATATAAATTACTTCTAAAAGCGTGAAGTGTCCATTTGATATAGTCATTGCATATAGATCAATCCTCCATAAATAATTCATAATTAGAGCCAGGTAGAATCCGTTAACCTCTCTAATTATATCTTTATCCTTGAGTACCATTGATTCTCTAATGGACAGTGATTCATAAAACACATTCATGAATCGGAGCTCCTACTGATCCAAGTACCGAATCAACCCTCAAGAGAATTATTTATCTACTTCTTTGTCAAGAAGGAATGGATTCCATCTCGTATAATAACATTCCCAGCTACCTACTTCATCATGTCTCCAAAATACAAGGAATAGGATTCAGGGTCTCGGAATCCGTACCGAGTAAATCAAAAGACACAAATCCATAAATAGGAGTTTGTTAAGAACTCAAGATTAAGATCATTCTATATATGACCATCGGTAGACTCAATTAGAATTTCTATACTTAACGGAAATTATTAGAAATTCATATTATGTCTGTGTCCTTGTTCCACATAATCTCATTCTGCGAAATACACTCATTCAATATCTCACCATATTAACTGTGCGGATAACACCATTCCATTCTAATTGGAAATGACATGTATTAATAATGTTTTAATTAAAGATTCTGAACTTTAATTAAATTCATTATGAACATTGCTTTTTGATTATTATCCTAAAACATTATCCTCTCGTATATAACACTTATATACAATGTTTAAGGTTACATAAATAATCATGGAATTTTCATTGATATTCATAAAATATTTATAAATATATGCACATAAAATAATGAATAAACTCTTTTATTAAATAAATAATAAACATCCTATTACATCTCATGCTTCTAGGACACCATTCTCAACAGATTGCAGGCTGACCGGTCGACCGGTGTGCACACTACCGGTCGACTGCTGGGAATAGTGTCCTAAAAGCATGAGATGTAAAAGGATATTTATTATTTATTTAATAAAATAGTTTATTCATCATTTTATGTGCATATATTTATGAATATTTTATGAATATCAAATAAAATTCCTTGATTATTTATGTAACATTAAACATGGTATATAAGTGTTATATATGAGAGGATAATGTTTAAGGATAATAATCAAAAGTAATTGTTCATAATGAATTTAATTAAAGTTCGGAATCTTTAATTAAAACATTATAAATACATGTCATTCCCATTTAGAATGGAACGGTATTATCCGCACTGTTAATATGGCGAGATATTGAATGAGTGTATTTCGCATAATGAGATTATGTGGAACATGGACACAGACACAATATGAATTTCACATAATGAGATTATACGAGATGAAATCCATTCCTTCTTGAGAAAGAAGCAGATAAAATAATTCTCTTGAGTGTTGATTCGGCACTTGGATTAGTAAGAGCGCTCTGGTTCATGAATGTGTTTTATGAATCACTATCCATTAGAGAATCAACGGTACTCAAGGATAAAGATGTAATTAGAGAGGTTAACGGATTCTACCTGACTCTAATAAGGAATTACTTATGGAGGATTGATCTATATGAAATGACTATATCAAATGGACACTTCATAGTTTAGAAGTAATTAATGTCTATAATTTCGAGAGTGCAATTCCAATTTTATAGTGGAGTAACTATTGGAATTAATAGAATTAATTAATTAATTAAAGTGTTTAATTAATTATTAATTTTATTGGAGCTCAGAATTATAGGTCCATTAGTCCCCGCGTCGTCCTTGTAATTCTACCAGATACAAAGGGCAAAATGGGAATTTTAGAATTACGGAATTCTAAAATTAATATCAAGAATAATTAATTGAGAATTAATTATTATTTAAATAATGAGATTATTTAAATTTGAATTTGAACATATCTAGATTTATCCATTTAAACTTATTTGATAAGTTGTTTAATTTAGAATTCAAATTAATTTAAGTTTGACTTAAATTCGAATTTGAATATGAATTAAAATTGGACTACTGGATAAAGGATAAAATCTCTTCCTTCCCTATTTGATATAGGCGCCACACATAGGGATAAACCCTAGGAGGGTGGCCGGCCATCAAGAGGATAAGGGGAAGGAATTTTTTGTTCCAAATTCAAAATTGGAGATATGGATTTGATTCTATTTTGAAGTTTGACTTCTACTCTTTAAATATGAGAAAGATAGAAAATTGTGGGAACAATTTTGAAACATTTTTCAGCCCTAATTCCAGAGTGTGGCCGAAATTCTCATAGAGGAAAAGAGTGAAATTTGAGTGTTTTAGAAACCTGTTTTGTCTCACGTGTGCCCACACGCACGTCTACGTGGAATCAAGGAATTGATATGGAAGACTTTGGTGTTCTAAACATAAAGCTTGGAGCTAGGACTGTTCGTGGTCAAAGAAATTCAAGTTATCATCCGAGTCAACTATCAGGTATTTTTTCGGTTGAACCTTGAATGATATAAATTAATGTGATTAATTTATTCATGCATAAATTAATATAATCTATAGAGTATCTCAAAAGTTTTATGAAAATTTTTGTTATACACGATCCGCCTTTCCACTGCGTTTTCACCACCGAATTTGATTCGGCAACCAACATCGACCGGTAGTGTTGCACTGCTCTGTCACCGGTTGACCGGTGCACACGGGTTTGACCCTGTTTGGCCTGAAAAGTGTCGTTTTGACCCATGCTTTCGAGGAGAACCCAAATTAGCTTCATTTGGGGACTTGGGATGAAGGGATTAGCATCTTTAATCCCTGATTTGATATTAAAACCCTTGGAATGGAATTGAAACATGAAAATGGATTAGAGCACACTAATTGAAAATCTTGGTACATAAGTGGGATTGGATTTCTTTAGGAATGAGAGTTAATCCTAAAGTGCTGTTTTGTATCAGTGATCCCTGAGGATTCACACTGAAGGGGCTTGAGGAAGCGGAAGCCGGAAAAGGCAACGCTAGTCCCAGGTTTGATTGCGCGAGGTAGGATTTCTATCCCTTTCCCTTGTGAGCTTGTTTTCAAAAAGGATTTTGGCCTTGAAAGTGTTTTAAAGAAAGGGATTGGTTTGCGAAAGAAAAATATTTTAAAAACCATGGCTTGTTAGTTTATGGAAATCCTTGGCTTGTCCTGTCCATGGAATCCATAGCTTGTCTACTCATGGAACCTCATGGCTTGCCTAGTCATGGGGCCCGCGGCTTGAGTAGTTCGTGGGGTGATATGAACGATTTCATAATGTTAAATGAATGATTTCTTAAGATAAGAGATCTTGTGAACTGGTAATAGAGTCTATTGCTGTAAGCCTAGATAGGATGCGGAGAGTGCATCCTCGGGGGTAGAACCCGAAACTCGGTCCAGTAGGCGAGGCACTTGGTGAGGTGAGTAATTTGTACTAATTACTTGCTGAAGCCTGTAATATGGATTATTTTCATTTATATTTCCTTTGAGAAAAAGAATGTGAGGTTTCGGCTGTTCAGTCGGGACTGAATGTCTTGTTTTATTCATTTATTCATTTTGCGCTTATTTATTTTTTCGTTTATTTTAAGTATTTCAAATTATATCCTACTGGGCCTTTCGCTCATATTTTATGTTTTAAATGTTAAACCCCTCCCAGGAGACTCGGGGAGTGCTGCATCATAGCTGAGTCGTGCTACGAATCGACCAAGTGAGGATTGTGTTCATCCTCTAATATAAAGTGTAAGGAATTCGAGAAATTCTGTAAACTTATTTAATATTTAGATTTACTTGTGACGGCCCGTGCCCTCGCAGCGCAGTCGCCATTCCTTATGTTGGGAATAGTGTCCTGAAAGCATGAGATGTAAAAGGATATTTATTATTTATTTAATAAAATAGTTTATTCATCATTTTATGTGCATATATTTATGAATATTTTATGAATATCAACTAAAATTCCTTGATTATTTATGTAACCTTAAACATGGTATATAAGTGTTATATACAAGAGGATAATGTTTAAGGATAATAATCAAAAGTAACTGTTCATAATGAATTTAATTAAAGTTCAGAATCTTTAATTAAAACATTATTAATACATGTCATTCCCATTTAGAATGGAACGGTGTTATCCGCACTGTTAATATGGTGAGATATTGAATGAGTGTATTTCGCATAATGAGATTATGTGGAACATGGACACAGACACAATATGAATTTCTAATAATTTCCATTAAGCATAGAAATTCTAATTGAGTCTACCGATGGTCATATATAGAATGATCTTAATCCTGAGTTCTTAACAAACTCCTATTTATGGATTTATGTCTTTTGATTTTTCTAAGCACGGATTCCGAGACCCTGAATCCTATTCCTTGTATTTTGGAGACATAATGAAATAAGTAGCTGGGAATGTTATTATACGAGATGGAATCCATTCCTTCTTGAGAAAGAAGCAGATAAATAATTCTCTTGAGTGTTGATTCGGTACTTGGATTAGTAAGAGCGCTACGGTTCATGAATGTGTTTTATGAATCACTATCCATTAGAGAATCAATGGTACTCAAGGATAAAGATGTAATTAGAGAGGTTAACGGATTCTACCGACTCTAATTATGAATTATTTATGGAGGATCGATCTATATGCAATGACTATATCAAATGGACACTTCATAGTTTAGAAGTAATTAATGTCTATAATTCCGAGAGTGCAATTCCAAGTTTATAGTGGAGTAACTATTGAATTAATAGAATTAATTAATTAATTAAAGTGTTTAATTAATTATTAATTTTATTGGAGCTCGTAATTATAGGTCCATTAGTCCCCGCGTCGTCCTTGTAATTCTACCGGACACAAAGGGCAAAATGGGAATTTTAGAATTACGGAATTCTAAAATTAAATACTCAAGAATAATTAATTGAGAATTAATTATTATTTAAATAATGAGATTATTTAAATTTGAATTTGAACATATCTAGATTTATCCATTTAAACTTATTTGATAAGTTGTTTAATTTAGAATTCAAATTAATTTAAGTTTGACTTAAATTCAAATTTGAATCTGAATTAAAATTGAACTACTGGATAATGGATAAAATATCTTCCTTCCTTATCTTATTTAGGTGCCACACACAAAGGGATAAAACCCTAGGGTGGCCGGCCATCAAAGAGATAAGGGGAAGGGATTTTTTGTTCCAAATTCAAAATTGGAGATAAGGATTTGATCCTATTTTGAAGTTTGACTTCTTCTCTTTAAATATGAGATAAATAGAAAATTGTAACAACAATTTTTGACATTTTTTCAGCCCCAAAAACCTAGTGGCCAAAATTTTTCTCATAGGGAAAAGAGTGAAAAATATTTTTTCTCCAAAAATTCCACATCGTGCATGCGTTGGTGTTTGTGGAAATTCGAGTGTTTGAGAAACCATTTTGTCTCACGTGTGCCCACACACACGTCTACGTGGAATCAAGGAATTGACGTGGAAGACTTTGGTGTTCTAAACACAAGAGCTTGAAGCTAGGACTGTTCGTGGTCAAAGAAAATCAAGATATCATCCGAGTCAGCTACAAGGTATTTTTTCGGTTGATCCTTGAATCTTATAAATTAATGAGATTAATTTATTGGTGCATAAATTAATATAATCTATAGAGTATCTCAAAAGTTTTATGAAAATTTTTGTTATACACGATCCGCTATTCCGCTGCGTTTCCGCCGCCGAATTCGATTCGGCAACCAACAATTGGTATCAGAGCGGTCTATAGACGATATTAATTTATGCTTCGATTATTTGATAATCATAATTGATATTAAATATGTGACATTTAATTATGTATGTATGTGATGAGTAGGCACTTGCATTTATGGATGTTTATTTTATTCATGATGATGAATGTATGGATGATGGATTTGGTTGTTAATTATATGGTTCCATGGATCGGTTATATTCATTCGTTGATAAATTATTTGTAATTTAATTCGGGATTAGAATTATTGTAATTCTAGGATTTGGCTAGAATTAGGGTTTTTTTATTTTGAATCAAGAAGGAGGCCTTGAAGATCATGTTTGAAGCCTTCAAAGAAGCCCAGAAAAAGTACCCAGAAAGTTCCAGAAACGCAGCCCAGGCGCGGCCAGGACGTGGCCCAGCGCGCGCCCCGGACGCGCCCAGCGCGGCCAGGACGCCGCCCAGCGCGCCCCAGGCCAGGCCCAGGCGCCCAGGCGCGCTTTCAGCGCGCCGGCCAGGCCGCGACCCAAAGGTGGGGCGCCGCTGCCCAGGCTGCCCAAGACGCTGGCGGCCCAAGTTCGGATTTGATCCCGAACAGGCCCGAAGGTTTGAAACCCTTGTAAAGCGTGCCGACGAAGTCCGGAAAAGTTCCGGATCCCAAGGAAGGTGAAATCCAACCCGAGACAAAGAATGAAGTCAAGAATAAAGAATTCAAGAATCAAGACCCGTTGATGTAACGAAAGAATATAATTATTGTAATTATTTATTTATTCGATTCGATTGAGTTGTAATTTATTTTTCCATGGGACCCAGTCAAATCCATCTCAATAGTTGATTGCATATATTTATATTTTATGTTGATAATTATATATTATATATGTCCATGCATATAACATGCCATGTAGATATAATGTGCCTACTCATATGTTTTTATAACATGTCATGCATACACGCGCAATTGTTATTGTTTATTTTATTTATTATAAAAGTGTTTTAGAAAAATAAAATAAAATAAAATAAGAACATATGCGCTTGAAAATCATTTAATATGATTAAATTGATTTAAGTTGCAAAATTGATTTGCAAAATAATGTTACATGTGAAATTGAATTTAAGAGTTAAATTTTAGAATTTCACATATCAAAAAAAATAAATTGTTTATTTTTGAATTGAAAATCATGAGATGTTTTTCAAACAAAATACATATTTGCAAAATAATGAGTGGGAGAGGGTTGTATGACAATACGACCCACCGGGTCTCCATCATTAGTTACAACACCGTGAGATTCGAGAAAGGGGCTTCACGGCGGCACCGATTCCGTACTCCCCTACGGAAAGTGTTCTTTCGGATCAATAACAAGGTTGACTTCCTAGCGATAGGATTCAAGGATGTATTTCGGTTTGACCTACCCTACGGCGGCACTCGAAGTTAAGTCTCAGAGAATCGAAATGATGGGTTACACTCATGGAGATATAATCAAATTGTTGATTATATTTTTGACCAAAATTAGCGGTAGTTAATAAATATGAAAATATGAGATATTTTGATTATATTTATTAATTGAGAAGGTCTCGGTTCAATTTGCGATATTTTGACCTACCCTACGGCAACACTATAATCGTGGTAAATTGAATTATCGTTGGCACCAGAATTATAACATGATTTATGTATTTTTCATGTGCATCATGCATCATATTTAATTGTGCCAAAATTAACATGCCTTGATATTCATGCACATAAATTGATTAGATGAATATTCTATTTATTCCCAAACAATATGTCGAATCCCATAATCACACTACTAGCGAATGAAAAATTAGGCGTTGATAATTATGCTAAGTGGAAAAGTAACATGAACATACTATTGGTCTGCGAAGACTATAAGTTTGTCCTAGCGGAGGAATGTCCTCCTCGAACCATGGCTTATGCATCCAAAACCGCAGGGAGCCTTTTGATCGCTGGATCAAGGCCAACAATAAAGCAAAGTGCTTTATCTTTGGCGACAAAGATGAGCGATAAAGCTTCGATAAGAAGAAGCATGAGGAGATGGAGACCGCTTATGAGATAATGGAGTCTCTAGAAGCCATGTTCGGCGCTCCTTCCGAAAAAGGCTCGTTTGGATGCCGTAAGGGCTTTCATGAACGATAAGATGAAGAAAGGTTCTTCATCCAAGGCACATGTTTTGAACATGATTGATCACCTCCACGATGCGGAGCTCAATGGTGCGAGAATCGATGAAGCCACCCAAGTTGGCATCATCCCGGAAAGCCTATCCTCGACTTTCATGAGTTCGTGAACAACTATGTTATGAACAAAAAGAAGTGCAATCTCACCGAACTCATGAATGACCTGCAAAACTCGAATCCACCAACAAAAGAAGGGAGGAGAAGAAAATGTTGTAGTTGCAGGAAGTTCGGTAAAAACAAAAGAAAAACCAGAACCGGGAAAAGCGAATGAGAAAAAAGAACAAGGTAAATCAGATTTACTAGTTCTTGAAACATGTTTAGTAGAGGGTGATACCTCAGCCTGGATAATTGATTCGGGAGCTACTAATCATGTTTGTTTTTCTTTGCAATGTCTTAGTTCTTACACTGAGTTAGCCGATGGGGACTACACGATGAAAGTAGGCAATGGCGCAAGAGTTTCGGCAAAAGCAGTGGGAGAAGTTAGACTTCGTTTTAGGGAAAATAAATTTTTAGTTTTGAACAATGTTTATTTTATTCCAGACATTCGCAGAAATTTGATTTCTGTGGCCAAATTATTTGAACAATTATTTGAAGTTTATTTTGATAATGAATTTGTTCATATTTCTCGAAATGGTTTAAATATTTGTTATGGACGTCTGGATGATGGTTTATATTGTATAAAACCAATACCTAACTCCATCGCTTAACTTTGAAATGTTCGGAGTTGCGAACCTAAGAATAAAAAGCAAAAGATTTCTCACGAAAAATAACACATATCTGTGGCACCTTAGACTTGGTCACATTAACCTAAATAGGATTGAAAAGCGGTAAAGGATGGTCCTTTGCGCGAGCTAAAAGTTGGCGAGCTTCCGATCTGTGAATCTTGTTTGGAAGGTAACCTGACCAAGAGACCTTTTACTGACAAAAGGAGTAAGAGCTACGAGAACCCCTACAAGGTGATACATTCAGATGTATGTGGACCGTTAAACGTCCAAGCTAGAGGAGGTTATGAATATTACGTCACTTTTATTGATGACTATTCAAGATATGGTTACGTTTACGATGCAACGGAAATGAAACTTTTGGAAAGTTTAGAGAATTCCGAGAAGTTGAAAACAATTAGGTAAACCAATCACGACACTTCGATCAGATCGATCGGGGGTGAATACCGGACCAAGAGTTCGGGATTTCTTGATTGAAGAAGGTGTGGTATCCCAATTGACTGCACCCGGTACACCACAGCAGAATGGTGTGGCCGAAAGGAGAAATCGGACTTTGCTCGACATGATAAGATCAATGTTGAGTTATTCTTCATTGCCTACTTCTTTTTGGGGTTATGCCCTAAAAACCGCTATGTATATTCTGAATCTAGTTCCATCTAAATCTATACCTAAGACACCCCTAGAGTTGTGGAATGGTCAAAAACCTAGTTTGAGACACATTCGCATATGGGGGAGTCCAGCACATGTGCTAAGGCAAAAGACCGGGAAGTTGGAACCAAGGTCAGAAGTATGCATCTTTGTGGGATACCCACAAGGGACAAGAGGAGGACTGTTTTATAGTCAAGCAGATCAAAAGGTGTTTGTATCGACAAATGCCACATTTCTGGAGCATGACTATATGATAGATTTCAAGCCTAGAAGTAAGATAGTGTTAGAAGAGTTACTTTCTGATGAGATCAGACCACATTCGACAAGAGTTGTCGGACCACTCAGAGAAAAGACCACAGTTCCTGATCAGACTCCTATGGCACCTCGTCGTAGTGGGAGGGTAAGCAGGTTACCCGACCGTTATACCGAGGAAGCCCAAATCGTCACTGCTGATGACGGTAAGGAGGATCCATCGACCTTTAGGGATGCGATGGATGATTCTGATAAGGAAGAATGGCAAGCAGCTATGAAACTCGAGATGGAGTCTATGCACTCTAACTCAGTCTGGCAACTTGTAGATCTACCCGAAGGGGTAAAACCCATTGGATGCAAGTGGATCTTCAAGAGAAAGAGAGGAGCGGATGGAAAAGTAGAGACTTATAAAGCAAGGCTAGTGGCTAAGGGTTATACCCAAAAGGAAGGAGTTGACTGTGAGGAAACTTTCTCACCGGTAGCCATGCTTAAGTCCATCCGGATACTCCTAGCCATTGTAGCATATTTTGACTATGGATATGGCAGATGGACGTCAAGACAGCTTTTCTGAATGGCTATCTTGATGAAACCATCTATATAGATTAGTCAGAGGGTTACATAGTGGAAGGCCAACAGCAGAAAGTCTGCAAACTGCAAAGGTCCATTTATGGACTGAAGCAGGCTTCTAGATCATGGAACATCAGGTTTGATGAGGCTGTAAAGTCTTATGGATTTGATCAAAACATTGATGAACCATGTGTCTACAAGTACAAGAAAGAAGAGAAAGTGGTCTACTTAATTCTTTACGTCGATGACATCCTACTCATAGGGAATGATGTGGGAATGATGACAGATGTAAAGGAGTGGTTAGGTAGCCAATTCCAAATGAAAGATTTAGGAGAGGCAAGCTATGTTCTTGGGATCAAGATTATTCGAGATCGCAAGAAAAAGCTTTTGGCGTTATCACAAGTATCTTATATAGACAAAGTGTTGTCTAGGTATTCGATGCAAAACTCCAAGAAAGGGAATTTGCCTTCTAGGCAAGGTATTCATCTTTCTAAGGAGCAATGTCGAAAGACCCCGCAGCAGGAAGAAGATATGAGAAGGTATCCCTACGCTTCGGCCGTGGGAAGCCTTACGTATGCCATGTTGTGTACAAGACCAGATATACGCTATGCAATTGGGAGTAGTCATCGCTACCGGTCCAACCTAGGATTAGATCATTGGGTTGCAAGTGAAGTGTATTCTCAAGTATCTTAGGAGAACGAGAAACTATAAGTTAGTATATTCCGGAGAAGATCTGTCTCTCACCGGATACACAGTTCGATTTCCAATCGATAGAGATAGTCGACGTCGACATCTGGATCTGTGTTCACCTTAATGGAGGAGCCGTGGTATGGAGAAGTATAAAGCAAAAGTGTGTTCTTGACTCTACCATAGAAGTTGAATATGTTGCGACTTGTGAAGCCGCAAAAGAAGCTACATGGCTCGGGAAGTTCTTAACCGATCCGGAAGTTATTCCGATATGGATAAGCCAATTAAGCTCTCCACTGTGACAACAATGGAGCGTGGCTAATTCAAAAGAACCTAGAAGCCATAAGAGTGCGAAACCTATAGAAAGGAAATATCACCGATCGGAGACATTGTGGATAGAGGCGATGTAAGCGGTTCAAGATCGCGTCGAGGACAACCTTGTCGACCCGTTCACCAAGACATTGCCATTGAATGTTTTTGATCGGCACTTAGATGGATTTGGGATTAGAGACATGACACACACCGCTTTAGGACAAGTGGGAGATTGTTGGGAATAGTGTCCGAAAGCATGAGATGTAAAAGGATATTTATTATTTATTTAATAAAATAGTTTATTCATCATTTTATGTGCATATATTTATGAATATTTTATGAATATCAAATAAAATTCCTTGATTATTTATGTAACCTTAAACATGGTATATAAGTGTTATATACAAGAGGATAATGTTTAAGGATAATAATCAAAAGTAATCGTTTCATAATGAATTTAATTAAAGTTCGGAATCTTTAATTAAAACATTATTAATACATGTCATTCCCATTTAGAATGGAACGGTGTTATCCGCACTGTTAATATGGCGAGATATTGAATGAGTGTATTTCGCATAATGAGATTATGTGGAACATGGACGCAGACACAATATGAATTTCTAATAATTTTCGTTAAGCATAGAAATTCTAATTGAGTCTACCGATGGTCATATATAGAATGATCTTAATCCTGAGTTCTTAACAAACTCCTATTTATGGATTTATGTCTTTTGATTTACTCGGTACGGATTCCGAGACCCTAAATCCTATTCCTTGTATTTTGGAGACATAATGAAATAAGTAGGCTGGAATGTTATTATACGAGATGGAATCCATTCCTTCTTGAGAAAGAAGCCGATAAATAATTCTCTTGAGTGTTGATTCGGTACTTGGATTAGTAAGAGCGCTCTGGTTCATGAATGTGTTTTATAAATTACTATCCATTAGAGAATCAATGGTACTCAAGGATAAAGATGTAATTAGAGAGGTTGCAGATTCTACCCGACTCTAATTATGAATTATTTATGGAGGATCGATCTATATGCAATGACTATATCAAATGGACACTTCACAGTTTAGAAGTAATTAATGTCTATAATTCCGAGAGTGCAATTCCAAGTTTATAGTGGAGTAACTATCGAATTAATAGAATTAATTAATTAATTAAAGTGTTTAATTAATTATTAATTTTATTGGAGCTCGTAATTATAGGTCCATTAGTTCCGCGTCGTCCTTATAATTCTACCGAGACACAAAAGGGCAAAATGGGAATTTTAGAATTACGGAATTCTAAAATTAAATACTCGAAGAATAATTAATTGAGAATTAATTATTATTTAAATAATGAGATTATTTAAATTTGAATTTGAACATATCTAGATTTATCCATTTAAACTTATTTGATAAGTTGTTTAATTTAGAATTCAAATTAATTTAAGTTTGACTTAAATTCGAATTTGAATCTGAATTAAAATTGAACTACTGGATAATGGATAAAATATCTTCCTTCCTTATCTTATTTAGGTGCCACACACAAAGGGATAACTAGGGTGGCCGGCCATCAAAGAGATAAGGGGAAGGGATTTTTTGTTCCAAATTCAAAATTGGAGATAAGGATTTGATCCTATTTTGAAGTTTGACTTCTTCTCTTTAAATATGAGATAAATAGAAAATTGTAACAACAATTTTTGACATTTTTTCAGCCCCAAAAACCTAGTGGCCGAAATTTTTCTCATAGGGAAAAGAGTGAAAAATATTTTTTCTCCAAAAATTCCACATCGTGCATGCGTTGGTGTTTGTGGAAATTCGAGTGTTTAAGAAACTATTTTTTCTCACGTGTGCCCACACACACGTCTACGTGGAATCAAGGAATTGACGTGGAAGACTTTGGTGTTCTAAACACAAGAGCTTGAAGCTAGGACTGTTCGTGGTCAAAGAAAATCAAGATATTTTCCGAGTCGGCTACAAGGTATTTTTTCGGTTGATCCTTGAATCTTATAAATTAATGAGATTAATTTATTGGTGCATAAATTAATATAATCTATAGAGTATCTCAAAAGTTTTATGAAAATTTTTGTTATACACGATCCGCTATTCCGCTGCGTTTCCGCCGCCGAATTCGATTCGGCAACCAACACCTTATACTACTACTAATGGGCTAAGTTATAGTCTAATTCATTATTTGTTGTTAGACTATTGTCTCTTTAATTTACGTTCATATGCGGGTAAATTTTTTTTCTTTACTTTAACCCTCGGGTTCTTAACATGTTATGTTGTTACACTAATAACATATCTTGCTATTACTTTAAAGATTCAGATATCAAACTAGTTCCCGAAATCTTGTCTTAACTTATTACAGTCCGTTGTTCTTTACTAAGACAATGGTTGTAATATCTTCTTCTTAGAACTGAGCATACATACTAGTATTCTATATTACATTAATCTGCAGCGGAAAATTGTTTTCTAAGCGAGCGTAGTAGAGACCACTCCCATGTACCCATGACAATTCTGCCACCCTTGCCTCCGCCTGTCCATCAAGCAAACCACTATATGACTGGCTGCTTACCTTTGTTACCTGCACATGAGTAAACTGATGAGCTAACGCTCAACAAGTATAAACATGCATACATCATAAACTAATAGAAATTACATTAAAAGTTATGATGCAAATATGCTCGTGTGAAACATGCTTTAAACTACTTTCTATCTTTCTGTTCTTACTTCTGTGGGTCTGGACCCCTGCTTACTGTCTGGTCTAGTCGCAATCTCTACTCTGTGAGATTTTCATCCCTTGCGGAGGCTGATGACCCATCAGTATTAACTGTGCATAAGGGTAACCATATGTCGCCCTTCTGCAATCTAGAGCATGAAGCCCTCCAAACACATATAATCACATGTAATCACATAGACTTAGGAACATAAGTAAATTCATAGTTCTAAGTCTAACTACAGCTTACTCGAGTCCAGACAAACATATATGTCTATACTTACCGTTAATCCGCTAGGATTCCCGCTTGCTGGAAGTACTTTCTCGTTGCTTCGGCTCTCATGCCAAAACCTGTTTCATGGAAATAGGTATTAACCACCTATTCTAAGCATCAAAATTTCTCATACTTGGATTCCTAAATCAAATTTCAACTCATTTTCAAACTTAACCCCTCTAGGCCGAATTCTAGCTCAAGAGGCAAATTACACCTATTCGTGTATCTCGGTTTCTGAATCTTAATCTATTCAATTCCGAGCTTTAAAACTGTTACTCATTCTCGAGAGTTGAATTCTTAATTCGATGCTTACTAACTAGGTTATTTGAAATTTTGGTAGAGTTTCACCTTGTTTTTTCTAGTTTCCTGAGTTTTCAATAACTTATTCTACTTCCGATTTCAGTACCTGTAGTCCAGATTCACATTCCTGAACACAATTTTTAACATAAAATGAACAACACTTTTTCTCCATTTCTAGGGTATTCCGGATTTTTTAGTGTTAATCCAAAAAAAAAAATTGTTCAATCCTTTCAATACTTGCACATTAAACTCCTATCGTAGTCCCCGAAAAAACCTCGGTTTTGTTTTTCAGTTTCACGGATTTTTTCCGAGATGAATTACTATTCATAAAAACGAAAAAGCATGCAGTTTCTCATGAAAAATCCAAAATCTTACCTTGAAAAGTTGAGATTCTCCGCTAGAATGCCTCGGGTTATGTTTCTACCGGACTGAACGGAAGAAATTTCGGCGAAAACGGGTGATTCCTTGATTTTCTCTCTTTTCTCTTTCTTTTCTCTATCTCTCGGTCACAGTTAGAAGAAGAAGCAAATATGGCTTCTAATGTAATCCGTAGGCCCATTTTAAGTGTAATATGTATATTATATTAATATTTCTAAAAACATCTCACATTACTTTCTAAATTAAATTAAAGAAATAACTTTAATTCCCATAATTTAATTCTACTAATTCTTATTAAGTTTAACACTTAATTTAAGTGGTTCCATGTTCCCCACATTTTTCTTGTCGAGACCAAACTTTCCGTTTTTCAAAACGAGTCTCTTTCCGGTACCGATGATTTCACACCCTGCACACAGGTCTATATCGCATTTACGGACCGCCGAGCACCCTGGGTCAAATTTCTCATATTCAACCCACTTCTCTTGGGTATCTCAATAGTCAATTTCTTTTTCTAAAATTTTCATTTTAAACGATCCAGAATTGCCCAAAACGTGCCCTCATGCAGGTACTATTTTTTTTTTGGGTTTCCGCTTAAACCGACTCGGGAAAATTCTGTTTCAGGAACTTTTGCCATTTTCCTTACTTCTAATACTTCTACTCTTTTCCTAACTGGTCATTTGGTCATTTACCAAATATTTCAGTTTTTCATAACTAAAATATACCCGTTAAAATTTCTAACTTTTAACCGATATTTCACTATTCACAACTGATATTTACGACTTTTTTCTGTAAAAATATTTGTATTATAACTTTACACTTTTCGGGTGATTTTACCCCGTATAAAAAGTTTCTACATGACACTTTCCTGATTACATCAATATTTCTACTACTTTCCATTCCGGGAAGAATTATGGTCAAATACCGGACTATCCGAATTTGACTTAAAATTTTCCCGGTCATTACATTACTAGACTGCGGTTGATGTCTGTTGTAATGATTATTTACATGAACATGTATGTCCTATGGAGTGGAGCCCTGTGTGTCAGAGGCTCTTGGATTATGTAATTTATCTATATTTTAATGCATTTAAGTGTGGGGCCCGGTTGGGAATCTGCTTTATTAATCCATAATCGAGCTCCACGTCACCCACCCCGTTTGGGGGCCGTGACAAGAAGAATATAATTATTGTAATTATTTATTTATTCGATTCGATTGAGTTGTAATTTATTTTTCCATGGGACCCGGTCAAATCCATCTAAATAGCTGATTGCATATATTTATATTTTATGTTGATAATTATATATTATATGTCCATGCATATAACATGCCATATAGATATAATGTGCCTACTCATATGTTTTATAACATGCCATGCATATACGCGCATTAGTTATTATTTATTTTATTTATTATAAAAGGGTTTTAGAAAAATAAAATAAAATAGAAACCTTGCGCTAAAATTGATTTAATATGATTAAATTGATTTAAGTTGCAAAATTGATTTGCAAAATAATGTTACATGTGAAATTGAATTTAAGAGTTAAATTTTGAAATTTCACATATCCGAAAAATAAATTGTTTATTTTTCGATTTGAAAATCATGAGATGTTTTTCAAACAAAATACATATTTGCAAAATAATTACTGGGAGAGGGTTGTATGACAATACGACCCACTAGTCTCCGCCATTAGCGCAATACCATGAGATCCGGAAATGGGCTTTGCGGCGACATTGAATTGCCTTCCTAAAGGAGAGTGTCCTTGCCGGATCAATAACATGGTTGGCTTCCTAGTGATAAGATTTCAAGATGTATTTCTGAATTGACTACCCAAATGTAGCAATCCGGAGTTAAGTCTATGGGATCTGAAATGGTGGGTTACACTCATAAAATATAATCAAATCTGTTGGTTATATTTTGACTGAAAAAAACGATAGTTAATAAATATGAAAATATGAGATATTTTGACTATATTTATTAACTGAGAAGAGTCTCGGTCTAATTGGCATATAACTTGAGTGCCTAAAGGTACACTTTATATGTGGAAAATTAGATTATCGTTGGCACCTAAAATTAAAAGATGTTTTATGTATTTTTCATGTGCTTCATGCATCATATTTAATTGTGTCAAAATTAACATGTCTTGATATTCATGCATATAAATTGATTAGATGAATATTCTATTTATTTCCAGCAATATGTTGAATCCCATTATCACACTACTTGCGACTGAAAAATTAGACGCCAATAACTATGCTAAGTGGAAAAGTAATATGAACATACTATTGGTCTGCGAAGACTACAAATTTGTCCTAGCGGAGGAATGTCCTCCTAAACCTGCGGCTAATGCATCCAAAACCGCAATGGAGCCTTATGATTGTTAGATCAAGGCCAACAACAAACTAAAGTGCTTAATTAATTATTTTTCGTGTATTTATTATTAGAATTCCGTAATTTTAAAATTCCCATTTTGCCCTTTGTGTCTGGTAGAACTACAAGGCCTCCGCGGGGACTAATAGACCAATAATCCCGAGCTCTAATACAATTAATAATTAATTAAACACTTTAATTAATTAATTAATTCTATTAATTCCAATAGTTACTGTAGGATCTTGTTGTGATTAATAATGAAAAATCATTTGAACAACAACAATATTGTAGGCGGAATTTCAAAAATTTTATCATATCCATTTAATTCTAAATTAAACGTAAACCACAACGAGAGATACATGCATGATATATGTTTATAGACAAAGGAGTAGAATAACAAACATACCTTTGTGACGATTGAATTAAAATGACCGCAAGGATCTTGTCTCACTATCTCACGTTCCGAGATGGAGAATTGCTGTGAAACAAGATCGTTGATCTATCGATGCGATCCCACCAAACCACTCGTTGATTCAAGACTATGACTCTAAGTGTTTTGGGATGAGAGAGTGGGCTCTTTTTTCAAAAACCTAAGGAAACAATTTTCCTACTATTTTGTCTCAAAATTCCGGCCACCCTAGGAGAGAAAAGTGTGTGATATTTTCTTCTCTTGATCTACTCCTTTCTAGGGTTTTCAATAAATATCCTTATATAGGAGGAAATTCAAAAACTCAAACCCTAGATGGGATTTCCGAATTTCTCTTTCACCCTAGGATCAAAAATCCGGAAATCCCCACAAGGCTAGGGATTTCCGAATTTTCCTTCTCCTTTTGGAGAAAAATTTGAAATCCCCATAAGGCAAGGGATTTCCGAATTTTCCCAAAAAATATCAACTTTCTCTCTCCTTTAGTTGCCAAATAAAATCATGTTTAAATTTTATTTTGAATTTTAAATTAATCACTATTAATTTCAAAATTCAAATTCATTCCTTTTATTTTTCAATTATCAAATAAATGAAAAATAACATAATGAATTTTAAACATAATTATATAACAAAATATCAGTTTCTATTTTCCCACTTATTAGAGCTAGCCTTGAGACCGAATGGACCCACATGAACAAAGCTATGGAATTACAATATTCGACTAACTTATCCCGATAAGTTATCGACATATTTAATTCCGACATCGCACAACTCCACTAAAAGTTCAATGCCGAATAATCTCTCGATTCATGTGCGCTAATTTTTCTGATGGTGTTGATACAATTTATCACATGGTCCACAGTGTAAATGCATTATTATCCTTCGTAAATATCAGTGATCAGAATGGTATAGAATATTACCGTTTTACCATTCCAATCGTTATTTCCTCAACTCCTTTATATGACTGTGAATAAGAAAGACATATGTTCGTAAGATGTCTCGCACATGTCACGATGTCTTAATCAATGAATATCATCATTGAATACCAGGCCTGGTTTATTTATTCACACACCCGTCAATAAAGCATGAGGTGATATTATTTCTTACGAATTCCATATCTGTGAATCACATAACTCCAACTCAATTATGTCACGATCCCAATAGCCGAGATGTTGTCCAAAAACTGCAAACTAATCTCATTGGTGAATCAAAGATCATGAGATATTAAGTCGAGCTATGCATTCACTTCAGGATTAAGATAATTACACAAATATACTTAAGTTGTGATAATTAGGTTTAGAGTTCTGTAAACGGATTTTACTCTGACCTAATTAATCACATGGTCTATTCAACATGTTGTGAACATGTCTAGATCAACCACAGAGTCCAACTCCCATGCTCCGAGACCAGCATCATATGGTTCGATCTAACAGTCATAATCGGATTCGATTGCCCAATCAATCCTAAGACTACGAATATCTATTTTAAACTATATCAGAAGAGTTTGTCCGGCAGGGTTTCCCTGACTCTTCTTTCGTTGATAACAGTCTATGGACTAAGCAATATTACTAACACTCTTGAGTATGTGTCAAAACATAACTTTATTTTATTTTATAAAATCAGCAAAAACAATAATGTTTGACATTTGTCATTTCACAAACAACAAATTACATCCCACTTTATGGACACATTTCCAACAGTTACTCCACTATAAACTTGGAATTGAACTCTCAAAATTATAGACATTAATTACTTCTAAACTGCAAAGTGTCCATTTGATATAGTCATTACATATAGATCAATCCTCCATAAATAATTCATAATTAGAGTCAGGTAGAATCTGTTAACCTCTCTAATTATATCTTCATCCTTGAGTACCATTAATTCTCTAATGGATAGTGATTCATAAAACACATTCATGAACCAGAGTGCTCTTACTAATCCTAGTACCGAATCAACACTCAAGAAAATTATTTATTTGCTTCTTTCTCAAGAAGGAATGAATTTCATCTCGTATAATAACATTCCCAGCTACCTATTTCATCATGTCTCCAAAATACAAGGAATAGGATTCAGGGTCTCGGAATCCGTACCGAGTAAATCAAAAGACATAAATCCATAAATAGGAGTTTGTTAAGAACTCAGGATTAAGATCATCCTATATATGATCATCCATCAATTAGAATTTCTATGCTTAACGGAAATTATTATAATTTTTGGCGACCTCAATAAAAGCAAATAACCCATTCCAATATTCATCCGACAATCGGTTCCTCAAAGAAGTCCAACTTTTGTCAATCGGCATTTCAACTATAAACGACAATAGACATAACAATTTATTAATGTGTTCAATTAATTTTAATTTTATTCTTAATTAACACAATTAAGTTTTATTAATTAAATTGTGTTAATGAACTTATTAAAATTCTGGTTTCCTAACTAAATTTCGGCAGCATAACGACTTATTTTTCACATAATCCAAAAATCAAAACCTGCAGAAAAATAACTTTAAAAAATTTCGGCACACCATAGCTACAAGATGTGCCACCCAGAACAAGAATCATAAACATATACTAAATTTCAACATAATCCTGAATTCATACAACTACTACAATTTTAAGCTAAATAAATATAAAAAACTTACAAAGTTCAAACCCACTAAACGGGAGCTGAAAATAGAAGGATTACGTCGGAGGAACCGTGCAAACAAGGACGAAGGCGAAAACTCAAACGCCTACTCAAACACCTACATCAAATTAAAACATCAAACATAATTTTCAAACACCAAAATTAATATTTTATTAACATCTAGAGAAACATATAAACACAATAATAAGTAGAATGATTCTAAGTCATGAATATAATCTAGTCATCTAATTCTAAATTCTACTAATCTAGTTCTAAGTATAATGCTTAGAAAATAATTTTAAGTTCTAAGTATAATCTAGTTATAATAACAAGTATAATGCTTAAGAAAAAAAAACAATATTGTTAAGGAAAAAAAATATATATATACACACCTGAATATGGACGGCGAGACTGGGGCGGCGGGACCGGGGTGGCACGACCGGGGAGGTGGGACCGGGGCGGCGAGAGCAGGACGCCCGGAGCACGGCGGCGGGACCAGAACGCCGGGAGGGAGCCGGCGGTAGTGCGGCGGCGGTGCGGTGGCGGCGGCGCCAAGAAAGGGAAAGAAGAGAGAGAGAAAACACGGAAGAGTGACAAGGGGAGAGAGGGAAGGGGAGGGTCGGCCGGCGGCAGGGGGAGGCGGCGGCGGCGGCGGAAGGAGAGGGGAAGAAGAGAGAGAGAGAAAGAAGGTAAGAGAGAAGGGAAGAAAGAGAAGAACAGCCGGCAAAGGAAGCGGCGGCGGCGACGGAAAGAGGAGGCGGCGAGGGATAGGAGAGAGAGAGAGATCGATTTTGCAGGATAAAGAGAGAGAGAGAATCGGGAGAAAATGAAGAAGAAGGAGGCGGGGAGATTAATTAGGTCACTTATTTGCGACGACTTAGTCGTCGCAAATAAAATTAAAATGTCGTCGCAAAAAAAAAAATTTTGTGACGACATTTTCGTCGCAAAAAAGATATTTGTCGTCGCAAATAATTTTTTTTCCCCGCCCATTCTTCGTCGTCAACTAGATTATTTGCGACGACAATGAAAAAATGTCGTCGCAAATAATCCAAACTTATTTGCGACGAGAAGTCGTCGCAAATAAGGAGAATTGTTGTCGGGAAAAATTGGGTTACATTCGCGCCAAAAATCCGCGCCATCGGAATTTGTGCGGTAAAATTATTCGCGACGACAAATAATTTATTAGCGACGTCATGTTGATTTTTTTTAACGGGGGTTATTTGTGACGACATGTCGTCGCAAATAGTCTATTATTTACGACGACATGTCGTCACAAATAGTCTATTATTTGCGACGTCATTTGTCATCGCAAAAAAAGTCGTCGCAAATGGGCATTTTTGTTGTAGTGTTATCAGATTCTCTTTGTCGTTTTCGTTGTTTATGAAAAGATATATATTCTACCAATAGCGTAATTTGCTTACGATGGAGCGTCGCTTTGTCTATATCACACTAAGTTGATGATCAGAATTTTTCTCCTTTCTATCTTGTATTGAAGAAAAGCGACGTTCTGCCTTGTTTCATGCCTTTATTTCTAAAGAGGATCTACGTACCTTTTTGGTTTCTTGAGTTCTTTTGTTGTTACCACGATAAAGTTGAAAAGAAAAATGAGGGAATTTTTCAGGTTTGGTACCAAGAAAAAAGAGAGAATTTTTTTCATATGGTACAAAATACCGAGATTTTTGTTTTTGTTTCTTGAGTTCATATGTTGATTTTTTATAGCTTTCTTTACTTTGATATATTTAAGAAATTATTTAACGAACTAAAATAATGATTTTTTTTTTTTTTTACATTGTACCGTAAAATTCTCCAATAGTCCATCAAAAAGTAAAATTCCCAAATAGCTAGAAAAGAATTTCTTTTTAAATGTCTTAGTACTATTTATTAAAATAAAAATTGGCATTCCTAACATATGCCATGTCAATTGATATAAAAACTTGGCATTCTTAGCATTATTTATCAAAATAAAAAAATAGTTCTATATCAGTTTAACCGTTATATAAAAACTTATATCAGATAAGAGAGATAAAAATTTAATGAGAATTTAATAGTCTAAAAATACGACATCATCATATATATGATACTTTTCGTATATAGAGTTGTCTTGATTATAATCGGAGAGAAGGGCATACATTCAACAACTTTATCCTCTTTATTGAAAAGAAGGTTTTTCTGTGGTCCTTCACTATTTTTATGGGGAAAATTTCCTCCATCATAAAAGATTAACTCATAACAATTATTATTTTAGAAATCAGAAGTCATTGTTAAGCACGTGGCAAATAAAACATTGTCACGTACTACTTTAAACAAATGTTCATGCATTACCAGATGTAACTATCAGAAAAAAAAAATGCCAAATGTAATTATTCACGATAATATTATTCAGATATTTAAAAAGACGGTCGGTTACAATGGAATGACTGATATTATCAGTAAAAATGACAGTCATTTATTGATGTGTCTTTTAATATTTTACACATAATTATTCATGATAAGTGTACATAACAATAATTTATTGCTATATATAAAAAAGTCTTCTAATTTTTAAAATATCAACTGTTACGACTCAATATAAAAACATTACGTTAGGCTTTTGACCCGTTATGATGATACATGGAGGACTTGTCCTCAATTTTTAAACTAGGGGACTATAGACAACTCATAAAGAGGAAAACGACGTTATTGTTTTTTTTATTACAAAAATGGATAGCGTAGCCAGTTATTCTTCTTTTCACGTGCAGCCTAGTTTCTTCACGATTGTGAGATCTCTATTTGCCGTTGTTACTTTCTTGTCCCTCTTGGTAATGTGCCAAATATAACTAATAAGCGATTAAAGTTTTCTTTTCTAATTACGGTATTATATCCACCACCAGTGATGGTGGTATATATGTTGGCAAGAGGATGACATTAATTATGGTATATTAACACAAAGTGTGTTTTGTTTGTCCCACTACATTATTTTCTGTAAAGAGAATAAAAGAGATAATGACAGCAAAAAAGGTAAAACAAACAAGCCGAAAAGATTCTCCTAAGAAGAAATCCATTAAAATTTACGGACCCGTTTAATTTATTGATTCGAATTTTTAATTTGAGTTGAGATGTGACTTTATATGAGAGCTTTTTACTGTAATAAAAAAAAATTAAATATGACTGTTTCTAAGAGTTTTTTACTGTAATAAAACTTAAATTTAAAACTCAAATAAATGAAATAAATAGAATCTACAATAATAACAGTATATATAAATTTAAAAACTTAGTAAATAATATGTGGCTTTTATAACAGTAGTTGATAGCGTTTGTAGAAAACTGTTCTCTCAAAAGTCGGGAGTCTTTCCCATGTTCTTTCTTATCCATAAATATGGGCTTTTTTTTTTGTATGAAACTGCCTTTAATTTTACGCGTTTGGTGAATTGGTAAATTGACTCTCTCAATTCTGAAAGCAATTGCATCATACATCCAATTAAAAACGGCTGTTAAATTATGGATGGTATATTGCACGTAACTAGCGCATGGGTCACAGAAAAAGGGCACAATAGTCATTTTGTTATATTTCTAATTGAAAGTTAATTATAAATCTTAAAATCTATTAGAAATTTATCTTAATTTTTTTACATTGACATAAAAATAACTCCAACCAGTTGTTAACTCCCACCTTTAATTTTAATACTAAAATTAAATTCTTTAAAAAATAATTATTTAAGAAATTACAAGAAAAATAAGTCTTGTTCATTTCACCGATTCGAGTTTTCAATTTTAGGTTTCCACATTAAAAGACTCTCAAAAAGTGTCACATCTAACTTTTTCTGCTACAGTAAAAAGCTCTCAGAAAATATCACATCTCAACTCGAATTAAAAACTCGAATCCGCGAAATGAAGTAGGCCAACATCAATTTTTTGAACAATAGAATAAAAATAAAAAAAATAACATGCGGCCTAATTCACTTCACGGATTCGAGTTTTCAATTCGATCTGAAATGTGACATTTTTTTAGAGCTTTTTACTGTAGCAGAAAAAGTTAGATGTGACATTTTCTGAGAGTTTTTTACTGTAAAAACCTAAAACTGAAAACTCGAATCAGTGAAATGAATGAGGCCGAAATATCGACAAACCCAGAAATTCAAATTGGGGTCTGGGCTTTGAAGAAAAAATTTCAAAGTTGATTGATTTTTTAGATGAAAATGCTATATACTTTCGGCCAAACAGGAGAAGTAACAAAAACATGGATTTTAACTTCTATTATAACTAGCATTAAGGGACGTGTCCTCTTTTTAGACATAAAAAATTATTAATATTAATAACCATGAAAAAATGATTAAATATCAAAATTAAAATGAGAGAAGAAGTATATTAGAAAAATTAGCAATAATAATTGGCATATCTTTTTACTATTTTGATACAAAAATATTTGAAAAAATTAAAGGAAAAGAAGAATATTAATATAAAGAAATAGAGGCAAAAAAATGTTAAAATAAAAAAGTGAGTAAAGTAATAATGTTGAATCTATTAATTGATATTGATATTAATATTGATATTGATATTAATATTGATATTAACATAATATTATTAGTCAATTATATGAATATTAATATATTAAACCATTAAATTTATGGATTTAGGTTTAACAATGAATATCAAAGTTTAGTTAATATGGTGTCTCAAAAAGAAGTTTAGTTAATATAAATATATAATTGTCAGCAAATAACAATAATTAACAAATGTAAAAGTTAAATATATTAGTATGAAATATTATTTATATATGAATAATATTAGTATAACATGCTAAATAATAGTCAAATAGTAGTTAAATTTTAAAAGCTAAACAATTAAAGTTACAAAAATGAAACTAATAGATATAATTTAAGTTAAAAGAGAATAATTTAAATCATTATATTTAGTGGAATTAAAAAAAAAACAAAAACAAAAAAACAAACAAATAGGTGAAGCACACAAGTAGGTTGGAGTAAAAATTTTTGTACTCTACTCCTCTTCTTATATATAGTATAGATTTCAAGTAAAAGTCTAAATTTTATGTACAATTAAAACAGTAATTAAAAAGTCTAAATTTTTATTTTTCTTCTTATACTGTTTACAAGTAAAAGCAAGTGCTATCTCAAACCGCCATAAATTGATAATTATACCTCAATATGAAGAACGAGCTTAGATGGAGATTACGATCTTGGAAAAAGAGAACAAGCGTTTAGAGGTATGATAGGGAACACATATATATATATATATATATATATATATATATATAGTTCTGCTGGTCCAAAACAGTAGTGAGTATTCGTGTGTGTGTGTGTGTGTGTGATCACTCACAAATACAAGTGTGTTATTTATATAGTTTTGCTGGTCCAAAACAGTAGTGAGTATTCGTATGTGTGTGTGTGTGATCACTCACAAATACAAGTGTGTTACGTATTTATCTTACAAGCCACATCTATAAGCATTTGTCAAGTTGGTTATGGGAAGTGCGTGCACATCAGAAAGCTGATGACAACACAACAACAATAAAAGACAAATTAAGTTGGTTCCAAGTCATGTACCTCTCTTCTAGCGTACAACATACATACATACATACATACATGTGTACGGCACTAATGAGTGAACTAGCTAGTACTTGGCATGTCAAAAATTTTTGAATCAATAAATTCTCTCAAGAGATTGAAATATTTATATATATATATATATGGTCTTTAATATACATTACACATTATACACGACACACACATATACATGCACACTGATTAATTCTACCAATATACATAATGAATCTTGTAATGCAATTTAAGTGACTTTTCTTTTTCTTTTGGTGAATAAGTTACGTGACTTATTTCAATATTAATTCCCGTGAAAGTATTAAACTTTGAAAAGGTGTCATGGACCGACACCAAGCACGAGGGGCACCCCACTTTACAGTTAGCATGAAAGAGGAAGAAGGCATCATCACCATTTTTTTTTTTTCTTTTCTTCCTTTGTCGAGGAAAAAGAACGAAGGGAATTTACTAAGAATCTATTGATGTGTACGGCAGCAAAAAGTGAGGAAAAGGGCATGCAAGGAAGTGAAATATATAAATAGCCCTTGGCTCTCTTGAATATGAGCCTCGATATATATTGGATTCTAAAAACTTGTAGTAATATATAGAGCTGTGTTTTTGTTATCAAATTAACAATATGCCTAGAGATAGAGACCCTCTTGTCGTTGGGAGGGTAATAGGAGATGTCTTGGACCCATTTGCAAGGTCTATTTCTCTTAGAGTCAATTACAGTAATAAGGAGGTTAACAATGGTTGTGAGCTTAAACCTTCTCAAGTTGTCAACCAACCTCGAGTTGACATTGGTGGGGATGACCTCAGGACCTTCTACACTTTGGTGAGTATATCTAATATATATACTGATTATGTATGTGTGTATATATATATATATATATATATATATATATGTATGCATGCATTTCTTTTTTATATCTGAACTAAATATAAATATATATATATATATGCATGTGTTTTACATATATATTTTACCATTCTCATTTTGGCTCTTTGGTTTTCCTCTATTAATTATTTCTTCGATCATGTCGTGGGTTTTCTTTATGAATTCTCAAAGTACGTACTATTGCCAGATTATGGTCGACCCTGATGCTCCCAGTCCAAGCGACCCCAACCTACGCGAATACTTGCATTGGTATGTATTTCTTCAATGTTCTCAACTCTTTTTCGATACATACATACATATACAAGGGTGTGTGTGTGTGTGTGCACTATACAATTTGATATTATGTTTGCTGGGAATGTTTTGGTGGTGTGTCCATGCATGCTGTTCTCTAAGCAATATCAAGCCGGAGTTGCTCTTCTTTTTCTTTTCACTGATGAATGCTAATTAAACTTGCTACGTGGTTCCTATTGGATAATTCTAGATTACCATACGAATCCATTTCCCACCCAAGACAAAATTAATTATGTGTATGTTTTATATATATATATATATATATATATATGTGTGTGTGTGTGTGTGTGTGTGTGTGTGTGTGTTAATATTAATCCTAGCTTCCAAATCCTCACTTTATTAAAAAAAAAAAAAAAAAAAAAAAAAAAAAACAACTGTTTATCAGTGCGGACAAAAATTTTAAGACCATTTTCATTTGTTTCTTAAACTTCCAGCTAACTTTCTTCCCTCATTTTTTTTTTCTTTATGAACTCAATCATTGAATTTGCATAACAGAAGTAGTCAAGGATAGGTTAAATTCTGCGGGAAGTAATTGAATTTCTTTTCTTTTCTTTTTTTAATTGTACTCCTTAAATTTCTCATAGTTTGACACTTTGGGTATTATTACTTGAAAAATTCTGACGGAACGTGTTGAAAAAGAAAAAGAAAAATCGTTATTGATCATGAGATGTAGTTTTAAAAGGGAAAACATAAGAATCATATATTACAATAAAAAAAAAAATGTTAATTTAACAAAACTTGATTGACAGTTTAAAACGATTGTTAATAATTGATAGAACTTTTTTTCTTGTGATCACAACGACCAGTTCTTTGTATCCTCTAGTTATTCACAAAAGGCCGTTCCAGAATTTCTCAAAAATCTTCTCTCATAATTGAACTTAATTGTTTGTTTTTGTAAACACGAGAACTAATTAAATTACAAGAAAGGAAGCAAATTCAAAGTAGATCAAGTCACGTAAACTTAAGAGAAAAGGAGCATACAAATTATAATTGTATACAAATAAGGACTCCATGCATAAATTAATAAATGATACATGATATGAACATCAAAAACTGAAAATTGAAAGGCACGAGACACAAGCTTTTGAAATAGAGAATTTTAATGATGATAACTGATAAGATGAGAGTGAGTGACATATGTAAGGAATCAAAATCAACAATTATCTTCTGCTGGCCACTCTATATTATATGATGACATGTATTATAGCTCATCTCATGCCCATCATGGAGCTAGAAACAAATTAGCCCCTTTTTTTTTTCGATACGTTTTCTATGGGCTTTGATTGATAGATTCCTTTGTGTCTTCACTGCATTACAAATTATAAAGTTAGTGGACCACCACCCCACCCCACCCCACACAAAAAGTACGTACCTTGGATTTACAAGGTTTGATATTCTCTCCTTCCATGGTGGGTCTTACATGATGCTCCCACAATTTAACATTAAAAATAAGGAGAAAATGAGAAATAGGTCAAGATTTGAGATAAATTAAAATTAATAGGTTAATAGTTTACATTATAACTTGATAAGTTATTTTCCATAATTCACGGTTTTTGTTTATAATTTGTTTAGCTATGAACCATAATTTGACAAATTTATTTATAACTTATCTGATTATGAACCATAACTTAACAAATTATGACTTATTAATTTCTATAACTAAAAATTAACCTATATACTTTTTTAAGCTTTTTATACTAGTCTATTTCATACTATTTTCGTTAAAAATATATGATGTATGTGTTAAGCATCATTGTTGGGACCCACTTTTTCACTGTGAACGTCCTGTGACATTATTTAAGGAGAGTTTCGAAAAAAAATCATTCATTTTTTTACTTTTCGGTGATCAAATCTATATTATAAGTTATTTATTTTGTATATTTTTTGTTTTAATATGATCTTAACAATATGTAACGGTCAAAAAATTGACCTTACTAATAGATTGGTGTACTTAAGAAAATCCCTTATTTAAGTTTAAAACTAATTTCATGATTTAAAAAATATAAATAAAAAAAAGTGCTTGCTCTATGACTCTAGTTTTTTTTTTTTTTTTTTTTTCCGGCTAGATGAGCTCTCTTGACACTCTTCAGGTTTAAACCTAGGGCCTCATAATTCAAAACCCCCTCCCACCATCTGAACTAACCTCAGATGGTCTATGCTTCTGGTTCTACTCCACCTTTTTTTTTTTTTTTTTTGAGGTTATAATCTTTTTCTGAATAATTCATCAGTAATTACTAATATTTAAGGTTATTTTAAAGTGCAGTATTACTTGACTCGCCAAAAAGGTGACATGAGTATGTCTGGTAAATAATTGCGCGTGTTTGTTTCGAATATGACTTTTCAGGTTGGTGACTGATATTCCAGCAACTACAGGGGCTAGCTTCGGTAAGTAGTTTACGCCTACCTAGTGCCTACAATATCATGCATCATAGCTCTCACATCCATTCAAATATTCCACAGGGCACATACATATTTATATACATATATATCTATATACACGTAACGACAAACTATGCGTGCATGTTTATACATACATATATCTTAATATATAATTTACTATATATATGTGTTTTTATATATATATATATATATATATATATATATAAGCACAAACGCATGTGATGGAGTACTTTTGTATTTAATATTTGCCACTATCCATGCATATATCTATAGGCTAATTACTGATTTTTTTAGGGAGTAATTACCGATCTAAATATAATTACCATTAAAAACTATTGATATATGTATAAAATAGTTGGTAAATAAGTCGTTCAAGAGACAGTCGACATCACCATCTTTCTTCTATCATAACCTGGCTCATTCAATAAATTAGGCGAATATATTACCTGTGAAATTTGTGATACAGCTAGCTAGGAAAACTTCAAGAGTTGGAAAAAGGCTCTCGACAAACTACAATTAATTAATTAACTATTTTTAATTATTACGATCTCGTTCATTTCATTAATTTAAATTTTTAATTTTTAATTTTTACAATTAAAAACTCTCAAAAAATATTATATTTAATATTTTTTAATATAATAAAAAAAATTAAAAAAAATATTACATTTTAACTTAAATTAAAAATTTAAATGATAAAGTAAATGAGGCCACATCTTCCTTAAAAAACTACACAATCATTACGTGTGTTTTGGTTTATGTGTATACACAGCTTTTATAATGAATTAATCAATCAATCAATCAACTTATCAAAATATATTCAGTAGTTCCAGCTAAGAAAGTAATTTACCGGCCCCTACAAGTTGTCTCTACGTGTAGGGCATTATATAATTCTCCGACATTGCTTTTCTTCAACACCATTATCAATTGCAATTTGCAACAATAACACGATAGCACATAAATGGACAGACACACTAGATATATGCTAATGGTTTTAATTTTGTCCCTGCCATTTTTAAAGGATCATCTAATTAGTGTCACATTCAGTAGATTCCTTCACGTATATATATTCCCTGACGTTTCCTGGAATGAAGAGATGAATAAGCATCAATAATACACGCATATAGTACTACATAGGACTCGATATATATTATGCATACAAACATATATGGTTATTTATTTTGTTCTTCGTCATGTGTTGTAGGACAAGAGGTGGTTTGCTATGAGAGTCCACGGCCGACGGTGGGGATTCACCGGTTCGTCTTCATTTTGTTTCGACAACTGGGAAGGCAAACAGTCTTTGCGCCGGGGTGGCGTCAAAACTTCAACACCAAAGACTTCGCTGAGCTTTACAATCTAGGACTGCCTGTCGCTGCTGTTTATTTCAACTGCCAAAGGGAAACTGGTGCAAGAAGGCCGAGATAAATGCATAATTAATCTTAATAGTTACCTTTTAATCACAAATCCAAACCGTATTACACCTATCGAACTCTCAAAGCTATAAGTTAAGATAAGCATGAAGACTGAAAATAAGATTTTGAAAAATGCAGTACTAGTACTATATATTCTGAATTTATATATATACGTGTGTGTGTGTGTGTATATATATATATATATATATGTATGTATGTATGTATAGACGTTACCCATCATATTTAAGATTAAACTACGCACGTACGTGCTGTTTTTACCATGTGTAGCTTTTTGGTACGATAATATATTATGTATGATCTCTCCTCGGATACGCGCGCGCGCGTGTGTATGGAAATAATAATATACATATGTAGGTTTGTAAATTAACTGTATCGCGATTGATTATGATTACATAGATAACATCTTTTAATTAAACCACCTTTATTCAAAACCTCCGATCAGATTAGATTTCGCATCAAAATATTTCATCTGTGAACTCGTACGTCAAAAAAGGGTATTTGTAGGGGATATGCTTATAATTTGCTCCACCGACAGTGCACAATATCTAAAGCCGATTGAATACCATCGCGTGGCTAAGGATATATAATTACAGTGTATTCGAAATTAAAGCTTTGTTCATATTACCGATTCGAGTTTTCAATTTTAAGATTTTACAGTTAAAAGCTCTTAGAAAATGTCACATCTAACTTTTTTTGCTACAGTTAAAAGTTCTCAAAAAATGTAACATTTCAGCTCGAACTAAAAACTCGAATTCGTAAAGCGAATAAGTCCTAAATATATAGATGGGGTGATTTTTATTCAGTCCAATGTGGACTATGAGACTAGGGCCATAAGAATTTGGGCTGAGCCTAACTAACTCGTCCAACCCGAACAATTCTACCTTAAATTTGTGGATTTCTTTTTTTTTTTTCTCGGATTCAAATAGGCTCAACCAGCACATTACGGGTTGGGCCGCAGGGCCTTTAGCCCGATACTCTCCAACCCGGCCGATGAGATTAGTGGAAAAAAAACCCCAATGCCTTAACTCTCAGTCTGATATCTCACTCTCACCTCTCTCTCTTTGCACCGCTCAGCAGCTCCTAGTCCTCAGCCTCTCTCTCTCTCTCTCTCTCTACTAGCCTCCCTCTCTGACGTTGTTCCTCTTTTTCTTCTCACACTCGCCGAGTCGCCACCCCTACTCCCTCGCCGTTTCTTCTTAAAAGCAGAGCCAAAGGCTCTCAAGCTCAACCTATCTCCCTCTCACTTCCTCAGTCCTCAAACTGAACCTTGCCGCTAGAAATACTAAACCTCACGGCAAGTGAGAGATTGATTCTCATATATTCCGGTGAGATAATCAAAAAATGCTTCATAGTAGACCCACAAAAAGAAAATGAATTTCCTTAAAATAAATAAATGAAAAGAGAAGAATATTTATCGTTGTTGTCTCTTTGTTTAGCAACAGATTTATGGAAATCTTTGATACGATTGTGCAAAAATGGAGTCATGGAGTTGTGGAGATTTTGGGCGCGTTTGGAACTCATTCTAAAATGATTTTGTTTTTGTATGAAAATGAAAATGAAAATGTTTTCAATCTCAGACAGAAATCATTTTTGAAAATGCATTTGGTAGTTTTATCAAGAGATTATTTTCAGTGTAAAAAAACTATTAATATCTCTCTTTCTCTCTGCTCAAGAGCAGAGAAAACGAAAATAAAAAATGAAAAACGACTAAAAAGTCATTTTTTAATTTTCTCTCATTTTACATTAAACTAAAAAATTATTTTTATTTTTATTTTTTGTCTTTATTGCACTAAATGTCGTTTTGAAAACGTTTTTATTTTTCCTTTATCAAAAAACGTGAAATAAAAAGGGGATCAATTCCTAACACAATCTTTATTTTTTCAATCTTCTCAGAAAAGTTCAAAAAAGAAAAATAAAAAATTTAATTTTTATTTCAAAAATATTAACCAAGTGTATGAGAATTAAAAACTGATTTTTCAATTAAAAAAAAAACTGAATTACACTTGGTATTTTTGGGACTTGTGGCATTTAAGATGAGTGAACATCTGGGTCGTGGCATGTAAGCTTCCTCTGTCATTGTGTCGTGTCTCTCCTCCAAAGGCCTCCGAAATTGTAACTCAAAATATCATTAATGGTTAGTTGCTAAAACAATACTTTCTTTCCAACGTGTTGCCAGGGGCACAGTTAAACGTCCGGATCCAACCTGTAAAACTGAGTCTATTTAAGGTAACCTGAAAGGTTGCTAGTTTGTGAGCTAAATATAGTACCGCGGCTTAAATTTTTCTCACCTTGAATGTAACAGCTCGGTCTAAATTTTAAACTCAATTTGAGCCTACTCGGTCTACTTACACCCTTATATGAGACTAAAGGACAAAGTTATGTTTGTTTAAAATTATATTTAAGTAGTATTATTAGGGTCTGTTCACTTCGTTGATTCGAGTTTATAATTTGAATTGAGATGTAATTTTATGTGAGAATTTTTTATTTTAGTAAAAAAGTTAGATGTGACTGTTTCTAAAAACTTTTTACTGTAACAAAACTCAAATTCTAAACTCGAATTAGTAAAGTGAACGGAGCCTTAATTAGTTGAGATTTGTTATCTCATTTGATGGTTCCCCACTAACACTTTGACACCTAATTGCAACTTTACATAATATCAGCTCTATAATGATGCAATAAAATATCAACTTATAGAGCTTTCCTTTTGTTTTATAGCAGACGAGAAAGGTGGTTTCAGGCTTTCAGCTTCGTTTTCTGACCCCGTGCGTGTAGAAGTATAAGAAAGAGCTGACGTGTAAAGTTATAGTGAGGTGTTAAAATAAATAAATTCATTTATTTTATCGATTTAAATTTAAAATTTAAATTTTATTACAATAAAAAATTCTTAAAAATAGTTATATTTAATTTTTTATTATAGTAAAAAACTCTCATATAAAATTACTTCTCAACTTAAATTAAAAACTCAAATAAACGAACTAAATAGACTCTAAAAAACTCTCGATGCTCTCAATCTCTTATGCTTAATAAACAAAACAAGTGTAAATTAGGAACAAAAACCAGTAAAACATTATAAAAGCAAGCCAATTATAAATTCTGAGAAGTACAGAACAATTGTTTATCTACAGAACAAAGACCTTGAACCCAAATCGTTGAAAATTAACATCAGAATTTTAAAACCAAATACCTTCACTGAAAACGCAGAAACATTAAAATGACAAAACAATGAATATTAATCAAATTTAATTTATTTAAATATTGTTGTGATTTTGAAATTATATTATGTTGATAGTTAATTTTTTTTTATGTTTTACGTATTCTTTTTAAAGTTATATATAAAATATAGATTATCATAAAAACTCATTATATCTTTTATGTGAATTAAATTATAAAAATGTTCATATTAAAAGATTAAAAAATGACCATATAAAAACAGATAAATATATCTTTATACTATCTTAGAATTTACGATATTTATTTCATAACTGTTTCACAAAAATCTCATCTCGGTTTCATTTTGATCCTCAGTTCATTTAAAAAGTTGATCAGAAATTTTGAAAACATTGTGTTCAGAAATAAATACATTAACACAAGTATGACAATCACAATAATGTTTACACAAATTAAATTCTCTTAATATGATTACTTATTATCCCAACAAAAATTAAATTTAAAACATAATTATAACTAAACTAACACAATACAAAGAAAATATTCAAATAACATTTTCATAACAACAATAATAAAAGTATAATTTTAATACAAATATTAGTGGCGGATACAGTTTATGACCTGCTTCAAATATCTCCTAACAGGACTCGGAACTCCTCCTACAGAATTCAAATATAAAAACTAAAAATTACAAACTTTGAAATTTAAACTAAGAATTACCAAAACAAAGATTATTCATTTTTTTTATTTCTAAATAGCACTAAGGCTCAAGGGATGCCTTGAAGAGTTGGAGAAGCAACCTATTTATAAGTCTTGAAATGCGGATGAGTCCAAAGCATGGATGCAGTGGAGTCACAAAGCAGGTGCAGAAGGTTCATGGGCCGCTTAATAGGTGAAATGATTTTGCAAGTTGCATTCTTTAGAATTTTTTATTTTTTCTTCTTTTTCTTCCTCTTAAATCACCTTGAGAATCTAATATTTTAGACTTAATCTAGTGCGGCAAGGACTACGTAAAATCAGATTTTTATTGGCCGTTAGAAACCAACAAAAATTTTAAATTGATCCGAACCATTGATTTAATAAGCATGACACGTGCCATGACTGAATTGACGGGAGAAAACAAGCTGATATTGACTGGCTCACATGGATCAAACATAAGAAAAATGCTTTTCAACATGTGAAGCCGGCTGATGGTTCCTTGTCTGCTCACTCTATTTCTCCCAGAGAGTGTAATGCAATCTCTAATCCTAATCGTCCAAGCGCTTCGATTCAACAGATGTGATTCAATATGAATAAAAATAAAAATAAAATAAGAATTATTATATTTATATTATATAAAAACCTAATATAATATAATATATATTATGGCAGAGTCTCCAATCCGGCACTAATGTTTGTATATTTCTCTGTAAAATATGTATATTTCTTCTTTAAAACGTGTATATTTCTTCTTAAAAGATGTACATTCATTTTTTGGTAAAATATACAATATGTACACATTTTAAAGAAAAAATGTACACATTCTAAAGAAAAAATATACATATTTTATAAAGAAATGTACAACTGCCGTTTCAGTTCGCATACCGGACTGGAGACTCATCCTATATATTATTTATTTATAATAATATTACATTGTTATATATACAAGACATAAAAAACATATATATTATATTATGTAAATATTTATTTTTACAAATTAAAATAAAATAAAAATACATAAAAGATTAAAATCGCACAAAAATAAACAAAAATCTAATAAAACCAAAATAGTTTGCATTAAAACAAATCAAAATAAATTAAAATTTTGAAAATTAAGTCGGTTTTTGCACAAAATTAAAAATGAAAATAACTTTATTTTGTAGAGTTATCGAAAACTTTGACGAAAAAACACATAAAAAATATTTATTCGTTCATCTTAGTAGAAAAAAAAGGAAAAACAGCGAGGTCTAGCCTTTGAATTCTAGGGATGCTTTGTTATATTTTTCATTTTTGCAAAGGTTCTGTTTTTCCTTCAATCTCAACTATATTTCTTCTCACGAAACAGAGAGAGAACAGGGAAGGGGGAGAAATAATTGAAAATCCTACAAGAAATTCATTTTGTAGATAACACTCGCAAGCCTAATTTGAGTGTAAAATTATTGAGTCGTATATTTATTAAACGTAATTCGAATTTTAAATTTGAGTAATAACTTGAGTCGGTAAGTTTTACTTATTTTTTATTTTTTCATTATTTAAATTTAATGTTACAGTGAAATTATCATTGAAGTTTAATTTTAATATAAGTGAATACAAAATTTAAATTTTAAATGTTAAATTAAGTCCTGTTTATTTTACTGATTTGAATTTAAAATTCGAGTTTTGTTACAGTAAAAAGTTTTCACAAATAATCACATTTAACTTTTTTACTATAGTAAAAATCTCTCACATAAAATTACATCTCAACTTAAATTAAAAATTCAAATCAATAAACTAAATAGACCCTAAATATACAGATCTCCTAAACACTTAATTTAAAATTTAAATTAAACTCAAATTTTTTATAACTCAAATTTACATTTTTAACTCGAATTAATAAATTTGAGTTAGTAAAATAAACTCGCCTTCACATACTTTAAGGAAATTTGAACAAGTTTTTGGCTTTTTCAAACTATGAAAAGTCATATATATCCTTGATCGGAGTACAAAATGCATCAAAAAATCCGAACAATATTTTGGTTTTAAATTATAAAATGTCGAATATGTCCTCAGTTGAAGTACCAAAACCTATGAAGAGGCATTCCCTCCCCTCCTCTATAGTACTTACAGGATTTGTCATTTTAAAGAGGGTGTTCGTCGCAGGCTTCGTCGGTTTTTTAGTAAAAATGACTACTAAATCAAACATGCAAAATTTTTTCATGTGATTTCAAAGTTTACCGTCTAACTTCAACATAAAAACATTAATATTACAAAGTTTTCCATCATAATATGAGATTTTTCCGGGTACTCCACCCTTTTTTGATTATCGCTAGTCCACAAATTTATTCAGCATTAATATATAAGTGAAAGAAATAAAATAGATTTCTATTATATTGTTTAATAGAAGAGAAAGAAAAATGAAAAAAAAAATATTAAATATAAGATATTTTATAATAATATCTCAATACAAATAAAAATATGATGAATTGTAAAAGTTAAAATTATTATTTTACACATTATTTATTTATCAAACTTTTTTCATCATCTTTTTTTTTTTTAAATTAGAAGGATTAAAAATTAGTGAGTCTTATAAATTTTTATTTTCTTTTTTTCCTTATTTTTGCTCTACTAAAAAACCTAAAATTGTATTTTCCACTCTAAACTCTTTCCTATAATTTCTTTCATTTCTTTTTTTTTACCCTACCAAACCCACTGTAAAACAATTTTAATATTGTTCTTTTGATTTGAGGTTGGTTGACAACTCGAGAAGATTTTACCTTATTGGGTTCATAAATTTAAACATAAAAATTTAAATAGAAATTTAAATTTTATAAAAAAGTACTATAATAAAAAAATTTGACAATAATTCAAACCTAATCCGGTTCCTATTCTATTAGCTAGCGACGCTCATCCTTTTGGAGTAAATTTTTTAAAAAATTTGAACTCAAATTATAATTTTATTTAAATTTATATTTATTTGTAAAGTTTAAGTTTGAATTTAAGTTTAAATTGAGTTTTTATTTGAGTTTTAACTTGAGTTTGTGGTTAAAATTTGAATTTAATTTTTTCCTTCAACTTAAGTTCTTAAACTCAAACTTAAGTTAATGAATAATATTTTATTATTTTTAAAAACGTCATAAATTTTTTGTTTTAATTCGATTGAGTTAATTTTTTTTTCTATGCGTTCAAAACGAAGAAACGAATAAAATCCCAGCTATATAATACCCTATTAAAATTTTTCATAACCATTGAATTTTTATTAAAATACTATTTAAATATAAATTTAAGTTTTGACTCATTCAAATACAAACTCAAATAAATTTTCAATTAAATTATAACTTAAATGTACAAATCTAAATAAAAACTCAAATTATAATTTTAACACAAATTTAATTTAAAATCTGTACTTAAATTACTATAACTTAAAAATACAACGTAACAATTAAAAAGTTTTTTATCTATACATGAAGACGACAAGCCTTTGACATATATTTAGAGGGAAAAACTAGATGTCGTTTCTCAGACTCCCGCGAAAGGCCCAAGGCGCGAAACTGCGAAAACCTCTTTCGAAAAAACGCTTTCTTTTCCCATTTTTGGAGCCAAACCAAACCCGCCCTTACTTTTGGCGGGAGACCCAAAAAGAAAACAAAAAAACCCATTTATTTATAAAAAAAAAAAAAAAATTTCGTTTTCCATTTCTCCATCTCCTTCTTCTTCCTCCTTCATTTCCACTTTGTCTCTGTTAGGGTTTCTGATCAGATTCAAAGTCGTCTGGAGTTTCTTCTTCCGAATCCCTACTTTCTTTCTTTAGGATATCTCTGATACGGTTCTTCAGAGAAGTTTCATTTCATTTCTCTAAGATTTGTTTTCTTTTTTCCATTTCCTCAGTTGCTTTCTGTTAGGGTTTCTAATCAAGCAAAATATCCGAATTTCGCTTTCGAAACCCTAATCTTTTTCACCATGGAGTGCGAGATGGTGAAAATCGACGGCGCTCCTGACCCAAATGGCCAGAAGACGAACGGTCAGGATCAACCGATGAAGAGCCAGAAGCGCAAAAGGTCGGCGAGTCTTATACCGGAAGTTTTGGGCGCAACAACAGAAGAGAAAGAGGCTCGGATCGTGGCGCTTCGTACGGAGCTTGAGGGTTTGTTCGGGTTCTACAAGGAAGTGACCGGAAAGAAAGCGGTGGATTTGGATATCATGACGGCCATGCAGTGCCGTAACGGGGCGAATGCGTTGGTGGCGGCGTTGATGGAGGAGAGAGATCTTCCGCTGTCGAAGCTTGTGGAGGAGATTCATGGCGAGGTGGCGAAGGCAAAGGAGAAGGGGGTTTGTTGTGAGGGTTTGCTGACGGTGGCATCGGTGAAGAGTACGGTGGTGTTTGTTGGGCAGAGGATGATGTACGGCGTTTCCAATGCCGATGCTGATGTCTTGGAGGACGATTCCCATTCTTGTCTTTGGTGTTGGGAGGTGATTCTTTATCCAAATTTGGGTTTTTTTTCAGTGTTAATTTTTAATTTTTGTTGTTAATTTACTTAATGGGAATTCAATTGCTTGGAATGTGCCTTTTATTTGAAAAGGGCTTAAAATTCGGGTCAATTTAATTTTTGTTAATGCAATTGTAATTATAATGCGCGTCTAAAATCTAGTTTCTGTTATGTTTTTGTTTTATTAGTTTTCCTTGTCTGTCAGAAATGGATTTTTTTTTGTTTAATTTTGGTTTTTGTTAGTTTATTCACCATGCTTACTGGGAATTTCTTGGAATAATGTGCCTTTTAATTGAATGAGCTTAAAAATCGTTGTTGGATCAATTTAATTATTATACTTGAATATTTTTTTAATCTTTTGTTTTAACTTGAATGGATTGATAAGAATTTAAGTATAAGCGAAGAAAAATAGTACATTTTCTTAATTTTCCCGTGTCCATTTAATCAGTTGCGTTAAGTACTTGATGGGAAGATTCTACTTTTTAACATGCAAGTTTTCCTTCAGTATTGTATTAAGCCTCTTTTACGTTAACCATATTGTTTACTGTATGTTTATCGAAATTGTTCTTTTTCCTTATAATTTTAGTTTTCATTGTTGATTGATTCACCGTGCTTAATGTGAATTGCTTACATGATTCTCTTAATTGAATGGACTTAAAATTTAATTAAATGGGCTTAAAAATCCTTGTGGGTTTAATTAATTTTTGTTAAGGTGTGATTGTGATTGTAATTAAATCCTTTGTTATCTAATATTCTAGTTTTTTCTTTTTATTTTTTATTTTTTTTAATACGGTGTGGGGCCTGCTAATCATTAATCACGGCCATCGTTGGTTTTTCTGTTTTCAGATTTGTTTTGTAACTTTTTCTTTATTGGATATTTCTAAAATAAAGTCTTCATTCATGATATTCTTTCTTTAGGGCATGCTTGCTTGTTTAATTGTATACTAAACTTGTCTTTTTAATTCAAATTCCTTTGCCGGTAATGTGTTACTTATGTATAGTTAAGTAATAAATTTGTTTGCTGATTGCATAGACAAGGGACTTAAAGTTGTTGCCACAATCTGTGCGTGGAGTATTGAATATTCGGCGCACTTGTCGGAAAAGGATTCATGAGAGGATAACTGCTGTTTCTGGTAGGCTTGCTTCCTTTGCGGCTTTGCCTTATGGATGGTTCTAATTCTTCATCATACTTCAACTTTGTTTGATGGTTATCCAGAAAAAACATAAGGAACAGTCAGCCTTGTTTAATCCTGTATGTTGCTTTTGTCCGTAATTAATTTTGCAGATTGCTCCGCTTTTCTTAGCCTTCTTTTTGGTTTATTATCTTCTACATGGATGTTGCCTAACGAGCTGTTTCTCAGTCAATACACGCAGTTATCGTCAGAGCCTTAAGAATATGTTGGGAGGATTTTATTTAAATCACATCCAGTAATAATATAACAATAATAAAACTGGGGAGACTATATTTCTCATGCAGGGAAAAAAAATAAAACGAAAGTGTGCCATTGATGGTGAGGAGTTATGTGTGTTGTGGACCATTTCTGCGTAGATGGCTTGATGTACTTTGTCTCTTAATCAATTACGATAGATTTGGTCCTTTTGACACCTTAGTTTTATTTATAAGGTCTGTTTCTTTTAACACCTTATGCACAAGATACACCCTTGACTTATGCTCACTTAAAATCTTCTCCCTAGAGCTAAAAGCTCTTGCAGTGAAATTTACCCGAAAAATTAGAAAATAAAACCTTTATCATCTTAGTAATTTAATTAGCACAGGAACTGAATGGGGAAAAAAAAGAGGTGCACATTCTTCACTTTTATTTTGACTTGTGGTTAATGTTAGAGGACCAGAGGTACTGATAATTGAAGAAAATATAACTATGTGTGAACATACACACATGCACACACAAACATATTCATGCATGGATACATACGTATATATGGATGTACGTCTCTGTGTGTCTGCAGATCCAATATGAAAGAATTGAAATTAAGTTGGTGGCTTATCACTAGCCATTTTGGACTCAGATCTGCTCTACTGGATGTTTTGAGTCGATTATAATTCTGATTTTTATTCAAAAGAAGCTTTAGCTTTAGAATGCTTGTCCTTATTTTGGCATATTGTGTCTGGCAAATTTTATGGTTTCTTTATATCACAATTTCTTTTCAAGATTACCATGCAACCTTTTAAGTTTGGAGGAGTAGAAGGTCCCTATTATTGAAATGCACAAAAGCCTTATCAGTTGACCTTCTAGAAGAAAAATAGAGTTCCAAAGTTCTTGGGCAAATTCTATTTTCCATTTCTTTTGATATTATATGCAACTGTTTGTTGTTATTTATCAGTCAGTACCTGTCCATGAATTCTTCTCAGCTGCTAGATTTATCAATTGTCTCACTTTTGCCCAAGGCTGAACCACATGTTCATTCCAGAAGAGTAGTCATGCACCTTTAGTTATAGAATTTTCCTAGAAATTTATCTGATCTTTTTCGTTAAGTGCTTTTTTTTTTCCTCGTGTTTTTTTTAGAAATGATTACGAGTTGGGATTAAGGCTTGTTATTGTTGTTGCTGTTGTTGTTTAGAAATGATTACGGCATTAAAAAGTCAGAGGGTGATCATAATTACAAACATGACCTGAGAAAGGCATCAGACAAGCTTGGTAAAGCACATAATGAGGCAGACATTCGTCTCTTAGTTGAAGGCCTGATGCAAAAAAATGGTGCAAACCAGTATGTATCTAAAGTGACCTTCTGTTCTGATGTTTATGGTTCTTTCTATAATTTTTTCCCCTTTTGAAATGTTTAGGGTTGAAAAGGAAGCAAAAAGAGAAGAGAAATTGCTTACCAAACAACTGGAGAGAGACAAACGAGAAGCTGAAAAGGAGAAAAAAAGATTGGAAACGAAGGTTCTAAAGGAAAAGTTACAGAGTGTAAGTGCAGCTCTTTTATCTTGTTAATGTTTTGCCGGGGGTATGCTTTGTTTATGAGGCTTTCAGTGAGGCAATGGATATTTGCGATTGTGACTTTATGAATATTTCCTGAGAACAGTATTTATTGTTTTCCTCTACTTTATCCTTTATTCAATTTATGTGGATGGAAGTTGTTAAATTTTGTATTAATAAAAAAGTCTTAGTTCTCTTATCATAATATGGACATATATTTTAGGAAAAGGAGCAAAAGAGGCTGCAAGAGGAGGCAGAAAAGGATGAAAGGCGTCGTGAGAGAGAGGAGTCCGAGACTAGGAGACAGTTAAGGAAGCAACAAGAAGAAGCTGAGAAAGATCGAAAGCGTCGGGAAAAGGAAGAAACGGAGCTGAAAAAGCAACTTTCTATCAAGAAGCAAGCTTCAATTATGGAACGTTTTATTAAGAGAAGTAAAACCACTCCAATTCAGATTACTCACCAGTCTTCCACCAATGAAACTACGAATGGTTCATTGAGTAAAGGGTGTGGAAAAGTGCCCAATGCAGTTACGCAGTCAATGGACTGGACTCTTTCGTCGAGTGAAGATATTAGTGTTGAGGATATCACCAAGCACGTTTCCCCGTCCTTTTCTCTTTTCTGCTAACTCAATCTTGTAAGCTTCTTAAATCAGATTACAAAGTTTTGCGGTACTTTGCAGATCACACTTGGCTGCTTGGCGCTGCTTGGGTAGGTCTATTCGTTCAAACAGAAACCAGCATTGGGGTTTGCGTCGAAAGCCCAAGTCCGAACTATTCAAGGAACTTAAGCTCACCACAAGTAGACCTATTATTGTGGTGATAGATGAGCTGAATGAAGAGAAACATGTAGATGGGTGTGGAGAATGTGTTTCAGATGATAGATCATGTCGGACTAATGCTAGTTGTTCTGTTGCTGATGTCAAGAAGTTGACTCGGGCCAAGCAGTTGCTGCAGTTTGACAAGAGTTTCAGACCTGCTTTTTATGGTATATGGCCCAAGAAAAGGTGAAGTCATGGTCCATGTATTGGAGTTGTCTATGATTTGATCTTGATCAAATGAGAAAAAGCATAATTGCCTTAAAAAAATAGGATCTTTAAATGAAGTTCTGAACCATTATCCGTGATCTTTCCTCAGTCACGTCGTTGGTCCGCGCCACCCTTTAAGGAAGGATCCTGATTTGGATTATGACATCGATAGTGATGAAGAGTGGGAAGAGGTAACGTCCTGTTTTAGTTTTCTTTTCTTTTTCCTCTCATACGCATCTATGTGTTAGTTTACACAGGAAAGATCTCTAATATTGACAAGTTTGTCTCCAGGAGGAGCCTGGTGAAAGCCTTTCGGATTGCGATAAAGATGATGAAGATGAAAGTTTACAGGATGGATGTTCAAAAGCTGATGATGAAGATGAAAGTGAAGATGGATTTTTTGTACCTGATGGATATCTTTCAGAAAATGAGGTGAAAATTTTTCTCTGTTCATTTCATAGGTTTGAAACTCAATTCAAACATTTTTCACAGTGTTTTCTCTCACAAAAATTTGAAGTTTTGTTCAAACCTCCGAACTAAATGGGTCATAGATGTTCAGTTCCTGATCTGCAGTTCGTTAACCCTTTTAGATTTCTAAATGTCAGCTAAAGAGACTTTTCCATCTAATGTTTGAATTCCTTGAGCTGTTTTTGGCCAATAAAGGCTTCTTTTCTTCCATCATGTTTCCTAAACTTGTCTTCTTTTGTCTCTGCCTAAAAACAAGAAATGTTCAAGGTCCTGAATATTTGTGTCCTAATTCACGAGTGAATTTTTGTTGGGTACTAACACAGATTAACAAATTAACAAAAGACAGGAAATAACTTGAAAATGGGTCAAGCTCCTTTTATTTATCTCACATACATCTTTCGTAAGAGAGGAATTCCATTCATAGAGAAGCAAGAAAATAGCAGAGAACAATGGAGAATTCAAGGTTCCCCTTCCTCCCAATGGTCTGCTAACAGTATTTTTCCACTCAACAGACAACCCTTTCCCACGCTACTCCACTTCCTAAATATTCCCTCTGCTAACAAACTCATAACCAACTTGACACCTTTGCTCTTCCTACCCCATTTTCTTGTAAAATCCCTCTGCAACTGTGCAACGTGCATCTGATATTGTATTTTTCTGTCTCAACTTAATAGTGAATTTGTTATATCATGATTGTAAGGCAATGAAAAGAAGAGTTTGTGGCTTCAGGAATTAAGGATGAACTGTATCAAAGAATGTAGGATGAACATGGTTTAGCTTTGAATTCAGTGCTTTAGCTAATCGTTGTGGGACACTGGGACTAAGATCTACCTGTGTTTAAATGTGTCTAAAGCTTTGTTGCTAGGAAACTACTTCAGTCACTTTTGTTGATTATCGATCTTATAACATATTAAAGTGACTTAAAGTGTTCACTTGAGAAATTTGTGTGATGCATTCAGGGAGTACAAGTTGACAGAATGGAAACTGATATCACAGCTGAGGAGGCCAAAAGCTCACCTGGTTTGGAAAGTGAGGAGTTCTGTGCTTTGCTCCGGCAGCAAAAGTATTTGAGCAACTTGACAGATCACGCTCTTCGGAAAAATCAGCCTTTAATTATTTCCAACTTGATGCATGAGAAGGCCTTTTTGTTAATTTCTGAAGGTCTTTCGGGTACTCCTAAGCTGGAACAGATGTGCTTGCGAGCTCTAAGTATGTGTTTATTCCCTGGGAGCTCACCCGTAGAGATCTCACTTGATAATGTAGCAGAGATTGATCAAGAAGCTTGCACATCCAGTGGCAATGATAGTACCACACCAACCTCAACTACAATCGTCACACCAGAGTTAGATTTGCGTGAGCTTGTAAGTTTCTTATTATTCTTGGTTTGCTGAATAGAAATAAACCTCCTGAGTTTTCCTGTGGCATTGCAATGTAAGTACGCTTTGTTGGTTTTTAATTGGTTTTAAGAGCTAATTTGCAATTTTTCAGGTGTCTGCTATTCAGTCTTGCCCACAGGGTATCCATAAATTAGCTGAAAGTTTACAACAGAAGTTCCCTGCTTTCTCGAAGTTTCAGTTAAGGAATAAAGTGCGGGAAATGTCAGATTACGTAGATAATCGTTGGAAGGTTAGAGACTTGTTTCAAATTTTTGCTATCCACCATATGATGGGACTGCTCTCTCTCTCTCTCTCTCTCTCTCTCTCTCTCTCTAATGAAGAGAATATACTCCATACAGCTTTTGAAATAGATCCGTGCCATATTTCCCCTATTTTCGGTTGTGCATGTGAGGGCAAGTTTTTTGGTTGATTAATATCTTTTCTTTTCATTTGTGATATAGGTCAAGAAAGAAGTGTTGGAAAAACTTGGCTTGACAATATCCCCAGGTGGTCATCATCATAAATTTTCATTTGTACTGACCCCACCAAATATTACATTGTTTTCTAAGGAGTAATAATACCTTATTTACTAACAGCATACATTGTCTGTTTATTAGCAGAAAAGAGTTCCGGGCGGACCAAAAACATTGCCGCTTTTTTCTCAAAAAGGTGTATGCCACCTTCTGGTCAAAGCATTAACTCGAATGAAAGCTCTCCACAGCCATCTCGGAAGTCCAGTTCTTCTGTTGCGGGCCAATAGATCTCTGCACATACAACTGAAACCCACATGGTTCTCACATGTTGAAAACAAAGTTTCGCTGGTAAAAGTTAAGTATCTAATAGCTTTCTGGTTTTCTTTTGCCAGATTCTCCTGTTTTTGGCCCATGTTTTCGACAACATGGATTTTACCAGATCTCCAGATAACCCCAATCATACAATGATTGACCTGTGGCCAACCAATATTTTTTTGAATAGATGATAGAATTGTAATGGGGTCTAGTCTGTTAACCGGTGCTCAAAATAATCAGTAAGCTTAACATTTTACTCTTCATGTATACTGTTTGTTATAGAAAGATGTTAACGTTGTATCTTGGGTTTTACCAAATCATTTGATTTGAAATCAGCAGCTGCTTATGGACTTCTAAAACAAAACTAGGCAAAGAACAAAGTTCACGTGTGCCTCACACGTGCATGGTTAGTGGCTGGGATGGGTGAAAAGGAAAAGAGCAGAAAATTTTGCACAGAAAATAGCGAAAAATAACTTGATCATATCTATGAAGTATGAAGTGTATGTGGATTGTATTTGTATGGGAGTGGAAAGTAAAAACAGAGTTTTCGTATATTTTGCATGGATGTATGGATGTGTGGCTTTGTGTAACGCACCCTTGGTTTGATATGGTTTGTACGGCTGCGGTGTTGGCCGAAAATTGCCCTTCGAATTTGGGATTGTCATCTTTAAAAAGTTGAGAATTTTTCGAAAACTCTCGAGATATGGGACCAAAATCAAATGACAAATTGATGCGTTCAGGTTCAGCGAGGTAAAACGACCTTCATAGGCCACGCTTCAGTTTTTAATTTTTTGAAGGAATTTGATATTAGGAAATTGGTGATGTTTAGGGACATTCAACTCCTTAAACTATATATGTATATATGTATATGTATATATATATATATTGTTAAATAACATAAATTCATCCCAATGCTCTATTCTTGTTGCATGTTAATAATTGTTTTTTCAGGAAAAGAAAATACCTTGTTCTTGTCGGCTATCTTTTTCTCTTTTTTTTTTTCCAGAAAATCGGCTTTCATTGTTTGCTATGAGCCTAAGATGCTTATGCCCTTGGATTGGTCAAATATTAGCGTTACAATAATCATGTTAACAGAAAAAGAACAGCGAATGAAAGTAAAATATTGGATTTGAAAGCTGCGTTTGGTAGGGTCATCAGTTGTTCTTGTGTGTGTGGAATTTTTTTTAAGGACTCAGGTTTGGTTTGGTGTCTACTGTGCAAGCACCTGGCGAATCTCGCCATAAATTAAAATTAAGGAAATCTAACATTCTTCCTTAAATTACCAAATGTAGAGTATTGCTATTGTTATAAGGGATTTTCTTGTGAAATGTACGGTGCACAAAGCAACAAAAATCTTGCCAGCTAATGCCACAATCAAAGATGAGAGAATATGCATTTTAATGCTAACAAAAGGCATCCTAAATTGATTAGCAAAAAAAAAAAAAAAAAAAAAACAAAGCATCCTAAATTTAGATATCCTTGTACAAATTTTGCCAATGAACTGGTTTGCTTAAAAACGGTTTTTCTTCTACTTGTGGTTGTTGTTATCACTAATGAAACTCAAACCCACCCCAAAATCAATATAAATCTGAATACATATTTATTGATACTGTTAGTTTACTAATTTATTCCAAGAGCTTAAGCTATTAGAAAGTGGACCAACAATAGTTTTATACTTTAACACTCCCCCTTACGCGTGGGCTGAACAATGGGCAATCGTGTGGGTAAATTAATTGAAAAGCCCAACACGTGAATATTTAAGCCCGAGATATATTAAAGATTCAATACATGACAATTTTAAATGAGGATAAAGAGTGCAATTACAGGAGTTTAAACTCAGAACCTCCCGCTCTAATACTATGTTAGTTTATCAATTTATTCTAAAAATTTAAGCTGTTAAGAGGTGTGTCAATAATAGCTTTATACTTTAACAGAAATAAAAAAAAAATTAAGTCCAAAGTGGAATGAGAATCCAAGAGATATAAACAAGGAAGAAAGGGAGAAAAAGATCTTTAAATAATTTATGAGTCTTGCTCTTTTTATTTTTATTTTTATTTTGCAACGAATGACTTGCTTTCAAAACATAGTAAAGAAGAATGTGAACAAATAAGAGCTTGTCCTTCTCCAACTATGATTTTAGGATGCTAATCAAAATTAGCCGCCTAATCAAAATTGTTCTCCAATTTCGATAGTGGCAATGATGTAAATAACATTGAAAAGCAGTGGCATATTGGAAAGCATCCTAGCTTCATGATTTAAGATACTAATCAAAATTTGCCGTCTTACATCACAATGGGAATTAAATTTTGCCGTCTTAAGACTCTTATATATTACAGATAGGAATAAAATCCAAGAAAAAGAAATGGTGGCAATAATGTAAATAACGTAGAAAACCAGTGGCATATTGGAAAGCAATCGACAAATAGATTTTTTTCTTTTCTTTTCCCCGTGGCGGATTAAAAATTGCCGTCTAAAAAAAAAAAAGAAATTAAATTGACAATGCTGTAAATAAGCTAAAAACCAGTGGCTTGTTGGAAATCAGGCCTTTTTAATGTTAACTTCCGTTCTTTCCCTCTCTCTCCCTCGCCCAACAAACAAATATTTGCCCCTCTCTCTCTCTCCCTCTCTCTCTCTCCTCTCTTGCGAGTGTGTCTCTGCGGAACTCCATTTTCCTTTGTTGGGTTTTCACAGACATTCCTCAAATTCATCGATTTGAAGAGAAAAATATTACCCAGAAAAAAAAAAAGTAGAAAAAGAAGAAAGAAAGACAAAAAATGGCTCTTCTCAGACTCGGCTCAGTGATGACGTTCCCATCATCGTCTTCTAATAAACCCTTTCTCAATTGCAGATCTCCCACAATCTCCATGGCTTCAACTCTCCACTCCGTTACCAAGTTAGTCTCTTTCTCTCTCTTTCCTTTTTCATGGGTTTGCTAGATTTCTTTGTTCTTTTGGCATATTAATTTGTAGCTGTTTTATTGATCTGGGTCATTGGTGTTTTATCCTTATTTTGCTATATCTGGACTCAAATTGTTTGATTTCAATGTTCATCATGTATATGTATACACATTTTTGAAGGGGGTATTTTTTCATCTTCCTTTATTCTAATCTAATTTCCATTGTGTTTCATTTGGACAAATCTATGACATAATTATTTTATCTTTGTATTTAGCTCTGCATGTTGGTTGATGTACATGTGGTGCATGTCAGTTTCTGATGACGATGCCATGCATGGATTTCTTTTCTTTAATTTTTTTCATTTTATTTTATGTTTATTTCGATATAGGTGTTTTTTCTTTCCTTTTATATTTAATTCTCATGATGGTTGGTCTCTGACCTAACTTTGAGTTTTCTATTTGGTTTATTCTCTGCATGCAGAGAAATTTCAATTTAATGTCGGTTACAAAAATGTATAGATATATATTTTCTTCTTTTTAAAAGTTTATTCTGATAATCACTTGTTTATTGTGTTTATTTTTGGGTTCTTTCTCTTGCTTTTTAGGTGTTGTTGACTACTCATAATCTTTTTAGTGGACTTTCTGGATCTGATTTGAGATTTGCATGTGGAGTTTTATGTTTGTATGCATTTCTCGTTAGTTGAGAATTAGGTATGATTTTTTTTTTTTTTTTTTTTTTTTTTTTTTGTTGGTTGTGTTTATTTATTTCCCCTAATTTTTTTTGGAGACAAACTAATATAATAATGGTTTTCCCTGTTTCATTGTCACATTGTGTATCTATGTAGTGGGGCATAAAGCATTAATATGTTCTTAAAATTGTTTCACTTAGTTGATCCTTTTTTTTTGAAAGATTTTTTTCACGTTCTTGTTTCACATTAGTTGATCCTTTTTTTTAAAGATTTTTTTCACGTTCTTGTTTCACATTAGTTGATCCTTTTTTTTAAAGATTTTTTTCACGTTCTTGTTTCACATTAGTTGATCTATTGCATCCTTTCCAGTTTTTGTTTTCAAGTTTTAGTATTTTCTTTTGTTTAAGTTTTTGATAATCTTGCTGAGTGTTTCTACTCATGTGAATGTGACTGCTATATTATGATAACTCTCCCTCTCATTTTCAGTTAGTTAAACCATATTTTCTTTTTTATTTTCCATGAACATGACCTTTTCCCTTGTTGTTTAGCTCAGTTTTTGTTGTGCGCTTGATGAGCAATAATTACATATTTTTATACCTGAAATGTTGGACTATAGTTCTCATCTTCACAGATTTGGTAGCTTCGTCTTTGACTAACTATTTTTTTGTCTGGTGGTGGTAGTTGGTCAAGTTTGGTCTTGTTTCTTCTTTGGTGGGCATACTTAGATACGAGAAAACTTGTAAACAAAATCTATCTTCCTCTTTTTATTCTTTTTATATTGCAAAACCAATCATTTGCTAGACTCATGTGCTACCCTGTCTTCCTGTGAAACAATTTTTATAATTCTGACCAATGATTTGGTTTTCTTTTTTCGTGATTTATTTTTGTTTTCCCATTTTTGGTTGGCTACCATATCTATTACTTGAATTGCTAAATGACTATTCTGTGCAAGAATACCAAATAGTGTTTTCCATCTAAAAACTTGACCATTGAACTTACTCTCTTAAATAATGCAGTAATTCACTAGAGACTTGCATTGTTTTGTTTGTATTATCAGTCAAGTTGTTAGCTTGCTTTAGAAGTTGTATCCTAAAAGACTTCACATGTTGCTAATTACTGATTCATTTACACTGCAGAGTATATTTTTCCCCAGAAAAACCAATCATAATTTGGTTTGGGACCTTCGGGTAGTTTAAGTAAATAGTTAAGTGTATATACCTGTGTGTGTCTTATTAAACATAATCCTATAGAGAAAATAAAAGTAAAAATAATATCTGAAGTTAGGGAGGACTCAATACTCAATGTGTCCCTTTAAAATCTATCATTGAACTTTGTGTATAATGTCAGAAACTAGGGGCTAAGGGGAGAAAAGATGGGGAAAAAAAATCCTTGAGTGTGGGATTCACAACTCAAATTGTTAACTAATTTAACATTAGATGATAGTTCCTGGCTTTTTGTTGGTCCTTAATGCTACTGTTCACGGTTCAAGTTTATGTATAATAACTCTTAAAACATTCATTTTATATGTGTATATATTTCTGACTCTTTTTTCCTGTTGTAGGGAGACAGAAAATTTGAAGAAGCCCTGTTTGCCCCCAAGGGAGGTTCATCTTCAAGTAACACATTCCTTGCCCGCTCAAAAAGTTGAGCTTTTCAAGTCATTGGATGAATGGGCCGAAGACAACATTCTGGTGCACTTAAAACCGGTGGAGAAGTGTTGGCAGCCGCAGAGGACTTTCTTCCAGATCCGAGTCCGAAGGGTTTTACGATCAAGTAAAGGAGTTGAGAGAAAGGGCAAAAGCAATCCCCGACGACTACTTTGTAGTTTTAGTCGGGGATATGATAACTGAAGAAGCTCTCCCAACCTACCAAACTATGCTCAATACCCTTGATGGGGTTCAAGACGAGACCGGTGCAAGCCTTACTTCGTGGGCAATATGGAATAGGGCATGGACTGCCGAGGAGAATAGGCATGGAGACCTTCTCAACAAGTATCTTTATCTATCTGGACGAGTAGACATGAAGCAAATTGAGAAGACTATTCAATACCTTATTGGGTCAGGAATGGTGAGAGCTTGCTTAATCTTTTTCACTCCTTGCTTTCTCAGTTTTACTCGTTTTTCACTACCTATTTAGTGGCAATAATCTGGATAGTTTTTCAAAGCTATATAATATGGAAAGATGGAAAAAGAGTCCAAAATGAACCATGTTTAAGCCACTAGCATCTTGGATCTCTTGATCTTGTTAGAAAGATTTTCCTTTAGAATTTGTTTGGAGAAGTTCTTGCATTTGCTAGAGAGTATATGTGACGCTTAAGAACTGGAGCTAGTCCTGTAAAATTTTTGAAGGAAAGTCTTCTGTTGCTTCGTATTCATTTCATTAGCCTCCTTGTAGATTGTTCCTTCGTGCTAAAAGCTTTGTCTCCTTTAGGTAAACCAATAGAATAACTAATATGTAACGAAACAGGACTGTCATTGTCTAATTTAAAAGTATTAACAGATTTACTTGATCACGGCAGTCTCCATTGCCCTGCCTTTGCATCAATTTCTTGTTGTCAATAAATGGTTCTTTTCAATAATCTCCAATCAAGTATGATGACAAATTGGCCCAAAATTACTGCTTTGGGACGTACAAATTATTTGTTTGTCAACTAAGCAAGTGATTTTTAAATTTGTTAACGTTATATATGTTGTTACTTATCATGTTTTAGGTCAGTCCTTTGTTCTTAGCTTTGTTTCTTCTTCTTCTTCTTATTTTTTGCTAGGACCCCAAAACGGAAAACAACCCGTACCTTGGTTTCATCTACACCTCTTTCCAAGAGAGGGCAACGTTCATCTCCCATGGGAATACAGCCCGACAAGCCAAAGAGCACGGGGACCTGAAGCTGGCACAGATATGCGGCACCATTGCTGCAGACGAAAAGCGCCATGAAACTGCTTACACAAAGATAGTAGAGAAGCTCATTGAGATTGACCCAGACGGCACCGTCATGGCTTTAGCCGACATGATGAAGAAGAAGATATCCATGCCAGCCCACTTAATGTACGATGGCAAGGATGACAACCTCTTTGAGCATTTCTCTGCCGTTGCCCAGCGGCTCGGAGTTTATACCGCGAGGGACTATGCTGATATCCTGGAGTTTCTGGTGGGGAGATGGAAAATAGAGAAATTGACCGGCCTTTCCGGCGAGGGGCAAAGAGCGCAAGATTTCGTGTGTGGATTGCCACCGAGGATTAGGAAATTGGAAGAGAGGGCCCAGGGAAGGGCCAAGCAAGCGTCATCAATTGTTCCCTTTAGCTGGATATTTGGCAGGGAAGTAAAGGTTTGAAGAAGTGTTGCTGGTTTTGGTCACAAATCAATCACCCTTTTACCTATCTCATATCACAAAGCGAACAACTCAGTAAAAGATAGAGAGATAGGATAGAATATGTCCTCATAAAATGACATTTTCTTTGTTTCTTTGCTTTGTTTTTCTTTTGTCCCTTCCGTGATAAGATGGGGGTTGGGAGTGCGATGTCATCAATGGGATTTTGTAGATACTGTCGTTGCTGCAGTCTTGAGTTGATCGCATTTAGATCAACTAGAAACAAAAAAGGAACTATATATTATAGTTTGTGTGTCGTTTGTCTTCTGAAATTAGCAGAAACAATTGTTACTTTTATATCTTAGAAATGTGCGAGTTTTCCTGCAATAATGAATGAAATTTTCTATGAAAATGTGCAATGTGATATACTCAAAAACAAATGTGCTGAAAATGAAAGGAAAAAACGGTTTACTCAGGTCTTTCATCAGTTTTTCAGCTTCGTTACAATACGGAGATTATTTGCTGATTCTGCTTGAAGGATTTTGGATAGAGATTTTTTTTTCCTCCCTTCTTTTTCCTTTCCTTTTTAGATATTGAATCTTAAAGTAAAAATTGAGAATTGAGACACTAAAAAGAAAAGCTGAGTGAATTGCTATTATCTCCAACAATGTACATGTCAAATCCAACATTTTTTAATTTTTTGGATTTTTTTTTAAAGATGATAAAAAACATCATATTTTTCCAGAATTGTTACTTCTGATACCCAAGAGAAGCTTCAAGAGAGCTACTTACAGAAGTCGGCAAAAATTGCCGACATACTAGAATATTCTTCAAGTTGGTTTAACTGATACACTGCAAATAAAATTCAAATTAATGACACTTTGGTGTGCACTTTAGTTGTTCTTTAACGTGGGTAATATAACAAATCTGGATGGATTTAATTACATCAATTTAATGACATTGGCGACTATTGTAACAAAATTAAAAGAATAAAAATTAAACTGCCACCTACTAAAAGGTGAGATTAGGATCATCCATGTCAATAATCCTATAACAATAGAATAGATTTCATCTCATCAACATATATATAACGAATTGAACAAATAACCCAATAAGCAAAACATGAAAAAAAGAATGAAACAATACAATACACGCATATATAGAGGTCTAATATATCACCATATCATGGATAGTGATGTCAATGAGACCCCAAAAAACGAAAAATAATAAGAAAAAAAGTTCAAACTTGGAAAGGCCACGGCCAATCCTTCAAATCCTCCTCCTGCTGAACCTTGGCACTCCTTCTGACCACCATTGCCTTTCCATCTCCTCCTTCAACATAAGCATAATACTTCAAGAAGAAGGCAAGCGTCAAAACCACCCATTCTAAGCAAAATATCATCACACTCAATCCACCTCCCAATTTGAGTATCACAGCCCCATCCTCTTCCCTTACGTATGACTCAAGTTTCTCCAAGAAGCTCGACGTCCTCGTGAACACCAGCACCGACACCGACCCCTGGAAGATGGCCATCAGCACCGTCGCCACCATGTGGGTCCCGTACCACTTCCCGGTCCCCGCGGAGGCGGCCGCGCACCCCGAGACGGCCCCGACGATGGTGAGGACGTGGAGGAGGATGAGGAAGACGCCGCAGACGGAGGGGATGAGGCGGAGCGAGAGCATCAGGAAGATGCAGCTGGAGGCGGCGCCGAGGAGGATGTAGTTGCAGAAGAGGAAAGCCTTGTGGGTGTGGTAGTAGCGGGCATGAGGAGCATCATCTATGGAGAGACCCATGTCGGGAATTGTCAGAATTCGATCAAAAAATCGGGGAATTTCTTTGAGTTGGATTGGTTTTTGGAAGTGGCTATTGGAGATTTCTTCTTCTTTTTTTTTTTTTTTTTGTTGAGATTGGAATGAAAATGAAAGAAAATGGTGATGAGAGTGAATGGGTTTGGGGAGTGGAAGATATAGGGAGAGGTTTAACGGTTATATTTGCTGTAGAGAGGAATCTGACCGTTACGAGGAACATAATATAATTTTCAATTTCACCAAATAATTATGAGTCCGTATCGGTTGTTGTAACGGCTAGTTTCTGCTTTTTTTTTTTTTTCTATTAAAAAATAATAATAAATGAAGTGATGTGTTAGCTGTAAGGCATCTTGCGTTGTTACTCGTGACGTTCGTGTGAGCTTACACGACAGTCGTATAAAACGACAACGATAACATAAAACGATTAACTATTCGGAAAACGACATCAATTAAGTGAACAAAACCGAGTGAAGGGTACGATTTTCTTGAGGAAATATTTTTTAATTTTTTTTTATGTTGCCCATTTTTCATCGTCAGTAGTTACCTAATTTTCCCTCAAAACATTTTCTCGGGAAAATTCGAGAAAATAGCAAATTCGGAGCAATAATGTTTTGATCCGAGAAAGGCGATGAGCGGTACCGAATCTCCGAGCGCTGTTCGAAAAGGTGAGCCCCAAATCGAATTTCTTGATTCTAAAATTGGGAATTTTTGAGTTTGAGGTTGGTTTTGCAATTATTTAATTTTGGTTTTGGGCGTTCAAATTTGGGTGCAGTGGTTGTTCATCTGAGAGCCACAGGCGATGCTCCTATACTCAAGCAAGCCAAGTTCAAGGTTTTTTGTACTTCACGCTCTCTGAAATTTAGGGTTTTAATTCTTGCTGTGTTTATTTTTTTCTATTTGCTCTGATTCTGATGATTATTTTGGGTTTCTGTAGTGGAAATTTAATCAAAGATTTAAAATTTTGTATGTAGTTGGAGTTGAATTATGCATTTCACTGACTTTCTGGAAGCTTGTCTATTTTTTCCGAAGATTAGTATTAAGGTTTCTGTAGTGTAAAAATTTTTACCCTTGATTTAAATTTGTTAGTACAATTGAACTGAATTGAATTCAATTCTGCATACGGGCTTTCGAGAGGTTTAGATGTATTTCCTGCAAAGTGATAACATTCTGATGTAGTAGTGTGAGTAATCAGATGTTCCTGTATGGCAGATACCTGGAACTGACAAATTTGCAAAGGTTATTGATTTTCTAAGGCGACAACTTCACCGAGATACATTGGTAGATGATTTTTGTTATTTCTTCTGGTTGATTCTTTCTCTACAAGTTTAAGAGGATTGATCTTTTTTTCATGGTTTTGTAGTTTGTGTATGTCAACAGCGCATTCTCCCCGAACCCTGATGAATCTGTCATCGACCTCTATAATGTATGTTCTTAGAGCCTCTTTTTCTGATCAATTGGTAGTAGATCTTGGGAAACAATCATGGAATTATTGTTAAAATACTATGAATTGATGGCCAAATGCATAGGGGAAACCTGTTATTCTTTCAAATGTGATACTTTTAAAGAATTGGTACTGAAAGAGTCCATGTTGTAAAATATTTATGCTCTGTCTGACGACTGTTTCTCATATAACACTTTCTCCAGTATCCTCCCACTGGACACTACCAATGCCCTTGTTCTCATACGTTTCAACTTTTTTGTCTGTTTGACTTCTCTGATTTTGTTTTGTTCTGTTTTTTGTTTTTTTTCCAGTTTATTCATGTGGTAATATATGATCCTTTTAAAAATAATTACATATGCTTATTACTTGAACAGCTGAACCTACAGCTGAATGCTTTATAGAACTGCGTAAAATGGCTCTTGATTTTTTCTTTGCTTTCTATTCGTAAATCATTGTAGCGATGTTTTATAGATGGTTGTGTATTTGGTACTGTATTTGCTTGTATCTATCTATCTATTTATAAACCTATATTTTTTATAAGTACATTTTTAGCATTGACCTTTTTCCCTCCCTTTTTTTTTGAATAGGTATTGACCCTTTTTTTTTTTTGTTTTTAAAATTTGTTAATGCTTTGATGTGCAGAATTTTGGTTTTGATGGTAAACTAGTTGTCAATTACGCTTGCTCGATGGCGTGGGGCTGATTCCAGGCGATGGTTCACAGGTTCTAAACTATTTTGATTACAACTGTGATTTGCATTTGGAGTTTGCTTTCTAAAATGACCGCTGTCTTAGTACTATTTTAGATTTTATCTACCCCTTTTCTATCAATTAAAGAGAAAAGCAAAGAGAGAGACAAAGGGAACATGGGAGAAAAGAAATATAGAGATTGGATAAAAGAAAAAGAAGGTGGGTTTTTCATCTCTAACGTGTACGTGTCTTGTATTTTTAGGGCGAAGGCAGGTTTTTCTTCCCTAAGCAAAGGGAACATGGGATGCTGCTGGTAGTAGATTGAAGACTGATAAGGAATATAGAGATTGGATAAAAGAAGAAAAAAAAAAAAACTTTGCGTTTCATGATTCGTGACTCGCTGCAGTATTTTCTCATAAAAAATATACATAAATTGAGAATGATTTTGAATTATGATTTTAAATCTATGAACTAAACGTCCACTAATACTTGTAAATTTTTACGGGACATTTAGTTACCAAAAAGGTTTGGAATTGTGCATATCATGAATATTACTTAGATTCTTGTACCTGAAACATTTTTTTATTTCTTTCTTTTATTGATTTGGGGGGTATAAAGCTTTAAATTCAAATTGCTTCTTGTTTTTCGTGGAACAAGTACTTAGCTGTTCAAAGATGCAATTATAGATTTTGGACTTAACTATGTCGACCTCTCTTACCGGATTTCATTAGCCACAGGTACCGAAATGTATTTACCGGGAAAACAAACGGCACAGAAACACACACAAGATAGTTTCAATGGCCGAAGTCATACTAAAAAAAAAAAAAAAAAAAAAAAAAAAAAACAGATAATTATACTTAGGCCTTATGTATTTGCATTGCTTTTGTTTTGTTTTAAGTTATGAGCAACTGGTATATGTTTCAATCAATACATATAATGAAACAAAAACAACTGTAAAATGGTTCTCTCAGCCTAATTTTGAAAATTTCACCACCACCTCCCAAAACTTAAGAGAAAGAGTGGCAATTTTTCGCCCTCAGCCAGCCAGATTGGTCGATCAACCTGTTTTTCACAAAGGCCATTTCACAATTTGCTGTTTCGGAAAACGACATTAAAAAGTCGTGTAAATATATATATATATATATATATATATATATATATTAAATGGTCTTAAGGTGATGAGCACAAAATCGAACAAAATTTAACAGCAGTTTCGAGTTCTTGGAAGCCGAATAAAAAATTTCTTTAAGCGTTCAATCCTTTCAAGGCAAGAGGCAGCCTGATCAACGATACCAAATTAAGGGTCCCAATTTCAGACGATCTTGTTTTTTCGCAGGTAAAAGTAGTTTTTGCAAAATTCCTCAACAAATTCTTTACAAATGGCCATAAGCTATTTCAAATCCTATACGAAAACCAAGAGGGCTATTCTAAAAGCAGTAAAGTCGTCATGACAGGTCTGGGAATTTTACAAGGAAAAACTGGTATGGAACCACATGTATCGATGGAAAAACTGTGTAATTGAAATTGACTTAGTCAGCTTCAAGTTCAGTACCAAACTGCTCCAACCGCACAGCATCCTCTACCAAATCCCTGACCAAAGCGTGGTTAACGACACCATCATCCTCGCTCGCATGTATCTGCTTACCACCGAACCTAAATAGAAACAAAGATCAATTATAAACTAAACCTAACCTGAATTAACACCAAATCCAACTTGCATAGGAAGAGCCAGCGACAGCCAACAGATAAAACTATTTTTTAGTATGTAAATTTCGAAACATGACACAGAAGGGTTTCAAGAAATTACCATCTTCCATTCATCATATCTATGCACTTTTGAGCGTCCTTCCTGTCCTTGTATTTCACTAAAACAACACCCTGTGGATGATTCTCGCAGACCTGCAACAAAATTAAACACAAATGTTATTTAAGAAGACAATTAGGACATGGATATGCCAACCAAATTAGAGCAAAAGTCTAGCGACTTATAAATATGTTGACAACAAGGGATACTTCATAAAACTCCTCTTTCTTACGTTAGTTAAAACATTCTACAAGCCAACCCTGATAATATATCATGACACTGAAATAAAGGAGCGAATAAGTGATCCAGCGAACAGAAAATGCAACACCAAAAGACGCTTGTGTCATTGTAACCTTATCAGAAAATAACGAAGACAGTCGTGGGAAAGCTAAAGTTTCTTCAGTTTACCGTGGTATTTAAACAACACAAGAATAAAACAACTCGGGTAGTCTTGGTCACCAAAGAAAAGCAGCTGCAGTTGTTTAGTAATCTCAGTTCCATACTTGACAAGAAACAATGTTTTTTAGCATGTTTGGCAAGACATTTGAAAGGTTTGGACGTAACCTTTGTCAAAGCAAACAGTAAAAGGTGGAACCAATCATGTGAAAAGAGAAAATTGAACAAGGCATACTTCAAACTATAGACGAAAATTCTTGAACGAGGCTTTTGGATTAGTCAGCAATGATCATTACAAACATGCCCAACTATGGTGGATGTTGTCGAAGATTTGAAGATAACAAACAACAGAAATTATCGCTGCAAATCTATAATCTATGTGAAAGAAAATAGACAGTTGGATTACCTTAACGGAGTCCACTGGACCAAGCTTGGAACATTCCTCCTGAACATCTTCACCGAGTTCCGATTGTAAATTTTCATCGGCCTGTAAAAGTAAAGCAAACTCTCAGGTGTTGGATCGTTCCTTGTGTATAGGGGCTTGTCCCATACTCTTAGGAAAGCTGAAATTTAGTGATAAGAAATAAAGAGAAAAAGGGCACAATGAATCCCCCGCATGAAAAAAAAGGAATGAAGAGAAAACCAATTACACAACACTGCGCATTGTAAGAATCATCCGGGGGGGGGTGGAAGAGGTCAGAAACATGCAGAGAACAATATACTAAATCCAGAAACCCTCAAAAATGATTTACAGGGAAGACGGCAATGTGTTTTAATAGATACTTAGCCTAGGAAACGTGCCTTTTACATTTTAGAAAGCGTTCCTAAGCACGCATCTCAAGAACTGACTAGTTACTAAAAGGGCAATATTAGAGGGCATTATTCAATAATCGAATCAAATGCAAAATAATTATTGAGAAGAGATTTCACAACAGTCAACCTACCCTCATTTCAGCAGGAGTAAACATGTTCCGAAGAACAACGGTAGCTGGAATAGACACCTTTGCATCGTCACGGCCACCTGTCAATGAATAAGTGCAAAACTTTAGATTGGAACAGCATGTAAAGATAAACCTAAAATTTTTCCAACCAAAAAAAAAAAAAAAAAATCACCAGCATCAAAAAAGTACAAATTACAATCTCAGACTAATACGTGCAACAAGTAGAACAGTTATAGTTTTTCTTTTAGTTTTTTCTTCCCCAACTAAGAAACAACACATTTCAACCAAATTGATAAAAATAAAATGCAGAATGGAAATCTGGAACGTAAATAGAAAAGGGAAACAAAGTCTAGTAAACATTTCCACATTATTTTGGAAAAAATAAAAAATAAAAAAGATTCTTGGACCTAAAGATCAATCAACGGCAAATGACGTCCAGAATATCAAATAAACTGGAAGGAAACAATAAGGAAAAATGAAGCAGCATGCAGTATATGGTCAACTTACAGAATAAAATAAAGCATTAGAGAGGGTGTAACATAAGAGAACCTACCCCAGCCAAGCATCTTGTCTTCTACCTTCTTAAGTTTCTTCTTCTTCTTATTGTCTACTTTCTTGGAGATAAAC